>JBAIZL010000002.1:182072023-182407023 GCA_036971475.1 Prosapia bicincta
ATATAGGTCTACATGATATTCACTAATGAAGAATTTAGTAAACATCTCAGTCATATGGGGAAGCCTTTTAAAAGTTTCGTTTTAATGTAGACCTATTAGTTCATTCTTGATTTATGAATAAGAATTTCTGAGAAACTTATTGGATAAAAGTAATAGTTTGTTTAAAATTACCAGTATGAGCTTTAGTCACAATTAGAATATAGCTTCAGTAATAGCCATTTCAGTTTCTATAACTGGAGAAATTGGAAGGAAATTGCAAGTCTTAAATAATAATAATATATTCATGATCTCAAATAGACATTTACTTTAATCGTTTAATTCATTCAAAGCAACTAATACCTTATTAAGAGATAATTGATAATGAATTATATTTCCTATAAATTACATCACATACATATTTTAACAGTTAAAATAACAAGAATCGTAATCGGAGAAAAATCAATGAAGAATCGAGTATCGACAATTCTTCGATACCATTAGAATCATCGATTCCTGGACTCAAGAATTGGAATCGGCCCATGCCTAATATTAATAATTCTCAAATTTTAATTTAAGTGTCTGGGTGATAGGTCAAATTATTAATCGCATTTTTAATGCATTTTTTTGAAAAATATTGACTTATGAGCTCCAATAGGGCTACAAATAAATGTACCACAAACATCTGCGGGATTGCACACAAATACCCAAAGTTTCAAGTCCATCGGATGATGTAGGAATACATAAAGGACTGGCAGATAGATATATAGACATATATATATATATATATATATATATATATATATATATTCATTAAAAGTATTTTTGTTTTTGAATATATTTAATTTATTAACTATATTACAAGAAAACATATCACCATATTTAATATATATATATATATATATAAATATATATATATATATATATATATATATATATATATATATATATATATATATATATATATACTAGAAATATTTTTTATTTAATAACTTGCTATTACAATTATAAAAACAGTAAAACAGATTACAATTTACTGTGTAAATAAGAAATAAACGTTTAAAGTATATTGAAATTTAGGTGATTTAAAAACAAAACACAATGATCTGGTTTTTATATGAATAATTATTGGTAGCAAAACATATTTTGAAATAAAATTACATGTGTATATTATAGTCTACTCTTTAATAAAAATAGGTTATTTTTCTCTAAACATAAACGTAATTTCATTTACATAACATTTTCAAATTATTAAAAATTTGCATGTTACTTGCCCGTGTGTTATTTTGTTTAAATACTTCAAATAGTAAAATGTTTTCAAACAATGGATGTTTTCACACAATTATAAAATAAATAAAATATACGTTAAAAATTAAAAAGATTAGGAACTTACATGATATCTAAATTTTAAAGCTATAGGGCCTACAACTTCATTAAGTTAGATATTTAAAAAAACTTAATAACATAAAAACTAATTTACCAGAAAGATATTATGCCAAACTACCTTAAGAAGCAAAACCTTCTCCTAACTTCGATAGCTTATCATTCCTATTAATGCGATCATATTTCATTTTTAATATAGTGTAGTAGAATTTGAATTAAAATAATTAGGTGAATTTTTGAAAGTTATGTTTTAAAAATTTAATACAATATTTACCTCTAAATACTTTGCGTGAATGGTAGCTCTCTACTTTGAGTGTTTCATAAATAAAACTATTCTCTTTTCTGGCCTAGGTTCCGCTATTGTCATGTCGACCTTTCAAAGAAGTACAACTATTCAAAGATTCATTAAGGTAATTATAATTTTTTTCAATTGTGAAGCGGAAGTTGGATTGTAATTATAAACTTAAACAATGGAAAGAACATTTCTTTACCAATGGTTCTATAATTTTAATTCTATCGTTTATAATAACTCTTGTTAATTACGACCAACTAATAAAAAAACTGAAAACCGTTAATTAATATCTGTCATTAAAAAAAAAAAAAACAAATTAGACATAGACATACTAACAAAGTTAACAACAATAACAAATCTCAAGGTTTACAGATCTCCAACTGTCCAAAGTTTACAAATAATCTTAAACATAACAAATTAAAAGTACACGTTTTAAATTTTAATAAATTTTCAAAATAATTGTATACCTTTAATAAAAGGGCAAGACTGCCCTCTCTGGCTTCCAGACTCAACTACCCTCTGCGGCTTAACTTAACTTAAACTTAACAGCCTCCTCTACAATTCCTCGATGGTTCATCGTTTCTCACAACTTCCATTTCTCCCAGTTTTATTCAACAATGGTTATGTTCTCTTTTTTCAGCCAATCCTGACCTGACCTTCTAACCTCTCAGTTCCTCGTCTGTTCTTGCTCTAATGTTTAAATCTGGTAATGGCTTATGATCTGAGAATAATGTTAATTCTTTTCCAATCAGCCAATATTGCCAAAACTTTATAGCTTCTTTTACGGCTAAACATTCGTTATAAATTGCTCTTTTTTTGTCGAGAAATAAGCTACAGGTTTAACTCACATTTTAGTTGTGTTGGTTTGAGAATTGCTGCCATTCCTATTGGACTTGCGGGGATTCAATATATATATATATATATATATATATATATATATATATATATATATATATAAGCAAATTCGGATCAAAAATAGTAGCCTAAGTATGGGGGAAAAGTAATAGTAAGTAAGTAGAGCAACTGTTTTATTTTATCAAAAGCTTTTTAGCAATCTTCAGACCAGATAAATTTTAATGTTTTCCTAATAAATTATGAAGTGGATCCAGCGTTGTAAAATTAAGAACATAACTATTGTAATAATTTTCCTTTCCTAAGAATTGACGCAGGAAAGCTTTTTATAGAAATAAAATTGTCCTTGTTTGGTTTGATTATCTTGATTGTTATTTAGTGGCCCAAGTATTTCACGAGTTGAGTGCAAAAAGTCAGCTGAGTATTGCATCAAGAAGCTACTATTGTATGTTCTTCAAAGTCTCTGAAATATTAAGAATGTTAACAATATTGTTCACTGCGAAATTTGCTAGCTCGTGTTACTAATTATAATGGTCAAAATACTTTGAAATATTGCTGATGCGGTTTTTAGCCCAAAACGATAGGTAGCGACAAAAATGCTGTTTTGTGGTTTTGTATTCTCAAAGGAATTTTTCAAAAATGCTGAGTTTATATCCAGTGTAGAAAATATTTTACAGTTTGTAGCCTTTAACTAATTTTTGATTAGTGGAAAAGGTTGTGACTGAGGGACAAATATTTTATTGAGTTCTCTGAAATCTATATATAGCCTTGATTTTTCCTTCTTTTTTTGTATGCTAAGGTAACCGGAACAGCTAATGGAGTGTACGATTCTTTAATTATTGTTTTGTCTTAAACCTCCACTATTTGTTGATCTACCTTTTTGTTTATATTGAGTTGTACAGCTGAAGGGCCTTCTTCAGCAGTATTTATCAATTGCCAAATCTTTTTCAAAAAAGGATTTAAATGTTCTAAGTCTCTTAGTTTATTATCAATTTCTTCAATATTTCTTTTGTCAATTCTGCCTGTTATATAATTTGGCGATCCTATTGCAATCATATCAGTTAACATTGTCGTATTCCATCTTTTATTGATGTTTAGAAGTCTTTCTTTTTTACCGCATGTTATAAAAGTGAGCCACCAATGTAGTTATAGTATATATTAAGGGTAACCCCCCCTTTTGTGTGGATATGTCTCACAAAATTTGTTTTCCAAACCTCCCATTCTGAGTTGTTAGTGTTTGTTATAGTCATTAAATAATACCAGTTAATACATGAACCTTCTACGGATAATCCAGAGGCTTTAATTTTATAAACATCTTCATTCACTTTTAATCTTTCACATTCATTTCCAAATATTTCAATCCACTGTAGGAAATTAGATTTTTTACTGTTAACGTTCAGTAAAAAATTTCAGATATTTACTTCAAATTTGGAACTTGAAATTTTGTTTGTATTTTGTCAATATCAACTTTTCAGATATATTTTTTGTTTCAGGTATACGAGGTTAAAACAAATATTTTTATCTTCGGCTTTCAATAATTCTTTATGTAAGAAGACACAAACATTTCTAATCATGCCCCTTTGGTAAAGTAATCTTTAATTTTCAATATGCTGTGGTTTTTTAATGCCTCATGAAGTGATGTGTTTTGATTCTCTACTGGTGTTTCATAAATCTCATTAAGTTGAAGTTGATAATAGTCAAAATATTTTTATAATTTATGATATATAATATAATGACAAGTTACCCTATCAGACATTTTGATTATTACATTGCCTTTCTTAAAAAAATGTTAATCAATATCCAGCAGTTTGCATTTCATTTTAATAATAAACTGACTGCAATACTTGTTAAATACAAACTATGTGTACAAGAATATGAATAACGTGTTATCATTCTCGGTATGCCATTTAAAACTTTTTTCCGAGAAAAAATCACCGTATTTAACTGAAATATAGAACCTACTATTTCTGAAATATGTAAATGACGAATACAAGTGGAAAACTTTCATCCTAAAAGCATTTAAGAAGTGGTTTTGTGTGATTAATTTAGTAGTTCTCTCCATTGTTATTGCGTAAGCTTTCGTGAGAGAAATTACCATCGAAAGGCGTCTACTTTCAGATTGTTGAACTGAGTTAAATAATTTCTTGGACTTTTGATTTCTTAATTTGGTCTTGAGTGGTACAACTCCGTTGGCGATGAGTCTATAGTTCACTTAGATTTGTATTTGAAACAGGTAACCAATTTAAAATAATTTTATTGTTTTATAAGCTTAAATCTGTTGTTTTAATATTTCATAGTTTATTTTAATTGTTTCTATGATTAGGTTTCATTAAAAAAAGTTTATCCTTGAGAAATTCGATAGAGAAAGAATTTTATCACCAAGAGGAAAAATAGTTAAAAGTAAAGCCAGGTTAAATTTTTTTGTTATGACATTAAGCCAAGCCATTGAGAAGGGGGTTAAAAATTTGAAGTAACTTATAGGGGGTCATTTGCAAGAAGAAAATTGTCAAATTCGGCCTAAACTTACAAACGACATTTCCATAGATGCAGAACAACAAATAAAGAACAATGACAAGAATAAGAAAAATTCGTTAGAAGCACGGAAAAAGAGTTATGCAGCCCGAAAAGAAAACAAGTAAATTAATTTTTTTTTTTATGTCATTTCTCTTCTCAAGCTCTGGCAGTGATGACGACAGACGCGCGCATCTATGTATGCAAAGTTGGAGAGATATCGATTTTTGATTGGTCTGATCGAAACGCGGGAAAATTGCTACAACAAGGAGCCCAACGGTAAAGGAGGGGCAAAGCGTTACTTGGCATCGAGAGACGGCGTTAGAAGGTTGGTCAAGCGGAATTCGCGTGAGTAATAGCCGCGAAGAAATGAACTTTTGTTTTAGTGAATAACGACGATCAAAAACGATGGCAGGCTAGACGGTTGTGTTTCGCTGAAATGTAGGAAGTGCTGTTTCATAAATGGGGCCCTTTCGGATTAAGATCTATCCGAAAGCGGTGCTCATAGCTAAGACCTAAAGATGCTGCGTCGTAAGTCTTAAAGTGTTTCGGAATAATATATAAAAATGCAACTTTACTTGTGGTACGGACAGGAAAGTATGCAGTGTTTTAAATAGGGACGAAGATTTTTAAGAGAAGAACAGTTTTAATTTTGAAATAGTAAAAGTAGAAAATTAACGATAAACTTTGCAAAAGCTTGTAGTGTTTTAAAAATGGTGTTTAGAACAGTGTTTCATTTAACTTGCAAATCAAAATTTAACCATCAAGTGCTTAATATCCACAAGATGCCCATGCAGAGGATGCGAAGACAGAGGACGGCACCGTGGGAACAGAAAAGGAGCTGTATGCAGGGCGTTGGCCATTTCAAACAAAGGGACGAGGGTTTTCAACATTGCGGACTTCTCTTTTTCAATTTTGGAAGGAGCTGTAAGCGTCACTTGGAGCCGGCACGAAAGCAACCCCCCACTTCGATGTTCCATAGAAACACCTGAGGGAGAGGGACGACTCTCAAGCCTTTGTCCAACGGAAAATTTAAGGTCAGACCTGCACAGTTTTCTTTTTGCAGATGGGAGTTTTTGTTTTGATAAAATTTTAAAAGGGGAAATTGTTCATTAAATTAAATTCATTTAAAAATAGTAGATTCCAAATTGTTTAATTTAAAAGATAGGAGCTGATGGCTTTGTTTAAGGGTGGGGATAAAAGAAACAAAATGGCGCAAGACTCATGTTAGAGTATAGCATTTAAATTCTAAAAAGATATTTTAAAAATGTAATTTTGAAATAATACATTCTTAAAGGGTTTAAACTTGAAATAAATTAAATTGAAAAAAAATATGTTCAAACTTATTAACAAACAAAATTAGTAGAAAGAACAGAAAATAGAGTTTAAAAATAGTTGTATTTTAAAAGTGTAAAAATCAAGTTCTATGTTTCAAGATGGCCGCCAGTAAGATTGTTTATTTACATCAGCTGACTGGAAGGTCATGCGTTACTATGTAGCATTTGAAGAAATGAAAGGACTTTAAAAGAAATGTTTGTTTTTGTTAAAAGGAGATGTTTAGTAAATGACAATTTTAAATAAATCGTTTTTGGTTTTAAATATAAATGTTTTTAATAAGAATTAAAATAATAATTTCTGTTTGTTTAAAAAAGGGTTATATCGAAATTTCAAATTTTTATAAAATAAATTTTTGGGTATAAATAATACAGATTGAAATCAATGGTTGTTTAATAAATTATATGAGGTAAATTTATTAACAAATAAAAATAAATTACATTAATTTGAGATAAGAAATTTTGGTTTAAATTAAGAAAGGGTTATAAGGAACAAATAATAAAGCAAATATGGAGATAATATAATTTTAAAATAAATTTTAAATTTTTTAAAATTGAAATTTAGTAAAGAGAAAAATATAACTGTCAACTATGAGTTTTCATAGGATTAAGTGGGTCTAGTAATTGTTCATATAAATAATAGGTATTTTGGTTCATGTTTTAGATGTAAGGAATAATTTGTTTTGTTTTGGTATTAATTTATATATAAATAATAAGATTTTTTTTTTACTAGTATTTCAAAAAAGAGATATATAAAAAAGTATTGCAAGTTTAAATTGAATAGTATGATTTTGTTTTTATTAACTAAATTCATTGTTTGATAAATATTAATTAAAATTTTATGAAAATACAATTTTCCTTCAGAAATTGTGTTGTTTACATTGTTGTAAAGGTTAATTAAATGTCAATGCATTTTATTTCACAAAAGGAAAGGGATAAAAGATTCATTTTGTAAAAGGGTTAAATAAGGGGTTTTGTAAATGTGTTAAATGATTTTCAATAACTACAATAATGTTTTATATCAGATTCAATCATATAATTAGCTGAAACTTTGGGTTTTAATTTTTCAAATAAATATGGGTTTTTCTCTTAGTAAATGAGTCAACATTGTTAAATATAAATATGAGTTATTAATTAATTCAGATGACAAGCTTATAGCGTTAAATAGGTGCATTTGTAAGTTTATAACATGGATTATATTTTAGAGGAGTTTGATAAGTTTTAATTTAAGAAAATAATATAATTTCAGGTGATTGTTAGAAACTAATTGGTAAAATAATGTTAATAATCACAAGTCGTTGGAATGTATAAAAGGGTAAAACTTTCCCAGTTAGAAGAAGGGTTAAAATAAAGTTTTAAGATTTGTTTTTGATTAAAGTAAAGGGTTAAATTGTTTAAAGATTAAATAGTTTAAATTGAAAGATTTTGGTAAATGAGTTGGAGATAAAGTTTAATCCTGTAGTTAGTTGTTTTGAGGTTTCTTTTTATGAAAATAGTTTTAAATTTTGTTATGTATAAATGTTTTAAATTGGAAGGGTTAGATTTAAATATATAATAAAAAATCAATTGGGAAAGGTTTTGCATTTTGCTATATTCTTGTTGACTGTGAACAAATTTCAAATTAATAATTAATTGGTAAATTTTTCTGATAAAATAATATAAGCAAGTAAGATGTTTTCAATGTTAAGTTGTTTTAAATTGATAGAGTTTTTCTGGGTTAAATGTAGTGCGTACTGTGCCATGCACATTCAAATAAATAAATGTAATTTTAAAAAATAAATATTTTTTTTTACTAACTTGCAAACATATTGAGTTTTCATTTAAAAAGTTTCTTACACTATCCTACAAAGATGGTCATTTCTCCGGTTATATGCCTTTCAAAAGAACTCCTCCCCGGGAAGTTTCACCCAAAGGGTTAATTCTCAGCAAGTTAGGTTTTTTGTTTTAAGCCCAGGGATTTATCCACTGGCAGAATTTGGCGAGCAATGCACAGCGTTCGTAACTTCGGCTACGAACGGCTCGTAACAAATTTCTTACCCTGCAGCGGGCGCGAGTGTTGGTCATGCGCTTGGAGTTGGTCGACGGAAGGGTTGACCGCTCAGGTAAGTGAGCGTGGTGAACGCGCTTTTTGGCGTGGGCCGGTCCGTTGCAACACACACACACACACACACACACACACACACACACACACACACACACACACACACACACACACACACACACACACACACACACACACACACACACACACACACACACACACACACATACACACACATATTTATTTATTTACATTAAATTTACATATATTTTACATTAGTTATTTATTTTTCATTAAAAAAAATAAAATACTTTCGAGAGCCTTTAACTAAGTAACATAAATTAACACACTGTTAGGTGACAAACTATAATTTAATTTGCCCTTTTAAAAATGTCTACAAATCAACTACAACATAATTACCTAACTGAACTCAAGTCCTAATTCATGCCTAATAATTAATAATACTATTTATTAATTTTATTCTGGGTCGATCAAAAGATTACTGAAATCTAGATGATCCAAAAATAACAATTTAATAATGAGTTATTGATAAAACCTAATTAGACTCTGAATATTTTGAAAAACTGTTTTGGGTTGGATGAAATGTTACTTCATTATTACAATAACATAATGTTTTTTAATTTATATATACACGTGGCTCACGGAACGTGCGTAGTTATCCCGGACGTCTTTACAGTTTTCATGATGGTATTCTTGGACTCTCAGTGCACTTTGAAGATTGGTCGGCCGTTCCTCGACTCGCTTCTCTGCACTACTCTCTTTACACTTTAATTCTTCTAATAACTTTGCCGTGTTATTCTGAAATTCTCCATCCCCCAAAAAATATATATGTATAATGTATATATATACTTATAATCCCGGAATACGGTTTTTATGCTGGGGAACAACGTTTATTTATTACATTTGGGACTGGCTGAATGACTTTTTTTTTAAATTTTAATTTTTTTCAGTGTTATTTTCATTTTTTACTATAAACGTGTGTGTAATACGGATGTTAGGATATAAGAGTGTAGTAATGTTTAATAATTGTAGAGGTAGAATGGATTGAAAGAAAAGATAGGTGGTGGCGTGAAAAAGGGTATTTGCAGCTTTCGGCTGTGGCGAAGAGTTTTGCAGAGAGGGAACGTGTGAAGTCGGACAGGGTAGGAGCATAAAAGGATTGACGGATATTGTGGTTGGTGAGAAAGAGGGGGAGTTTGAGATGAACCTTAGCGATCGTGCCTGATGTTTCTTGGAGGTTTTGGTGCGGAGTAAGTGACGACAGGACGGATAAGCATGAGGTATTTTACTTTTAAAGGCAGAGAACTATGGGGGGGGGGGCAGGAGGGGGAATAGCTTAAAGCGGATAGCTATCCCTTTGGATAGGACGGAGTTAACCCTGAAGGAAAGGCGCTTGTCGAGGATGACGCCAAGGTACTTGACTGAGGTCCTCCATGCAATAGACCCCCCCCTCAAGAGTGACGGTCTGCCGCCGTTATTATCTAGTGAAGCATATCACTTCTGACTTACCAGCGTTGACCGCTGTTCTCCATTTACGTAGCCATGGCGATAGGGGATATTTTTCGATACATTCAAATCAATAAATATACCAAACTAGTATGCGTTTGACCTAGGGTTGTGTAACCACTTATAAAAGACTTTAACCTTTGGGAATTTCATTCATGTTGTTAGACTTGTAAAAAGGAAATTTTTAAAGTGTAATAGTTTTAAATTAAATTAAAATTAATTTTTTTGAAAATACAAACGAGAACTTTATTGTAACCGTCATCTTTAGAACGATTTGGATAGACAGCTAAGCCTGCCTAAGGGCAATCATAAGATACAATTGATAAATATAACAATTGACCCGGTGATTCTTTTAAAAGTGTAAAGAATAATAATATGTGAATAAAGATAAGGTTTTTAAAATAAATTAAAGCACATAAACACAGTTACAAAATAACCGGGGGGTTACAACATGATACTGACTTTGTTATAGTAAAACCAAATTATTTTCATAAGGCTTTCTGTTTATGGCGAGTATGATCCACCATAAGGTCTTAGACATAAGGTCTTAGACATGATTGAGGGTACTTGAGCGGGTGTTGACGATTTACAAATCTGTGCTTTTCGATTATTATATTATTTTTGAAAATTTTAAATATGTAAAAATTGAAATAGCTTGAGGGTATTACTCATGGTTGGATTTTTAAAATTTATATTTTACCTAAATAATATTTCCTCATTATTTTATTAACTTAAATTTGATTTTGTAATATACAATATCAAAGGCAAAGTGGTACAATAAAAATATTGGCAAAAACCCCAATACCACAAACACATTCAGAGGATCATATTACAAAATTACAATCTAGAATAGTCTACGATAATTTACCTACTACCTACGTCAGTCTAGTTAGTAAATTATTGCATTCTAGGTCGTAGTTTTGTAATAGGCCTAGTAGTTTTGTAATCATCATCACCCTCTGATGATGATGACATGGAGATCGAAATGTACTTAAGAGTTTAATCTTAGGTAACTTGTAATATAAGTTATTTTTGATAATTTTTGTGGTTCTGTGGTTTTTGCCAATATTTTTATTGTAATTGATTTTGTAACATTTATTTAAATCTATAAAGATTTCCTCTAAAATAAAATAAGTGTAACCTATACAGAAACATTTTTTACAGGTAAAATGTCAAATATAAATGGAAACCGAACAAACAAACTATTGAATCTGCACTTCCTATTAATTGGAATGCGTATAAAAAATTTGAAGCCTGAACTAAATTTCATTTATATTATCACAATGGTGTCATTCTGGATCATGACCCTCATATTGATCGTTTTGAAAATCCTCTACAATCATGGTGACGTCATGGATGATACAATCGATGCATTGCTGGACGTCCTTCTCGGTTTGTTCGTCATGACTTGCACCTCTGTCAGCGTTAGCCAGAAGCACAATTATCGCTTTATTTACAAAGCCATAGTAGAGGGACTGTACATCTACAAAATTCCTATAGTAGAAGATGCAGAAACGATTAAAAACAAGTACATGGAAAAAGCTTCTCTGATTTTATACTGCGCGGCTGCGTTCCATGCAATGGGTACAGTGAGCAAGTTCATTGCTCCATTTTTCTTTGGCATAGTTCAGATATTGTACACTGAGGGCAATATGAAACCCCTCCCATTACCATTTTCTTGTTGGTTCCCATTCTCTTTAAATACCCTTCCCAGGTACATCTTTGCCTACTCCATCACAGTCGTGACGGCAGCTTTTACTGTGACGATTTATATAGCTCTATTTTCTATTATCTTTTTATCAATTACCAATGTTTTGTCTGAAATTGAAGTTTTATCATTGTCGATAAAAAGACTAAAAGAAAGAGCGTTTTCATTGGCTGAACAAACGCCTTCGCACACAATGACTGCACATCGCGTGGACGAATGTTTCAAGATATTAGCAAAGCAAATTATACAACACCATCAACAAATTATAAGGTATGTACAACTATTTAAATGCTTGATTAAAATAATGTTTTGTAATAAAATTTTTAAAAGTTAAGAAAAAGTTGTACAATTTTTATTGTTTCCAGTAATTTTGCTTGAAAAGAATATTTTCAAAATATAATTTAAATTATTTAGGAACAACAGTTACAACACATTTGCAAAAAATATATTGGACACATAAAGAGATGATTACATGTAATTCTCCTTAAATACATTGACTTAATCGTTATTAATATCGTGTTTTTCAATGTCCAGTGTTTAGTGTATGTCCTTTATTACTAACTAACATTACAACAATGTTTCGCCAAAGTCTGTCTACTTTGACATAGTTTTAATTTAGTTACCACACTTACCTTGGACTCTGATTGCAGATGTTATAATTGTAGTATCAGTAAATGAGAGTTTATCAGACCACAAAGAATTGGTAATTTAATTTGTGGTTTATTCGTCAAGTTATCGGGGAAGGAATATTTTCTTAGTTATATTGAAGTCAAAAGAAATTGCACGTGGAAAATTCGTTCATTAGAACCCGATAATGCTCTTTGTAAGTAGATTTTCAAGCAAGAAATAGAAATATCTATTCGTTTTATACCTATTTTTTTCTATATTATTTTTATATGTGGTAGAATATTATATAAACTAAATGCTGTGATTGTTTATTTCGCTTTAAATCCATTTCAAACACTTCTAAAACAATAAACAGATATACAGATCCGAACAATTCAATGTTCTTTGAATGATTTACACGGAATATGATTAATTTTGATGGTCATAAATATAAGAGGTGATATTTCTTCAAACTTTTCTATCAAATTAAATAAATTTTTTATATCTATAAAATAAGTGTATGGGATAAATGATTAAATAGCTTGTGATTATATCATAATTTGTTATTCTATATGCTAAAGTGCTCCAACATCATGTAAAAAACCCTTTATTTGTCACTATCAGCATGTTAAATATGAGTCCAAGTATTCGGTGCCGACTTCGATATTGTTTGAAAATAAGCTTATGATAAATTATGTTTTTCTTATAGTAAAATTATTTATAGTTTTTAGTAAGTAAAATTTATATAGGCCTATTGTGGTCCTTTTTTGAAGTCGGGTCTGTCTTTTAAAAAGTTAATCTTTTACATGTTATGATAAAAAAAAGAAACAGGTTGTGGCGGTCTGGACAGAAGTGAAAACTTTTATATTCACGTAAACAGATAATTTTAATTGAGAAAAACATTATATTTGCGTAATGAGAATTTACCTAAATATTTGTTATCAGACGGACATAGGGATGTTTTCATTTCGAAGATAGGATTACAAATACATAACTTAATACTATCCTTATATTTAATTAATTGTATTCAGTTTTATCAAGATTTAAATATATTAATATATTTATGAACTTATCAAATTATTTAATATTAACGTTTTCTTTAATAACGTTCAATACATAGTGAAACATAACCTACGTTTTAAACCACTTGTTTCAAACATAAGGTATAATATTATATCAAGTGATATATGAAGTCATATGTTATAATTATTTCACTTTGCGGCGACTTATAGGGTAGCCTGACGGAAATTATACTTACGCGAAAGTGTTTGTTTATGTCCATCCAATAAGTGTTTGTATGTGTCGCTATACAAATTTTCACTTCAAAAGGTTCTTTTTCTGAAAATCATTTCATTTACTACTCACTTTTGTATCTTTTACAAGACATAGCTTTTATTTTGAGTTGTATTTTCACAGTATATAAAGTACACTTACGTATCACAATTTTTTCAGTTACACCAGACGCCTTAACGCCCTATTTGACGTGGTAATATTTGCTGTCATCAACATTATTGGGATAATCATCACGGTGTCCAGCTACAGAATCAGCGTGGTAAGTAACGTAATGAAATATTAAGAAGAATTACAGTTAAGCAGCCTAATAACTGTATTCTATTTTAGTTTAATGAAGTAGCTTTGCTATTAATATAGTAAACGCCCAATACTTCAAGTCTTTGTAGTCCGGCATTTTCAAATAGAAAGCATGTCAGGAAGGGTATAGAAATAAAAAGTTAACAATCAGCAGATTTCTGGTCCAGACAATGGGTTGCTTGTTCGTCATGTCGTCTAATTTCAGTGAATGTCTACAAGTGGCACAATGAGGTTCACTTGTATAAGTGCTTTCTTCATATAAGTATGGGGAGCACTTTGCTGGCCACAAAGTACTGTATACGTTATTATTAAAATTACTGTTATTATTACTATTATTATTAGAGTTGGTATATGTAAACTAGGGGCTTGTAGGGGCAAATGCCCCTATTCATATTGAACATTTAATATGCATTATATCACATTTTGAGAAACATTTTCAACATTATTAAAATTCAGTGATTTGCCAAAGTGATTCATTTATAACCATTAATTTATTTCTAATCATCAACTTCTGCGTCGCCTCCCCTTTACTCTCATATTAAAACTACACAATAAAATTAATAATGTAAACACAAAAATTGTAATGGGTATTAGCATAAACCAATACACATAACCTTTAATACTGTTAAAATATTTCTTTGTTTACAAACCATACTCAGATGTTTTTCATTGCAATGTAGGCCTCTTTCTTATGGAGATTTTTGGCAACATTAAGTTCCTAGAAACCCTATAAATATTGTAAATTGAGAATTTTGTAAATTTTTATTTTTATTAAATAAATTTACATGTTTTTACTAAAAATTATAAGAAATGAAATATTTCTAAAAATTTTATTTCCTATCTTTGTTTTAAATTTACTTTATAAATTATTTTTAGATAACATACGAAGGTTATATTTTATTTAAAGTAATATTGGGCTTTCCTCTTGGTCCTCGTCGCATCTATAGCACACAGGCGACCTAGGTCTTCTAATTTTGTATTGGAACCCCCTCAGATTCCCATGGCCTGTGACCAACTTTACAGTAACTCTCAATTGAGATATACTTAAGGAGAGTAGTTCTTTGCACCATTAGTCTCCCGAGTAACCCCACAGTACCTTGGATTTGTTGCACCCCAAGGTCGCATTCCATTCTTATATGCACAAGCTGTCTATATGTGCCGTGATCCTCTTGCACCCCTCCTGAGGCGGCATGCCCACTGTCCTCAACAACCGTCCTTGAGTTATACACCCTTGTTTTGCTAAGGCGTCAGCTCTCTCATTCCCTATCCAGCCAGAATGTCCTGGAATCCAGCTTAGGTTGAGCGAATTATACTTACTCAGCTCTGATAGAGAAACTATAATCTCAGCCACCAGCCTGGAGCTGGCACTAGCCTTACCTAAAGCCTTTAGATCCGCCTGACTGTCCGAGCAAATTCAGATGGTCTTGCCCCTCTTGCCAGACCCTATTATTTCCTCAGCACATCGTTTGATAGCGAGAACCTCCGCCTGGAAAATAGAGTTGTAGTCTTCCAGGCAATAACAAAATATGCCTTGGTGTCTCGGTCCACTAAATCCTGCTCCCACTCCTTCCTCATTTTGAACCCATCCGTGAACCAGGTTTCACCATGTTTGAGTCTACACTCTACCCATGCCTCTCTTGTAGCAATATGGATTTTGTAATTTCCTTTTTCCCTCTTAAGAGACAGTATCTTATCCTGAGGTTCTATCCAGAGCTCCTTCAATGAATCACCAAATAGCTATTTATGACGTTTGCTACTTATCTTCCACAGCCCGGTACAACTTAGCCGGAATGCAGTTTTCTACACGATAAGGCTCCATAGCAGAGGGCTCCACAGCTTCCTGCGGGCAGCCCTCCGAGACTATCCCATTTATCGTACACCCCATCCTGGATGTAGTACTTGTACGGTTTTCCAAAGAACTCATAATACAATTTTTAATTCCGTCAGAAATCCCGTGATCCTTAGCTGCTCTCTTGATGACCAGTCTAGAGATACCAATAAAATCACTTTCCACATCAAGAAAAGCCCCAATACATACCCATTTGTTGTTGATCTGACCCTCAATAAAGTCCACAACCGACAACAGCGCAGTCGTCACTGATCTACCAGTTCGTTAGGCGTGTTGGTCATGATGAAGCTGATACTGCTTCAAGGGTCCCTCCTTCAAATAGTGGTCCACCAGCCTTTCCAATATCTTTAACAAGAAAGATGTGAGGCTGATAGGTCTGAAGTCCTTTACCTCTATGTAACCTTCCCTCCCCGGTTTGGGGATAAAGATAACTTTCGTTTTGAGCCACTGCCTAGAGTAACACAGCCCTTGAGTAATCCCGTCAGTGGCCCTATAATTTCCTCCGTTCAATTCTGTAGTAATACTGGAGTGATATTATCTACTCCAGGCGCTTTAAAAGGCTCAAAGACAGAATCGCCTCTCTCACCTTTGGCGCTGAGATCACCTGCCCAGCAATATTCCAGTCCGCCCTTAGCACAGTATGGCGGAGGTTTTGAGCACCGGTCTAATATCGGGAAAACTGTTCCTCATCAGCAGCCGCTCAATGCACTGTATGATCTTCTACTTTGAAGTGTCAATTTCTGGGTTCTGCATTCCCATGAGCTTGACCAACTGGGTGGCCTCCCTTTTTGGTGGTGGTACGAGCACTTTCACCCTTTTGATCAGTTCATCAGGTAGGACTAGCCTTGCCTGAGTCCCGTCCTCGAGCTTAACTGACGGTACTACTTCTGTCAGCTATTTTGCTGATTCCTCCTCAGCACAAATAAATGCTGTGACTCCATCCCTCAAGTACGTGTCCCTGAAACGCGGAACAAAACCTCTATTAGGAGTGTCCAAAATTCAGTGTAAGACAGTGCCCTTAAGGCGGTTAAACACCTTCATCTCCATCCTCACGCCTACTCTATCCCCAAAGGTCTTTAATACCCTCGATAGGTTGGTGGAGATCGACGAGAAAGACGGCTCTCCCGACCCAACAGGCCTAGACTCTTGTCTATTCCTCTTGGCCTCCGACTTTGGAGTAGGTTCAGAACTACTGCTTTCCTACCTTTCCCTCGCTTTCTCCTGTTGTATAAAGGTCCTACCAGATCCACTAGCTTCCGGGACAATAGGGCGGGTTCTAGCCTCAGCCTCTTTCAAACCCTTCCGCTTCCTGGACAGGTATTTCCTCAAAGGGGGTGGCGGTGGTTCTCTGCCCTCTGCCTTCGTCTTCTTTACTTCCTCATGGTAGGCAAGCCAGAGTGCTTTCGTCCTATATGCCCCTCTCATTCCTCCTGTTGCTTTCGCAACTGGTTTTCCATCGGTCTCTACGGGGGCAGAAGTCACATCCATTGGGACAAAATTGTCGGTAGGTTCTAGGTCCTGACCAGTTGAATTTGCTTCATTTCTGTCTGCCATATGTATTCCCACGAGCAGGTAGGGGGAAAAAAGACCGCCGCCGCAGAGCCCCACTTACGGCGGTAAGGCGACTTGAGTACCTGAGGTTCCGTTAAAGACCCTCTTTACCCTGAGGGCCATGTATCTACATCAGCACGGATCGCAGAACAGATTCAGATCGGGGGTGTATGTACCCATTCAGACCACCAACCTAGATGGGGGGGGGAAGTACTTTTTCGTTGCCGCCTGCAAGGAAAGGGTAGGGTGAGAGCCGGGCAGCCTTCACGTGCTAGGACTGGCCCCTTTGTTTTAGCCGCCTTCGTGCACTCACACATTTGCCTGGACATCCCGTTTATTAGCAGCCACATACGTGCAGCTCCGCTCCACCCGTCCCCCACCCGCGGATTAACCCTTTCCACCACGTCAAGGTCATGCAGCCCATAGGAGAGGAAATTCCTATTTAGGTAGACAAAAAAAAATTATTTTAGTTACTTTTTCAATACCTTTCAATAGTTCACACTCTCCCTTTATATATATATATATATATATATATATATATATATATATATATATATATATGTATATATAATAACTTAACTTTTGTTAAATTTTTATTTAAATGTTATTTATTTACCTTACCTATTAATGTCACACCTTCAGGTTTATAAAGAATTAACAATCTTATCAATTTTTAAACATCACTTGCATTTATTCTCTTCAGTTAACTCTACACATTATTCCAAATTTATATTAATATTTTGCAGTGACAGGATTGATATCTTAACTAATATTGCAATGATAAATGGTGGACTTCTGAGGCTTTAGATTTCTAATAAAATAACAAAAAAAACAGTATTAAAATTTTGTTCTTGCTCTCGGGTCGCTATTACGGGAACTTTGCTTTTAAATTAGAAATGGTGAAACTAGAATAGTTTTTATAGTGCTATAAGGGAGAAAAACTTTTCAAGGAGAAAAGGAGCCCAAGGTATGCAATATAGTTGTGTCGTCCCATTTGGCTAAAATTAAGTGATAACATATGATTCCATAAAATATCTGATTTTATGTTATAGGCTAAGTTACTTTATTTATAATGATTGTAATTATTGTATAAAATTAACTAAAATAAAATAACTTAACAATTTTAACAAACTCGGTTTAACTCTTTTTTCTTTTGATTTTACAGTTACACAATTTTAATACCCTTGGCCAATTTTACGATCTCTTACAATCTCGGGGTTTATAACATGGGCTATATTTTTACTTCTTTTGTTAATTAAATAAATTTTGAAAACAATATTAAATTTTGAAATTTGTTTTAATAAATATTTTCCTGATGGAAAAACTTAAATTTTGAATATGCAAAAAGGCTAAACTATTTGAACTGGATTATTTCTTATTACTTACTATTAATTAACTACAAGATATTCTAATGTACAATTTTAAACTTTCTTATTATCTTAAATGTCCATTAAAGTTTATTTTTTATAGCGCTAGATACTTATCTCATCAAATAATGGCAAATGGCTGTTTGCTCACACGTGGAATTCCGTTTGTTTAAATTTCACCTTTTTTTACACTTAAATTCGTTTTATTTACTTCACATTATATTACCACTGTATTATATTTTGAAATTCACTTCTCCTTAATTTAGTTTGGCCAATCTTCTTAACAAATCTGTATAATTTTGACGAAGTTCCTGATAAATAGAATTTTGACTGGTCCTGGCAGATCCATCTTGTCGCGTCCCCACGCCATCTCTCACTCAACTCACTCTTCGTTTTTCCTTTAAAATGTTACAAATATGGCAGCCTCCTTCTTCTAAAAAAACCAAAAATCAGATGGTTTATAATTTAGTTCGATTCCTTCTCACTAGAGTCAAACTGCACCTGACCGACTTATATTTGTTTACTTTCACATCTGTTAATGTCAACGAACTATTTTCACCAGTTTTAATTTGGTTAAACTTTGGTTGAAACTTACTGTTTCAATTTTCCGATCCTTAATAAAGTTTCCAGTGTTTATTTAATTAATATTATTAGTGTGTGAAGTGTCTTTGTGTTTTACTCTTGTAATATTTTGAATTGTGTGTGTTTTGAGCCCAATTTTTCAAACATAACCTTTCAATTCTCTTTTGTTTACAAACGTGTTCACTTTCTCCTTCAAGTAATTACTTAGGCCCTATGTTACTACAGTTTACAAATTTGTTTACACATAACTATTATTAGATTATCTTGTTATAATTTATGTGTTAGGTTATTTGATATAACAAATTTCCTAATACATTTCCAGTTCAAAAACCTTGTTTACAATTCTATGCTTTTACCTAAATTTAGTTTTCATTTAACCTAACCAATATCTTAATGAATTTCTTTCTAAATTTTGAGTGAGTTATTTCTCATCTATTTTCCAATTCTTAAATAATATTATATAGCCCATTCTATAAATGTTACATAGTCCCCTAATTTAATTTAAATAAAAAAAAATATTACTAATATCTACATTACACATTCTTTACATTCTGCAAGCTTATTTAAATATACATATTTTTTTTTTTTAAATTAAATTTAAATTAACATTTATACTTTAAATTGTCCATTTATACTTAATTCCTACGACACAATTTTATCTTAATTCTTTAACAATCAAATACTGAGCTGAACACTTCAAGCTACATATTTCTTAACATATCTTCTAACAATACAATATACTTATAACTAACATTCAATCAACAATTCTTTAACCATTCTAACATATAGTAACAATAAATCATGTTCTGGTATTTACAATTCCTTCCATAATTATATATATATTTTTTTTTTATATATTTTTTACAATTGGAAACCTTCCAATCATAAGTCTGATTCAATATTTATTTAACATAATATATATTCTCTGATACCATGTCTTTAAATCCCAGCCTATCCGAGTCATAGTATGTCTAGATTTGGTCAAATTGGTTATAACATTTCTCTTTCCCTTATTTCTGTTTATTCCTTGTTTATTATTGATCTCATATTTATTTTGCTTATTTTATTTATAAATTAACTTTAAATGTTTTTTCTTTATATTACTTATTATTAAATAGTTACAATTAATATCAATAAATTAACAAAACCTATGCTTTAAAACCGCTGTTCATATATCATAAATCAGCTGTTTTATGAAATTACATGTTGTCATTTATTTTAAGACAAATGGTACAACATAACTATACCGTGCCATTTTTATGAAACCTTTTCCTCCCATATAAAAAAAAAATATTTAATTAAATTTAATTATTGAATTAATATTTTAAAAATGTGTTATGATTAAATGTCATCTACTATAATTAAAAAAAAAACAGTATTTGAAGTTGAGCGGATGAATAAAATGTATTTTATTAACGATTGAAAATTAAAAAATCAATATGATTATACATAATATATTATTACTATTATTATTATATATAATTATATATAATATAAATTATATATTATATAATTATATAATTGAAAACTATATATATATATATATATATATATATATATATATATATATATATATATATATATATATATATATATATATATATATATATATATATATAAAGAACAACAGTCTAAATACAAATACAAGAATTAACATTGAATTATAATGAATTGTATATTCAATTATAATTCTTGTATTTGTATTTAGACTTTTGTTCTTTATTAATACACAAGAAAACATACTGCGATATCTATATATATATATATATTTATATATATATATATATATATATATATATATATATATATATATATGTATATATATATATATACATATATACTTATATATATATATAGACTATATATATATATATATATATATATATAACAACTCATATATAGTAACTCATTGTTATTCTTCGCTTGGGTGATAGCTCAATAAGGGACATAAAACGTCGGGCGACAACGGGGCGGAGAATCGGTATATATAATGTACATAAAAGGTTAACATTATTACATTACTTAGAGTTAGGTATTCTTGATCAAAATACAACAACCTACCTCGGGCAGAAGGAATAAAAAAAATACATAAATAGTTTGCTGATAAAACCTTAAACTATGAATCTGTATAATTTTTATTAACATTATTTATAACTTTTGCGATCTAACTTGTAATCTACTTGTAAAACAAATACTTAATAAATAAAGCATAAATGAACTCAACAATTTAAGAAAACATTTTTTTAATGTTAAGGAATAATAATCGTTTACTTTTTCCAGGAGCCAAATTTGACTACTTCAATATCTCTTTCCTATTTTGGCACAATGCTAGCTGCCCTTTTCGGTGTGTGGATAAATTCGTGGATGGGACAGTTAATTATAAACGCAGTAAGTGTCCTACTATAATACAACTGAAGGCAACTGGTTGTTGTATTATGTTGAATAAATACGACATATAAGACAGTAAAAATAAGTAACAAGTTAAATCAATCGCATTTAAACTCTATTGTAAAACTCAAACTCTCGACAAATACTTTCTGCTGTATTAGGTTGAAGAAAGGTTATTTTTTTAAATTAGAAACACATAATCTTTATTAATATTATTAAATTATTCATGTTTTTGTTGTGTTTTACTTAATTAAGAAATTGTGATTTTAAATAGTTGGATTGTCGACATGTGTATACATTTCAAGAGGTTGGTTGATATTAAAATAGGATAAGGTTATTGTGAATTTTGTGTGTGATTATTTGAATTATTGGTTTTTATATATTTTATTTATCATGAACCAACACGTTTTATTGGGTGTTATTAAAAATTTAAATAGACTATGAGTATTTAAATTTTATAATAAAATATTCTAGATATAAATAATTAATTTTGTTCAATGAACTTTTACCTGAATGAGGATAACATAATAGTTATCGAAACGTTGCCAAATTTTAATAAATGATACTTGACTGTATGTCAACTGGATTTTTTATACGGTTATAATAAGTAAGAAATAAGGTTATTGTCCTATAGACCTATATATACATACACACATACACACACACTCACACACACACACACACACACACACACACACACACACACACACACACACACACACACACACACACACACACACACACACACACACACACACACACACACACACACACACACACACACACACATATGTGTGTGTGTGTGTGTTGCAACGTACCCCCTCCTTTGCAGAATAATATATTTATTATATATTTATATATATGCTGCTCACACCGTTTTGTGTACCGTGTTAAGATCCCTAAAATTTGTCTTGTGTTCCCGCGTAATGTACCACGCCCAAATGCAAGCCTATTCCCGCTGACATCTACCTTAACGTTTGTATGACCTCCCCTAAGTTGGTTGGCAGGTTTGTTGGGTCTGTATTTAGTCACACATGTCAGTAAAATAGTCAGCTGGAAAGAAACAACATTTATATGAACACACAAAATTTTCAAAGAATCTTACCACTTCATGAGATCTGCAGGCACAGCAAGGGGACGTGCAAAATGTGATCATGTTTATGATACCTATTTTACAAGGCTCCTGTGTTCTTTAAACATGATCTGCCAGTAGACATCGTCTCTGGGCTTCAATACAAAAACCAACTAATTTTTAGAATAGCTCAATAAAATTGTTTTCAGGAGAGAACTCGTTTGAAAAAGCATTAGGTTCTGAATTTTATATATTTATTAATTAATTAAATTTAATTAAAACTGTACTCTGATTTTGTAATAATTATTTATCAGTTGGAAAAAACTAAAACGTTTTATTGGTTATTCAACACAGGATAAATTCAAATACTGTAAGTTTTTGTAATGCATTTAATTACTGATTTAAGCTAAACTAATTTTCTTTTCAAATAAAACATATTTAGCTCTCTCTTTATCTTCACAAATTATTAATTAAAAGTTCATTAATTTTCACATATTTAAATCCTACATTGCATATACAATTCATTAATTACATTTACACATTAAAAAAAAAATATTTCCAAATTTAACATAATAAAATATTTTATCTTCTTATTTCAAAATTGAATTGGTAAATTCACATTTTATTATAAATCATTTTAAAGTTTATATGATTCAATAAATCTGGTCTTCTTGAAAATGATTGGCTTATGGCCAAAACTACTTTGTAAATTTAATATTTATTATTCATTATTTCAACAATTTTGTTATACTAATTAATTTTATTACTTTTAATATTTATTTAGTTATTAAACATAGAATGAAGTCATTGTTTAAGTTTAATTGGTAATTTGGATTTAATAAATTTAACTGACTAAATTTGACGTTAATTCGTATATAATAGAGAAAATGACTTGCCAAGGATTTCCCTGCCGGTCCTGGAGTCCTCTCGTCTGGATTCCCTGGTCCCTGGAGATCGGAAGTTGCCATCCCTGGTCAGTCGATGGAAGTCTTTCTCCATTTCCGCGTCCTGGGGGCTAAGTCTGGAGCCCTCGTCCATGGATGGAAGTAGGCGGCAGGAACGTGGCTATTTTGGTCCCATCTGGCCTGGTGATGATTGTCCTAGGCGCTGAACGACATAACGACCGTTAGCATCTCGTATTAAAAAATGTTTACAGACTGCCTTACAGGTCCTTAAGTTCCTGTATTTATTGCGGCTATGTCACCCTTCCCCCCCTCTCAGTGCTTCCGCTATCTCCGTGCTTGTTTCTTGTACGGGCGGGTTGGATTAGTTTTAACCTGCATAATTATGTTATCTGTTTTAGAACACTGAAAAATGTCTATTATTTTTAAATGGCTGTAACGTTTTTGTTATTTGAGTTTTTTAAATTCTGTTTTCACTACTGTTTATTATGGATTTTTCTGGTCATTTCAAAATGTCGATGATAGTTCTACGTGGCCTAGTTCTCAAGTTAGCATTTTTCGGCACTTAGAAAATTTTTCACTTCACTCTCGTTTGTCAAATTTAGTTAGTTATTACAGTTTCGTGCTATTATAATCTTTAATTTGTCTTAATAATACTTATTCAAAATTTTACTGACTTCTTGACTCTTTACTCTGTTTATTATACCATAAATTAAAACCTTATTATTTAAATATTAATATTGTTATTTAAAAAATAAGAAATTATTAATTTCTTAATTGAAACGGTAATTCAGACAGTTTCAACGTGTGTGTGTGTGTGTGTGTGTATGCGCGCGCGCGCGTGTGTGTGTGTGTGTGTGTGTGAAAATTAAAAAAAAAAGTATTTAAGAAATTAAATTATTGATCAATAATTACTGACTTTAAAAAGAAATTATTTTTTAAAGTGAATATGGATTTAATCAATAATAATATTCACTTTCTGATATACCAAGTTTATTTAAAAGTAAAATTATCCACTTTTTTTAATAAAAAAAATCCTACTCAAGGTAGTATCCTAAATAAATATATAATTGTTTAATTCAGTAATTGTTTGTTTTTCAACTTTTAAATATCTTGTCCACCCAGGGAGACGAACTTCGCAACGCTTTGCGCAGCTCAAACTGGGAGGACTTTCCGAAATCAATGAACAAAGATTTACTCATTTTGGGAGAAATCCTAAAGAAACCTTTATCTTTGAAAGTGGCAGGAGTTTATGTTCTTCGTTTGGAGACTTTCACAGCAGTAAGTGCAAAGTAATCTCCCTTAGTCTCCGCTGTTGGAAAAACGATGGCTTTAAATTTAAAACTAATACTAAAAACAATAACTGTAGCCTACCTATCAGAAATTCAATTTTAGACGGTTAAAATATTCTTCAATTTTCTTTTTTCTAATATTCCTCTTACTTTTATAATCCCTATAAATAGTTTTAATCGCAATTATATTAAAATTCATGTTAGAAGTTGTAGACTGTAGGACGTATAAGCAGAGTAACCGTAACTAGGGTTAACAATGGTTATTGTATTTCTAGCTAAACCGGATGTAAAACGTAACTCATGGAATATCCTTTAGGGTTGCTCATTTCCTCATTCAAGGTTTAACATGAAACGTTATTGAATCTAATGTATTTAATTAAACCTAAATCAAACGAACCTTGTAAACAAATGATAGTTACTGTATTAAAATTTAGTAAATATATGTCAATATAATTTGTGTCTATAGTTTCGTGTACTAGTACAGTCTTGTAACGAGAACGCAAACTAAGCGTTTTATTTATTATCATGCAAACTCTTCAATAATTGTTGGAAGTGACTCAATAACCATTCTTAACGCAATGAAATACGAGACTATCAGATAAATTATAACTTGTTTCAACCGATTTAAAATCTTGAAATACTAATGTACGTTTGTTGACTTTATATATTACAAACCTTGAATCCAGCTATGAATTTATTCATGTAGAAGATAAATGTGTCAAGAACTGCTTACTAGGACCTATAGTTTCTAGTAACAAGCTATAATTCTTGGGTAAATACAAACATTTTATTCAGTAATTTCAAGATCCGGTAATGTTTACTTAATCCCAGCTTAATTTGAATTTGTGGTTTAAGGTTTACAAAATTCTTAGGAAGAAAATGTATTTTACTTTAAAATTGTAAACTGGAGGAATTTTAGTTTTTATAAACTCATATTTAGATAAAGAAATTTAGAATTTTTTTAAAAATATTTGTTTATACTTACTCATTAATAAAATTTCTATAAAGCAATTCTATAAAGGCAATTTGCGGTTTGAGGTTTAGAAAATGTTTTTTTTTTACATAAATGATGTTCAAGCTAATCATTCTAACATACTCCATCTAGACTCAAAAGCATTCCAGAGAACTAAGCGACATCTCTCTCTCTCTCTCTCTCTCTCTCACACACACACACACCCACCACACACACACACACACACACACACACACACACACACACACACACACCACACACACATATACACACACTCTCGCAGACGTAGGCCGGCAGTTACATATTATTATGTAAAAATAGAGAGTAAACAAGGATTAATTATGTCACCTCTAAAGATATTAAGAAAGATATCAGTGAATAAGTATCGATTTAAGATATTTAATAAATTACATAAAATATCAACATAATTAAGAACTGTTTGATTTGTATCTCCAAGGAATAATATGTGCAATTAAAAAATGTCAGTAAAAGTTACCAAAATGTTACAGATTAAACAAATTTAGTCATGTAGACCAATGCGAGTGTGTGTGCGCGTGGAGGAGTGAAGGGTGGTTTTGAAACAGGATGGTCTACAGAAACTGATATATATATATATATATATATATATATATATATATATATATATATATATATATATATATTTATAAGCATTGAAAAACTATTCCCCTTTACTTGTAAAATTATATACTTGTTTTTTTTTCAAATTATTACTTTACAATATGCGATATATTTTATTTGATCTTCGTTTATAAATTGATATAAATATAACAATAAATTTATTTCACTCAACAGTTATTAAAAATATTTAAATTTGTAAATTATATACTCATTTGGTATGATTAGGCATATATATCGGCGCAAGATAAATAAAGAAATAAATATTGTTTGTGAAAACTATCATTAGTTCTTCCATATTGTTGCAGGTGCTTCATGCTACGTACAGTTACTTCAACCTACTCAGGTCTTTGCGATTTTCTGGTTCAACTTAAGTTGAAAAAAGAAGTCACTATTTCTCTAATGTTACACAAATATTTTATACAACGTAAACACGTATGCTTCTTATATTAACATAATTGTACAATGCTGCTCACAACGATTCCTAATTTTACAAAATAATTTATTTTTCACTCTATGAATTGGTTTAGTTTCATATCACTTATATCACTTGTAACAAATACGGCTTATTATTAGTCAACCAACAATTAGCACAAGCATTTCCGTTTGATATTAATGACAGAACATTTTACTTAATGCAAGTTTTGGAAGAGAAATCACCAATCTTTATAGTATGTTTAATATAAACGTTTATAAAAAATGGTGAATATAATAAAATTATTAAAATGACTGTGGTGTTTATAAAATAAATGTTTAGAAATATGTAAATAAAATAATTAACTTTTTGAGTGAGACGTCATGCACGGTCTTTTTGACTGAGTGTTATTGTTTTTTTTAAATTTCAGTAGAAATTCTCCGTTACACCCTCTTGCTCTTAGTACTTTCGAATGGACCTATCAGCTTATTGTGCGTAGCACCAGTGTACAATTTATTGTTCAACTATCTTGACAGCTTCTCTGTAAACCGTGCGCGATCTCTGACACACGTAAAATTAGTTTATTGAAAAGTGCGATCTTTGTTTTATTTATATTATTTTATTGTGTTTATGGAGGCATTTAATACGTATTTGTAAATCGCTGGCTTCTATTTAGGTATTGTATATTTCTTTTAGGGAAATATTATTTTACGATACAATATTACAATATTTTGTGCACAGTCTTATACGAAATGTATAATATAATAACTTTTGTGTGTAACAACTTTCATTGCAAAGAGTTTAAAGTATCGTTTTAAAATACGGCTCAGAATTAGGCAACCAGTCTATTACTGGGCAATAAAAAAGGACAGAAAAAGAAAAAAAGTCGAAAAAATTCGACTATAATTAGGCGACAGCGATTTATTGAAGAACTTCCTTAACAAGCAATTTATTATCCTGCATCAGATCCTGCATAGAAGATAAAAAGGATATATACGTTTTGAGGCTTTTGGAAATGAAATGAATCCTTATAAAAATGGGGAATATATTAGGGAAAAGTAACGTAAGTAGATAAAAATTACTCTGACTGCATCGCAATAAGCGAATGGAAGCTCTCAAATTTAGTACAAGAAATCGCGGGAAATGATATAAGAGACCAGTTCACATGTGAAAATATGGACACTTTATTATAGAGGACATCCTACATGATATTGTGAAATTTAATAACCAATGAATAGTCAGAAAGGTTTAATATTATACCATAGAGAAACAACGGCTTTTGTATAATTGTGTGCGTATAAATATCTATTTTACATTTGATAAAGTCATTACTCTTTTAAGGTAAGGTAATTCCAGACTTGACATTTTTCTTGTACTTGTTACATTAGAACTCTAAAGTATAAGTTAATAGTTGAGTTTTAAATGTTTAGGAAATATTTTAATATTAAAAAAAAAATTATACTCTATAAACCTTACTACATTTTCCATGGTAGATTAAATTTCGACAGATATCATTTATACATGTTACTTTTCGTTAGGCGGATATAAAAAGTATGAGAAATGAAAGTTTGAATATTAGATATGTCTATTTGTCACCCAACCGAAACAAACGTGCCGGATTTCCGTTCAACAAATTGGTATTGAAGTCTCTAGTCTTAACAAATTGGTATTGAAGTTTCTAGTCTTAACAAATTGGTATTGAAGTCTCTAGTCTTAACAAATTGGTATTGAAGTCTCTAGGAAATTTCCCCAATTTGGTTATGAAAAATTATGTGACTTAAGATGAATTAAATCGGTGTTTGCTAATATTAAACTAAAACATTCACTCCACACACTAAACAGGGTCATATTTCGTTGTTAGACATATTTTTAAAGAAACATTCGCAAGTACTTGCACGTACTTAATCGTACATTTTGCATGTCAATGTTTACCATAATATGAAGTTTATATATATTGTGGAACACCACAATATTCATGAATATATTGGGAGAAAACATTCCAGCAGAAGGAATTAGAAATGTTTTGTTAACGTATATTATTTACAATATTTAGATTTGTACAGATATAAAATATTTTATAAAGTATTTTTGTATTAAAATAAAATACCTTAATGACATATTTATATGACACTTCGTGAGAAAATGTCACTATTATAACAATAAAATAAATATTACACACCCGTTCCAATAAAAAAATTTAAAGGTTACTTTTCTGTATCACCGAAACCAGTTCATAACAAAAATTGTGAGAAAAATAAATTCTGTACTGAAACTTGAATCACTTAAGTGGTTAATAACTTTAAAATGTGGTATCTTGTGAAAATAATAGTATTTATCTCATATAATAATAAAATGAGTAGTCTACGAGTATTTTTCATGGTTTATCTTTTTTTACTTTATTTATGTAATAATGAGATTCTATATCGAGTACTCAGCTAGTACTATGTGAAGAAATTCTGAGTTGTACTAGAATATGGATGTAGAAATTATATTAAATTTAATACATGTGGATATGACGTTAATAATTGATTGTTAACGAAAAACTGCTGTATTAGATGATGTTATGATTAGATGATTAGATATTGTTATGATTAGATGATGTTATGATTAGATGAATAGATGATGTTATGATTAGAAGATTAGATCATTAGATAATATTATGATTAGAATATTAGACGATGGTATGATTAGATCATTAGATGTTATGATTAGATAGTTAGATAATGTTATGATTAGATGATGACATGAAAAGAGTTGCAACTGATTGTGACTTCAAGGCTTTGCTTAAGACCAGGAGAACTGAATTGTGACTCTAAGTCCCCAGTGCCACATGAAAGGGAGTCGGAGCCGTAGGGGGCTGTCCATGCGGGGGAGTCCATGGGTTAGACCTATGTTAAGGGTTTCCATACTGGTACCACTAGATCGTGAGAGTACACCGGGTAGTAGGACATCTGTTCAAAATTCATTGTGTAGAATCGGTTGAGAACAGTAGTGATGCAGATACAAAACGACTATTATAAGTAGTATCACACACAACAATACACTGTAGGCTTTTAATAATTCGGCTCTAAATATGTCCCTACTTGAAAACTTTAATACAAGTGTCAAAGCATATCAAAGATATTAAGGAGGATTTATGAACTGAATTGATTTGATTTATGAATAGATAAATGCTAAAGCGAAAGCATCTTTAGATGATAAAATTTATGACGCGTTTAACGAAGTCCTGCAAAAATATAATTTATTTTCATTACCTCTTTAATACAATGAAGGGGCTCGTAGCAGCAATTGCAACTTATTGCTTCTTATTTATTACAATAAAATGAAATGAAATACTCACTGTTAAATACTTCTTAATAGTTTTAATATTGTAATAATGTGATTTAAATACCAATACAATTCGTGATAGAATCACAATAATATTTCTTGGTAAATAATGTTTTTGTGTAACTATTTTCATCCAGTACATTCATTTGCAGAGTTTTCCATGAAAAGAACTAAGATTTTTATCGTTTTAAAAGCAACATAAAATTTTCAATAACTGAATACTAGATTTTTCAAATACCAATTTTTTCATAGGTTTTCGCTTGAGATTTGTTTATTGTCATTGGAAAGGTTGACCTTATTGGAAATTGAGTTCTAACGAATGAAAAAGGTATATTGTTTTGTTATTAGTTTTTGTACTCAATGTTTTTGTAAATTACCCTGAACTTTTATTTCTACTACACACCATTCCCAAATAATTTTACACAATCTCACAGCTTTCCTCTATTATAAACAAGTAGTTATGACCCCACTTTGGGACAACTACCCCTAACTGGCCCTGTACGTAACCTAGGACTATAGGGGTAGTTTTGGATGATGCACCAGGTCGACGCGTCCCTACCGTAGCCTCGGGGGGTGGGTTCGACCACGTTTAGAGGGGTAGGGGTAGTTTTTCGAAAAAATAAATTCTAACCCACTGACCTAAGCTAGCCAAATTGCATCTAACCTAACCTACCCCCAGGTGCAGGGGTGTCCTCAGCTACGTTCAGGACCCCCCCGGGGGTAGCTTCAGGGTGGGGGTAGTATTCGAAAAAATTTTGGAAGCACGTGTCTTGACTGATAGGGTGAGTTTAGAGTGCATTATCGCCACGGTTGGGGGTAGTTTCACCTAGGGGTAGTTTTTAAATAAAATATGAAATTGCCAAAAATCGATAGGTTGGATCAACAGACAGTGCGGGATATGTCTAGAGTCCATTATGGACCGTTGCGGGGGCGGGTTCACCTGAGGGCCGATTTCAGATTGTCAAAAACAATCGTGGTCCTAGGTAAAATCCACCTGGGAACCAGGCATTAGTTAAAGCCGCCAAGGAGCAGGTAGAGCCAATATGGAGCACGGTCTCGGTTAAAGCCGACCCCAAGCCTTGCCCTAGGAACCTGGCCTTAGGTAAAGTCACCCTTGAGTCGTGCTCGAGGTAAGGCCACCCTGCAGCCTAGGTAAGGCTAACATTGAGCAAGGCCTCAGGTAAAAGCCATCCCGAGGCCTGCCCATAGATAAAGTAACCCCTGGAACCAGGCCTTAGGTAAAGCTACCTTGGAGCCTGGTCTTAGGTAAAGCCTCTTTTGAGGTAGACTTTAAGTAAAGCTACCCAAGAGTAGGGCCTTAGGATAGATGCTATATCAATTACAGCCTCTCGACCAAGACAAATACCTCCACCAAGTCTTGGGTAAAGCCAACTTGGAGTCGGGTCCTAGGTAAAAGTCACACCAGGAGTCGTCCAATGGGTAGAGCCCCCAGGAGCTAGGCCTCAGGTACAGCCTCCACAGAGTATGGGCTTAGGTTAAAACCACCCCGAAGCCAGGCCCTAGCTAGAGCCACCCTGGAGAAATACCTGAGGCAAATTCACACTAGAGTCAGGCTCTAATTTAATATATCTGATGACGTATCTCTGATCGAGGCCCGAGTGACTCTATGCAAGTAGTAGGCTCACCCTAAATAGAGTGTTCTACCCCTAAATAAATTGGCTGATCCCGGGCAAGGGGCTATGATTGTCAAACTCAAAAATTGTCTATGCTACTAAATTAATAAACAATGCAATAAAGCCTTATCGATTGAGGGAATACGTTTGGCCTACATAGCCAGTGACCGTGTGCTAGACATGTGCAAACCTGCAGCGATAACGCATTATCTAAAAACCGCAACAGCAGCCGGCGACCGCTATAGCAAGCTTAAAACCCGCACGGTTGTCTCGATGTGAATCTAGGCGCGTGTTTATGTTTTGATTACTGTATCAACTTACTATGTAATATCGGCATACCAAGGCCTACATATATAATCAGAAATCAGTGTAAATAATCAAATAGCCTCAATGGATATATCCTATAGCTGTAAATGTATCTAGATATAAAGGTATATATGGAGAAACACTAATAATGAGGCCTATCACAAAACGTGAATAAATATATGATATAAAACGATCCTAAAACGATGCTAAGCCAACATGCATGCTATCATACATAGGCGTATATACCATGTTAAGCCAACATACGTGATAGCACACATAATGTGTTAAACAAATATGCGTGTAAACCTGCATACATACTATGCTAAGCCGACTTACATGAATCCCTAAATGTGTCTACTATAAGGCCTACTATGTCGGTAAACCACTGGCCAAAGCCTATATGATCTGAGCCTGACACACATTTACACCTGGTCTATCAGGTAGAACCTGGCAACCGTATAATACGGGAAGTACTATATGGTATAGCTACCAATGCATAACCTATCACGCCCATGACGGTCAACAAATATTACAATATAATTAAAAAAGTCACGCAACCTATATACATACAATGCTAACCAATATAGGCATATATACTATGTTAAGCCAGCATGCAATATACTCTAAATAGCCATATATACGCTGTTAAACAAATATACGTGTAAACCTACATAAATACTATGCTAAGCCAACATGCATGCTATCATACTATGTTAAGCCTAAATACATAATGCAATACATAATGTGTTAAACATATATGTGTGTAAGCCTGCATAGATATTATGCTAAGAAGACATGGGCCTACAAAGTATAACATATTATATCCAGTGCATAGTTTAGTTAATGGTTATCACACACTATCCTACAAGCTGCCCACAAATTACCACATAATACCTGATACATAGCCTGGCTAATCATTAACACATAGTATGCCCCAACACATAATATCCGGTGCATAGCTTCGCTAATGGTAGCCGATGCTGAGCCTGGCTACGGAATATCACATATTATCCGATGTGTAGCTTGACTAGTGGTTAACACATCCAGTGCATAGCTCGGCTAGTAATGTTCAACATATAGCAGGGCTAATGGTTAACTAATAGTTAGCGTGACTATGTTTTAACACATAATATCTGATGCATAGCCTGACTAGGGCTAACACATAGTATCCGATGCATGGCCTGACTATGGTTTAACACATCGTACCCGATGAGAAGTTTGAATACAAGTTAACACATAATATCCAATGCATAGCTTGAGTATGGTTTAACAAACAGTATCCAAAGCATAGCTTGACTATGATTATCACATAGTATCCGATGAGTAGGTTGATTACAAACTAACACATAATATCCGATGCATAGATTGACTACAAGTTAACACAAAATATCCGATTCCCGGGCTGACTAGGGTTTAACAAACAGTATCCGATGAGTAGATTGACTAAGGTTTATCTCACAGTATCCGTAGAGTAGGTTGATTACAAGCTAACACATAATAATCATTGCATAGTCTAGCTAATGGTTATTAAATAGTACCTGTTGCATAGCTAGGCTAATGATTAACACATAGTACCCGATGCATAGCCTGACTAGGGCTAGCACATAGTATCCGAGGTATAGATTGACTAATGGTTAACACATGGTATCCAAAGCATAGCTAGGCTAGTGGATAACTAATGGTTAGTTTGACTATGGTTAACACACAGTATCCGATGCGTAGCTTAGCTAATGGATAACACACAGTACCTGTTGCATAGCTAGGCTAATGCGTAACACACAGTATCCGATGAATAGTCTGACTAAGGGTAACACACAGTATCCGATGCATAGCTTGACTATAGGTTAACAAATAGTATCCGATGAGAAGCTTGAATACAAAGTAACACATAATATCCATTGCATAGCTTGGCTAATGTTCATCATATAGCACCCGATGTATAGCTTGACTATGGGCTAACACATAGCATCTGATGAGTGGTGTGATATAAGGTAACACATAGTATCCGATGCACAACTTAGGATCGAATATGACGTCATCCAGGGCGGAGAACAAGATGGCGGCTATGTTGATACCGTGTTCAAACGGGCTATGGCCAGTGCAGGCTAGATCAAATAACCAACGTTTCAACTAAACAACTGTCTTACGCTATGTTTAACCGACCAACATACGCTAAGTTTAAACGAACAACATTTACACCAAGTTCAAATAGGCTACGGCTGGTGACGGCTAGCTCAACGTTTCAGCTAATCAACGTTGAAAAACGTACGCTAATCAACCAACATCTACACCGAGGTCAAATGGGTTATGGTTAGTGAAGGCACTGGCAAAAGCTTTAGGCCTTAGACGTAATTATAGCTATCAACGCATACCAAAATAGCTATGCAGAAACCGTCAAGGCCTTTATGATCTGGGCTCTACATATATTGTTTAGGTATGTTGTATCAGTTACAACATACGGACTAAGGCGAGTACCTCCATCTAATCTTAGGTAAAGCTACCCTGGAGTCAGGCCATAGGTAAAGACACCGTCGAGTCAGGTCGTAGGTAAAGCTACCTTGGAGTTACCCTAGGTAAAGCAACCCCTGTGTCAAGCCATAGGTAAAGCCAGCTTAGAGTCGGGCCTTAGGTGAAGTTATGCTTGAGGCCAGGTCTCAGGTAAATCCTCTCTGGAATCAGACCTTAGGTAAAGCTACCTTGGAGTCAGGTCGTAGGTAAAGCCACCCAGGAGCCAGGTCTTAGGTAAAGCTACCTTGGAGTAGGGCCTTAGGTATAGCCACCCTGGAGAAAGGCCGTAGGTAAATCCACCCTGGACTTAGGTAAAACCATCCCGAAGTCAGGTCTTAGGTAAAGCCACCTTGGAGTCATCTTTAGGTAAAACAAGACCATAGGTAAAGCCAGTTTGGAGTGGTAAAACAGCTATCAATGCTTGCCCAATCTTAATAGTACACAACCCGTACTAATCCATTATGTGTGTTACCCCAACATACTGAGTTAAGCCTGGATGAATGTAAAGCTACATTTCTCCCGAAATAAGACAATATGGATGTTACCCAACATACTGTGTTAAGCCGATATGCACCTTACCTTACATAGCCCCACATACAGAGTTAAGCCTGGATGAATGTAAAGCTACTTTCCTCCCGAAATAAGACAATATGGATGTTACCCTACATAGTGTGTTAACCCTATACGCACTTTACCTTACATAGGCCTACATACTGAGTTAAGCCTGGATGAATGTAAAGCTACATTCCTCCCGAAATAAGATAATATGGATGTTACCCAACATACTGTGTTAAGCCGATATGCACTTTACCTTACATAGCCCCACATACTGACTTAAGCCTGGATAAATGTAAAGCTACATTCCTCCCGAAATAAGACAATATGGATGTTACCCTACATAGCCCTACATAATGTGTTAAGAAAATATGCATGTTAACCTACATTCCTCCGGTATTAAGCCAATATGTACGTAAAGCTACATAGCAACATATACAGTGTTAATCCAATTACCATGTAAACCTACATACATCCTGTATTAAGACATATGCAAGACATACCCTAATTAGGTCTACACCCTGTATTAGGCCAAGATGCACATTACCCTACGTACATCCTGTATTAAGTATATATGGATGTTAAACTACATAGTCCTACATAGTGTGTTAAGTCGATATACCTGTAAATCTACACATATCCTGTATTAAGCCAATATGCGTGACTCGGTACATAGGCCTACATAATGTGTTAAGTCAATATGTAGTGTTGTTATCATTATACACTTCATTACAGGTGTAGATCATACACACAGAGTTCGACAAATAAATGCTTGTTTAAAACCTTTACAGTAATATTGTTACGACTGCGATAGCACACTCTGAATTTATCAGCATAACCGCAGCAAATGACGTCAAACAAAATGTCGGTCAGGACGGAGTTCGGACTATTGGTAAGTCATCTGTATAGGTTTAACTGTTGCTTGCCACCTATACTTACTTTAACACTAGTCCATCTGCAGGGCTGGGTCCTCGGGCAGTTACATACTTGTGCCGTGTTCTATGATCAGACGTTATTCAGGGGGTTCTACAGGGCATACTATGATAAAGAGGAGGATCTTCAGGGCCTCTAGCATGTCTAAGGTAGCACTTCCAATGTACTCTGGTACGGAAGAGGATCATCACGCCATCTGCCATGTACAAAGATATTGTGATGGGTTAGTTAGTGACCCCTCAGTTAGCCTGTGTGATAGGCTAAGCATTGGTAGCGTATTTACTTAGCTAATGTGACGAGTTATGTGTTGGTAGCTGTGATAAGTAATGCATTGGTAGCCGTCCATACCTTGCTGTTGTCGTAGTTTAATGCAATGGTAGGTTTTCCTTACGAAGCTATTGTCTTAGCCTTGATATAGGTCTTACGTAAGTATTATCTTGGGTCATGGATCGGTAACAGTTTTTTACGTAGCTATTGTGATAGTGGTAGCTGTCTTTACGAGGCTAGTGTGACGGTTCATTATTTAGTAGCAGTCATTACTGAGTTAGGTTATTCATCTTTAGCTGTCTTTCCATAGCTATTATGATAGGGTAAGTATTGGTTGTTATCTTTTCGTAGCTATTTTAATAGGGTAGGCATTGTTAGCTGCCTTTACATAGTTATTGTGAAAGGTTATGCAATGGTAGCGGTTTTTTCATAGGTTATACATTATTAGCCGTCTGTACGTAGCTATTATGGTAGGGTGAGCAACGGTAGCTCTTTTAACGTAACTATTGTGATATAGTATGGATTAGTCGCTGTCTTTACTAAGATATCGCGTAAGGTCTTAAATTGATACAGGGCTTTACGTAACCAATGTCTTAGATTATGAGTCGGTAACAGTTTTAACATAGCTATTGTGGTAGAGTATAAATTGGTAGCTAGTTTTACAGAGATATTGTCTAAAGTCACGGTTTGATGGAGGTGTTTACGTAACTCTTGCGATAGAGTTTGTATTGGTAGCTGTATTTACACATCTATAGTGACCGGTTATGCATTGGTAGCTATCTTTATGGAGATATTGTGTAAGATTATGGATTGCTAGCCGTCTTTGCGTAGCTATTGTGATTGTGTATGCAATAGTAGCTGCCTTTACGTAGCTGTAGCTATTGTTAAGGGCTGACTCCGGGGTTGCTTTACCAAAGGGCTGACCCTAAGGTAGCATTACCTAAAGTCTAGCTCCAAAGAGGTTGCTTCAAATAAGGACTGACTCCAAGGTAGCTTTACCTAAGACCTGCCTTCGGGATGGTTTTACCTAAGTCCAGGGTGGATTTACCTACGGCCTTTCTCCAGGGTGGCTATACCTAAGGCCCTACTCCAAGGTAGCTTTACCTAAGACCTGGCTCCTGGGTGGCTTTACCTACGACCTGACTCCAAGGTAGCTTTACCTAAGGTCTGATTCCAGAGAGGATTTACCTGAGACCTGGCCTCAAGCATAACTTCACCTAAGGCCCGACTCTAAGCTGGCTTTACCTATGGCTTGACACAGGGGTTGCTTTACCTAGGGTAACTCCAAGGTAGCTTTACCTACGACCTGACTCGACGGTGTCTTTACCTATGGCCTGACTCCAGGGTAGCTTTACCTAAGATTAGATGGAGGTACTCGCCTTAGTCCGTATGTTGTAACTGATACAACATACCTAAACAATATATGTAGAGCCCAGATCATAAAGGCCTTGACGGTTTCTGCATAGCTATTTTGGTATGCGTTGATAGCTATAATTACGTCTAAGGCCTAAAGCTTTTGCCAGTGCCTTCACTAACCATAACCCATTTGACCTCGGTGTAGATGTTGGTTGATTAGCGTACGTTTTTCAACGTTGATTAGCTGAAACGTTGAGCTAGCCGTCACCAGCCGTAGCCTATTTGAACTTGGTGTAAATGTTGTTCGTTTAAACTTAGCGTATGTTGGTCGGTTAAACATAGCGTAAGACAGTTGTTTAGTTGAAACGTTGGTTATTTGATCTAGCCTGCACTGGCCATAGCCCGTTTGAACACGGTATCAACATAGCCGCCATCTTGTTCTCCGCCCTGGATGACGTCATATTCGATCCTAAGTTGTGCATCGGATACTATGTGTTACCTTATATCACACCACTCATCAGATGCTATGTGTTAGCCCATAGTCAAGCTATACATCGGGTGCTATATGATGAACATTAGCCAAGCTATGCAATGGATATTATGTGTTACTTTGTATTCAAGCTTCTCATCGGATACTATTTGTTAACCTATAGTCAAGCTATGCATCGGATACTGTGTGTTACCCTTAGTCAGACTATTCATCGGATACTGTGTGTTACGCATTAGCCTAGCTATGCAACAGGTACTGTGTGTTATCCATTAGCTAAGCTACGCATCGGATACTGTGTGTTAACCATAGTCAAACTAACCATTAGTTATCCACTAGCCTAGCTATGCTTTGGATACCATGTGTTAACCATTAGTCAATCTATACCTCGGATACTATGTGCTAGCCCTAGTCAGGCTATGCATCGGGTACTATGTGTTAATCATTAGCCTAGCTATGCAACAGGTACTATTTAATAACCATTAGCTAGACTATGCAATGATTATTATGTGTTAGCTTGTAATCAACCTACTCTACGGATACTGTGAGATAAACCTTAGTCAATCTACTCATCGGATACTGTTTGTTAAACCCTAGTCAGCCCGGGAATCGGATATTTTGTGTTAACTTGTAGTCAATCTATGCATCGGATATTATGTGTTAGTTTGTAATCAACCTACTCATCGGATACTATGTGATAATCATAGTCAAGCTATGCTTTGGATACTGTTTGTTAAACCATACTCAAGCTATGCATTGGATATTATGTGTTAACTTGTATTCAAACTTCTCATCGGGTACGATGTGTTAAACCATAGTCAGGCCATGCATCGGATACTATGTGTTAGCCCTAGTCAGGCTATGCATCAGATATTATGTGTTAAAACATAGTCACGCTAACTATTAGTTAACCATTAGCCCTGCTATATGTTGAACATTACTAGCCGAGCTATGCACTGGATGTGTTAACCACTAGTCAAGCTACACATCGGATAATATGTGATATTCCGTAGCCAGGCTCAGCATCGGCTACCATTAGCGAAGCTATGCACCGGATATTATGTGTTGGGGCATACTATGTGTTAATGATTAGCCAGGCTATGTATCAGGTATTATGTGGTAATTTGTGGGCAGCTTGTAGGATAGTGTGTGATAACCATTAACTAAACTATGCACTGGATATAATATGTTATACTTTGTAGGCCCATGTCTTCTTAGCATAATATCTATGCAGGCTTACACACATATATGTTTAACACATTATGTATTGCATTATGTATTTAGGCTTAACATAGTATGATAGCATGCATGTTGGCTTAGCATAGTATTTATGTAGGTTTACACGTATATTTGTTTAACAGCGTATATATGGCTATTTAGAGTATATTGCATGCTGGCTTAACATAGTATATATGCCTATATTGGTTAGCATTGTATGTATATAGGTTGCGTGACTTTTTTAATTATATTGTAATATTTGTTGACCGTCATGGGCGTGATAGGTTATGCATTGGTAGCTATACCATATAGTACTTCCCGTATTATACGGTTGCCAGGTTCTACCTGATAGACCAGGTGTAAATGTGTGTCAGGCTCAGATCATATAGGCTTTGGCCAGTGGTTTACCGACATAGTAGGCCTTATAGTAGACACATTTAGGGATTCATGTAAGTCGGCTTAGCATAGTATGTATGCAGGTTTACACGCATATTTGTTTAACACATTATGTGTGCTATCACGTATGTTGGCTTAACATGGTATATACGCCTATGTATGATAGCATGCATGTTGGCTTAGCATCGTTTTAGGATCGTTTTATATCATATATTTATTCACGTTTTGTGATAGGCCTCATTATTAGTGTTTCTCCATATATACCTTTATATCTAGATACATTTACAGCTATAGGATATATCCATTGAGGCTATTTGATTATTTACACTGATTTCTGATTATATATGTAGGCCTTGGTATGCCGATATTACATAGTAAGTTGATACAGTAATCAAAACATAAACACGCGCCTAGATTCACATCGAGACAGCCGTGCGGGTTTTAAGCTTGCTATAGCGGTCGCCGGCTGTCGTTGCGGTTTTTAGATAATGCGTTATCGCTGTAGGTTTGCACATGTCTAGCACACGGTCACCGGCTATGTAGGCCAAACGTATTCCCTCAATCGATAAGGCTTTATTGCTATGTTTATTAATTTAGTAGCATAGACAATTTTTGAGTTTCACAATCATAGCCCCTTGCCCGGGATCAGCCAATTTATTTAGGGGTAGAACACTCTATTTAGGGTGAGCCTACTACTTGCATAGAGTCGCTCGGGCCTCGATCAGAGATACGTCATCAGATATATTAAATTAGAGCCGGACTCTAGTGTGAATTTGCCTCAGGCCTTTCTCCAGGGTGGCTCTAGCTAGGGCCTGGCTTCGGGGTGGTTTTAACCTAAGCCCATACTCTGTGGAGGCTGTACCTGAGGCCTAGCTCCTGGGGGCTCTACCCATTGGACGACTTCTGGTGTGACGTTTACCTAGGACCCGACTCCAAGTTGGTTTTACCTAAGACTTGGTGGAGGTATTTGTCTTGGTCGAGAGGCTGTAATTGATATAGCATCTATCCTAAGGCCCTACTCTTGGGTAGCTTTACTTAAAGTCTACCTCAAAAGAGGCTTTACCTAAGACCAGGCTCCAAGGTAGCTTTACCTAAGGCCTGGTTCCAGGGGTTACTTTACCTATGGGCAGGCCTCGGGATGGCTTTTACCTGAGGACTTGCTCAATGTTAGCCTTACCTAGGCTGCAGGGTGGCCTTACCTCGAGCACGACTCAAGGGTGACTTTACCTAAGGCCAGGTTCTTAGGGCAAGGCTTGGGGTCGGCTTTAACCGAGACCGTGCTCCATATTGGCTCTACCTGCTCCTTGGCGGCTTTAACTAATGCCTGGTTCCCGGGTGGATTTTACCTAGGACCACGATTGTTTTTGACAATCTGAAATCGGCCCTCAGGTGAACCCGCCCCCGCAACGGTCCATAATGGACTCTAGACATATCCCGCACTGTCTGTTGATCCAACCTATCGATTTTTGGCAATTTCATATTTTATTTAAAAACCACCCCTAGGTGAAACCACCCCCGCAGCAGTCCATACTGGACTCTAGACATATCCCGTACGGTCATTTGATCCAACCGATCGATTTTTGGCAATTTCATATTTTATTTAAAAACTACCCCTAGGTGAAACTACCCCCAACCCTGGCGATAATGCACTCTAAACTCACCCTATCAGTCAAGACACGTGCTTCCAAAATTTTTTCGAAAACTACCCCCACCCCGAATCTACCCCCGGAGCTACCCCCGGGGGCGGTCCTGAACGTAGCTGAGGACACCCCTGCACCTGGGGGTAGGTTAGGTTAGATGCAATTTGGCTAGCTTAGGTGAGTGGGTTAGAATTTATTTTTTTGGAAAAACAACCCCCTATCCCTCTAAACGTGGTCGAACCCACCCCCCGAGGCTACGGTAGGGGCGCGTCGACCTGTTGCATCATCCAAAACTACCCCTATAGTCCTAGGTTACGTACAGGGCCAGTTAGGGGTAGTTGTCCCAAAGTGGGGTCATAACTACTTGAACATTTTAACTTTTCGGTTAAACAGGACATTAAAAAATAAATAAATCAACAATCAAATTCACAGAAGCTGTTTACATCAGCTGATGTTATCACCATCTGGTATATTTATTAATCACCTTCCCGCACATAGGGTTTACTTATTAAATAAACTCTAGTGATATTACCATTAGAAAATCATTAGATATATCAATTCCAGTGGGGCGAAACCCAGGAAATTTCTGACATACCTGATAGTTTTCCTACCTTTAGCCCTCATGCTTAAAAATGAATCTAATTAAGGTAACTTAATTAAGTATCTTGATCCTTGCTCGAGAAAACTGATAATGACCGATTCGTTTCAGGAATTAAATATATATAGATTACACAACGAAAGATAATATAGTATACATTTAAAACTACAGTTAACTCCCGATTATCCGTGGGCGGATTAACTGGTTTGCGGATTATCCGGGGTCTGCCATTGTTTTACAAATATCCAATTTTTATTCCAATCAGATTTATGTGTTTAAATTTCCAAACGGTGAATTACGACGTAAGTACATATAAAGCCTAATAGAAGCTAAGATGAAGGGAATAGATACGTAAATATGTACATACTAATTTTTACATTGAAAGGGAAGAATCCCGACGCGGGCCAGCGAAATAAAAGAGGCGAGCAGACCACTGTATATAAGAGACAATGACAAAATGCTTGGACGTCCAAAAACCTAATGTGTATCATAAGATTGTAAACAAATGTCAGCTAATCTCGGCTATAAATAGTCTAGGACGTGACATATGGATTATCCACGTCTGTTATATACAATATCGATCTTTATAGCTTTGTGACACACGTGACACAAGTAGACACTGTGAGACAAAATGGTTCTTAAGAAACTTAGATCGCACATTAAAGCCAAATCAATGCTCACAAAAAAAACAGACGAAAGTGACAGACTTTTTTGTTAAAAAGTGAAAGTATTATGTGTAAAGAAAATTACATATGTACATACATACTTACTTTTGACATATACTTATATACGTATTGTAAATAGTTAGACATATAAATGTACATGTTATAATCCGTCAAATACATCGACATTTTAAATTATCTTCTGTGTTTATTTTGTCTTCTGAAGATTATTTGTGAATTGCATTAGCCGGGGTCATTATTTGTGTAACTTATGGTATAATAATCGATTATTTATCGATCGTTTTGCGTAATCTTTGTTCATAGCGATAATCCGTGGAATTCGTTATCCGGATTTTCCGGTCCACCCTATTCCACGGATAATCGGGAGTTTACTGTATACTGTTTTTAAACGGGATTCAAATTTCTAATGTACATTTAATTTTTCATTGCTCCCAAATGTTGATGCATCAACCACTTTCAAATGTTGACGTTAGCATAAGATAAATTATATTATTACTACTTTAATACAAATTACACAACAAAAAGATATTTTTAATATACAGTTAGAAATTCACTGTTTTCTAATTGGCTTCAAATTTTTAAGGAATATTTTATGGTTTGATAATGATTTCTTGAGCAACTGTGGCCTATGTTATAATATTTCAAATAATAAACCCAATAATCACAAATTAACTTTATTTATTCACCTGATGTACATTTCAGTTACAAGGTAACCATCTTCAGAAGTACTGAACAAAAATAAGAATTAAATTTATAACCTCAATATTTTTTTGCTATATATGTTTTTTATATATAGGTTTTAAATTAAATTAATTTTTTGTTCAGTACTTCTGAAGATGGTTATCTTGTAACTGTAATGTACATCAGGTGAATAAATAAAGTTAATTTGTGGTTATTTTGTTTATTATTTAAAATATTATAACATGGTTTAATGTTTTAATTTTATATTTAAGGGTAGATTAAGCGCTAACGTTTCGATTATTTATTAAACTAAAATAAAAATTATAGTTTAATATTTCGAATACATTGAGCGTATTATAAAACAATAAAAATAAGATTGTGAACTAATCTATAGATAATTCAACAACGAATTAAACAATTTGGTTTGCTTTACCATAATTTATCTTTATCACCCTCAAATACTAACTCGTTATCTTACCTTGTTATTTTACCAGTTATTTTACCTAACTCGTACGTTATCTACTTGGTACTCGCTCTACTTTCTCCACCTCACAAAAGAGTATGAAGAGCTTTATGGAAAAAAATATATATATTCAACTTTCGCTATACATACACATTTAATTATACAAATAAATAGTGATACAAACAATATAGAAATAAATAGTTATATTTATTATTTAGAAAACTATTTCTATTATTACATATGGTTTGCTTCCCCTTAGCATTAAATCTGACAATCCAGCTGTAAATATAACGCAAAAGTAAAAAGAGCCTAAAAATGCCAAATATATCAATGTCTTTACAAAATATATACTACGTACAAACGCCCAGCAGTTCGACTGTACGCACAGCCTGTATGAAAGCGTTTAAAGAGAATTTTTAAAATATCTGCACCTTATATTATTTACTGTTAACCTTACTGGCAATATTTTGATATCAGATGTTATAAAATCATTTTCCAACTCAATAAGTACTCTAAAAACTGTTATCGTTCTGGTTTCATTACATTCCATTACACAGAAACGTCTTGCATCATTATTTTACTCTGTAAAACTGTTTAAAGCAAAAAATATAAACACCGAATATTTTCACTTTGCATAACATCATTTAGTAAATAAAATAAAAGATGCTAACATAAAATTAGATTTGTAAATGGTTTTATTTGTTTAAAAGTATTTGATATTTAGACGTGCTATCCAATATGGTCGGTAGCTAAATCATAGCTTATACAATTGGCACGCAGCTAAAAAACCCTCTACACATAATAGCAATTTAATAACAGTTAGGCCTACTATTAACACAAAGGTATTAATGAATATATTGTATTTATATTTGAATTGTCAAATCATTATCACAGGCAATAAATACAACGAAAGTATAAAATATTAAGTAACTACTGTATACTATAAGAACATCAAAGATACAAAACTCACTAGATCTCGGTAATTTGGCAATCCTGATAACCAATAAAAGTAGAGGTAAGCCTACAAGTAAATATTCACGCTTTAGTTAACAATTTTTTGTTATTTTAGAATTATCAAAGAAATAATCCTAAAATATCAAAAATTACTATTGCTAAAAATGGTTATCATTTAGAAAGTCTTAGCTTAGAAAAAATACTTTAGCAACAAATATATATATTCAGTGATTATAAATATGGTTTTAATAACATATCCATTTCATACACACACACACACACACACACACACACAAACACACACACACACACACACACACACACACACACACACACACACACACACACACACACACACACACACACACACACACACACACACACACACACACACACACACACACACACACACACACACACAAATATATATATATATATAAATATAAAATACGTTTTCTTGTTTAATAATTTAAAACAACATAGGTTATTCAAATACAAGAATATTTATTAATTTATATTCAAAGCTTTTCGTTGGTAAACCTGATGATGTTGGTACTGTTTACCAATGAAAAGCTTTGAATATAAATTAATAAATATTCTTGTATTTGAATAACCTATGTTGTTTTAAAATATACATATATATATATATATATATATATATATATATATACATATATATATATATATATACATATATATATATATATATATATATATATATATATATATATATATATATATATATAGGTCTATATATATTAAGGATGAGGTAAACGATATAGGATAATAAGCATTAACAGAAATCAAAGTTATTTTACCTGGCACTAGTTTCCTTTATTCAAAAGTCTAAAAATAATAACTCTATGAAGCAACTGTGGCGTAATGTTAATTTTTAAATAAATAAAACCTCTAAGCCACAAATAACTTTTATTTAAACCTTATGTACATATACAACAAGAGTTGTATTTTTTAAATACCTCTGAAGATGATTGCTGGGCAATTGAAATGTACATAAGATTTAAATAAAAGTTATTTGTGGTTTAGAGGTTAAAAAAAAAAAAATAAATAAATAAGTTTGAAATGATGTATGCAAACTATAAACTGGATCCTAATACAAAACTGATTCAATAAGAACAACTATTTTGTAACTTTGGGAAGTTTTTAAAAGCAGACAGTAATATATAATTAGGAATACATAAGACCTACTTGCTAAAGCGTTTCGAAACATTTTTTTTTTTTTACTAAGCAAAGCCTTTACTGGTGGCATACGCGTTAGGTATAAAGGATGTCGTGATGGATTCATAACTGTGGAAAGAGTGGGTATAAATCCATCCCAACATCCTTTATACCTAACGCGTATGCCGCCAGTAGATGCTTTGCTTCTTAAAAGGAACGATTATTTCGAAACACGTCAGCAAGTAAGCCTTATGTATTCACTTAGTTAAGTAGTTTTTAATAATAGTTTAATCAGCGAATTCAAGATGACTACATCAAGCAACTTTAGACAGTAACAATTCTGAATGTGAGACTTGGTCTTTTCTATGCTAAGTAAATGTGAACAAATAGGTTAGTTAGTGTTTTTTTTTTAAATCAAAACGATTCTGAAAATGCAGGTTTCGAAGAATGTTTGCGTAACTGTAAACTGCCTGAATTTCCTGAAACAGAAGCAAGGTAATTGTAAATATCAATAGTTTAAAATTAAAATCTTGAGTATTTAATAATCTTGTGAGTAGAGAAAGTGATCCCCACAATACAGCAATTGCTCGAGTTATACTACATTAACATAAAGTGCAAACTTGTGTTCAGGTTTTGGTTTCAATAGTTGGCAATATGACATTATATATTGTAGCCTCAATCAAGGGTCTTAATCTTTTATTAGCGTAGTAATATTTGTGTACTTTATTAATATAGCGTAACCCTACCTAGAGCTCTGTAGTTTTAAAAAAAACTCTGTGTTTTATTTGGTCAATAAACTGGGGGGGGGGGCTCTAAAACCATCATTCTATGTTTTTAAATGAAAATACACAAAGACGTATTTTAATGCTCTCTTACGTTTTAAATCTGGCCACAGGAAGAATATAGAAACATAAAAATGGTCAAGTAAAAAAGAAAAATTGTAATTAATGCGCCGTCTGACAGTTTATTTATTTGTCTGTTTAATAACTATGCTAAAACAATCATTACAAATAGCATATGAAACATTAAAGAGAGTGATTTCTTTTTCAGCACAGTTAATTCACTGATAAATTTTATAGATTGTTATTGTAACTCAACAAAGAAGAATTATAATTTATAATTTTAAGCTTAGCTAGTGAAAAGTTGATTTGATAGGTTTTATGCTGTAATAGTTTATGGAAATAATGCAAACTGTAAATTTTAAGTAGACAAATTATTATTTTTTATCCAAATTGCAAATGTGTCTCTGGGAACTGTAGCGCGAATGATTTTTGTAGTCGAGAGGTCAAACCATCTACCCAGGCACAATATTTTACGCTATACGTTCCCCTCTAATATGAGTCAATGTAACTTTCGTCTTTTATCACACAATTAAGGTATTGCAATTTTTTTCTTTTTTATGGTATCAGTTCTTTTTGTTTACACACGAGTCGGAGCATCTTATCGTTGGTGACTACGGGTGTCGATCAAATTCGTAGCATCCATGTGTACCTTTAAACATTTAGGAGACCTTTGTTCTTGTTATTGTTTGTGCGTTCATTGACGAACTCTCCCATCCATAGAACAAAAAAGAATAGAAACATTCAAACTCTGAGCCTCAGACTAAGGCTTTATCAAAAAAAATGTAATAGTCCTCATTAACATTCTCATCACTTATTGATTGTTATTTTATTATGAGTGGTGATATTAGTTTCTAAATATATTATGGAGAAATATATTATGGACCTCTATGGTTTGTCCCTTGACATTCATCTATACACTTAATGGCATATTTAAAAATATCAGTATTTTGATTTTGGAGACATTCAAATAGAAGCCGAAAATGTTTCCATAAAGAACCACCGAATTTATCTTATCTTGTAGATCTAGTACAATGTTTCCTACCAAGTCGATATCGCAGCGTACTTGAGGTTTATTTATCATAGTTCCGTTGATCGTGATTCATCCTCAGGCTTCGTCTAAATGCTTGTATAAATATAGAATCAGAAAGCAGACTAACCAGAAACGGACATAAGACTCCAACCTTACGGGCTCCCTACTATGATAGACCGACCCTCCGATGTCGACGTCCTATTTCAAACCTCACCGTTTAGGGCCAATAGAGTTTTTATATAACACGTAACTCTTACTCGTTAGCCCGTTCTCGATCTTAGAATATAGATCTATCTTCAATGTTGAACACGATCAAACGTCAATTTAAATAGAGTAGGGACCTACATGCTTACAGTTATGCAGTATAAATCACTTTTGAATTACCGCTTCGTCGCGAAAGCAAATGTGGGATGGACTCTGAACGCTTTCCGGAAGCAGTGTAAGTGCTTGAGCACAATCTCACAAGATAAAGGACTTCTCAATAATGACGTCACTGTTCTGCACTACAAAGTACCGGTTAATCAGTCTAGTGCTTCGTCGGGAAAGCAAAGGTGGGATGGACTCTAAACTCTTTCCGGAAGCAGTGTCAGTGCTTCTTGAACACAATCTCAAAACATAAAGGACTTCTCAATAATGGCGTCACTGTTCTGCACTACAAAGTACCGGTTAATCAGCCTAGTGCTTCGTCATGAAAACAAAGGTGGGATGGTCTCTGAACTCTTTCCGGAAGCAGTGTAAGTGCTTCTTGAGCACAATCTCACAAGATAAAGGATTTCTCAATAATGGCGTCACTGTTCTGCACTACAAAGTACCGGTTAATCAGCCTAGCGCTTCGTCCGAAAGCAAAGGTGGGATGGACTCTTAACTCTTTCCGGAAACAGTGTAAGTATTTCTTGGGCACAATCTGACAAGATAAAGGACTTCTCAATAATGACGTCACTGTTCTGCACTACAAAGTACCGGCTAATCAGCCTAGTGCTTCGTCGCGAAAAGGAAGTTGGGATTTACTCTGACCTCTTTCTAGAGGCAGTGTGACTGCTTCTTGAGCACAATCTCACAAGATAAAGGATTTCTCAATAATGGCGTCACTGTTCTGCACTACAAAGTACCGGTTAATCAGCCTAGCGCTTCGTCCGAAAGCAAAGGTGGGATGGACCCTTAACTCTCTCCGGAAGCAGTGTAAGTGCTTCTTGAGCACATTCTCACAAGGTAAAGGACTTCTCAATAATGACGTTACTGTTCTACACTACACCTGTGAAGTACCTATGAATCAACCTAGCGCTTCGTAGAGAAAACAAACGTGGGATGGACTCTAAACTCTTTCTAGAAGCAGTGTGACTGCTTATTGAGCACAATCTCACAAGATAAAGGATTTCTCAATAATGGCGTCACTGTTCTGCACTACAAAGTACCGTGTTAATCAGCCTAGCGCTTCGTCCGAAAGCAAAGGTGGGATGGACTCTGAACTCTTTCCGGAAGCAGTGTAAGTGTTTCTTGAGCACAATCTCAAAAGATAAAGGACTTCTCAATAATCACGTAACTGTTCTGCACTACACCTGTGAAGTACCTGTGAATCAGCCTAGCGCTTCGTAGCGAAAACAAAGGTGGGATGGACTCTAAACTCTTTCTAGAAGCAGTGTGACTGCTTCTTGAGCACAAGTTAAAGGATTTCTCAATAATGGCTTCACTGTTCTGCACTACAAAGTACCGGTTAATCAGCCTAGCGCTTCGTCCGAAAACAAAGGTGGGATGGACTCTGAATTCTCTGAGGAAGCAGTGTAAGTGCTTCTTGAGCACAATCTCAAAAGATAAAGGACTTCTCAATAATGACGTTACTGTTCTACACTACACCTGTGAAGTACCTGTTAAACAGCCTAGCGCTTCGTAGCGAAAACAAAGGTGGGATGGACTCTGAACTCTTTCCAGAAGCAGTGTAAGTGCTTCTTGAGCACAATCTCACAAGATAAAGGACTTCTCAAAATTGACGTCACTGTTCTGCATTACAGAGTACCGGTTAATCAGCCTAGCGCTTCGTCGCGAAAAGAAAGGTGGGATTTACTCTGACCTCTTTCCGGAAGCAGTGTAAGTGCTTCAGGAGCACAATCTCACAAGGTAAAGGACTTCTCAATAGTCACGTCACTGTTCTGCACTACACCTGTGAAGTACCTGTGAATCAGCCTAGCGCTTCGTAGCGAAAACAACGGTGGGATGGACTCTGTACTCTTTCCAGAAGCAGTGTAAGTGCTTCTAGAGCACAATCTCACAAGATAAAAGACTTCTCAATAATGACGTCACTGTTCTGCACTACAAAGTACCGGTTAATCAGCCTAGCGCTTCGTAGCGAAAACAAAGGTGGGATGGACTCTTAACTCTTTCCGGAACCAGTGTAAGTATTTCTTGAGCACAATATCACAAGATAAAGTACTTCTCAATAATCACGTCACTGTACTGCACTACAAAGTACCGGCTAATCAGCCTAGTGCTTCGTCGCGAAAAGGAAGGTGGGATTTACTCTGACCTCTTTCCGGAAGCAGTGTAAGTGCTTCTTGAGCACATTCTCACAAGGTAAAGGACTTCCCAATAATGCCGTCACTGTTCTGCACTACAAAGTACCGGTTAATCAGCCTAGCGCTTCATCCGAAAGCAAAGGTGGGATGGACTCTTAACTCTTTCCGGAACCAGTGTAAGTATTTCTTGAGCACAATCTCATAAGATAAAGGACTTCTCAATAATGACGTCAGTATTCTGCACTACAAAGTACCGGCTAATCAGCCTAGTGCTTCGTCGCGAAAAGAAAGGTGGGATTTACTCTGACCTCTTTCCGGAAGCAGTGTAAGTGCTTCTTGAGCACAATCTCACAAGATGAAGGACTTCTCAATAATGACGTTACTGTTCTACACTACACCTGTGAAGTACCTATGAATCAACCTAGCGCTTCGTAGCGAAAACAAAGGTGGGATTTACTCTGACCTCTTTCTAGAGGCAGTGTGACTGCTTCTTGAGCACAATCTCACAAGATAAAGGATTTCTCAATAATGGCGTCACTGTTCTGCACTACAAAGTACCGGTTAATCAGCCTAACGCTTCGTCCGAAAGCAAAGGTGGGATGGACCCTTAACTCTCTCCGGAAGCAGTGTAAGTGCTTCTTGAGCACATTCTCACAAGGTAAAGGACTTCTCAATAATGACGTTACTGTTCTACACTACACCTGTGAAGTACCTATGAATCAACCTAGCGCTTCGTAGAGAAAACAAACGTGGGATGGACTCTAAACTCTTTCTAGAAGCAGTGTGACTGCTTCTTGAGCACAATCCCACAAGATAAAGGATTTCTCAATAATGGCGTCACTGTTCTGCACTACAAAGTACCGTGTTAATCAGCCTAGCGCTTCGTCCGAAAGCAAAGGTGGGATGGACTCTTAACTCTTTCCGGAACCAGTGTAAGTATTTCTTGAGCACAATATCACAAGATAAAGGACTTCTCAATAATCACGTCACTGTACTAAACTACATAGTACCGGCTAATCAGCCTAGTGCTTCGTCGCGAAAAGGAAGGTGGGATTTACTCTGACCTCTTTCCGGAAGCAGTGTAAGTGCTTCTTGAGCACATTCTCACAAGGTAAAGGACTTCTCAATAATGACGTCACTGTTCTGCACTACAAAGTACCGGTTAATCAGCCTAGTGCTTCGTCGCGAAAACAAAGGTGGGAAGGAATCTGTATTCTTTCCGGAAGCAGTGTGACTGCTTCTTGAGCACAATCTCACAAGATAAAGGATTTCTCAATAATGGCGTCACTGTTCTGCACTACAAAGTACCGGTTAATCAGCCTAGCGCTTCGTCCGAAAACAAAGGTGGGATGGACTCTGAACTCATTCCAGAAGCAGTGTAAGTGCTTCTTGAGCACAATCTCACAAGATAAAGGACTTCTCAATAATGACGTCACTGTTCTGCACTACAGAGTACCGGTTAATCAGCCTAGCGCTTCGTCGCGAAAAGAAAGGTGGGATTTACTCTGACCTCTTTCCGGAAGCAGTGTAAGTGCTTCTTGAGCACAATCTCACAAGGTAAAGGATTTCTCAATAGTCACGTCACTGTTCTGCACTACACCTGTGAAGTACCTGTGAATCAGCCTAGCGCTTCGTAGCGAAAACAACGGTGGGATGGACTCTGAACTCTTTCCAGAAGCAGTGTAAGTGCTTCTAGAGCACAAGATAAAAGACTTCTCAATAATGACGTCACTGTTCTGCACTACAAAGTACCGGTTAATCAGCCTAATGCTTCAACGCGAAAACAAAGGTGGGATGGACTCTTAACTCTTTCCGGAACCAGTGTAAGTATTTCTTGAGCACAATATCACAAGATAAAGGACTTCTCAATAATCACGTCACTGTACTGCACTACAATGTACCGGCTAATCAGCCTAGTGCTTCGTCACGAAAAGGAAGGTGGGATGTACTCTGACCTCTTTCCGGAAGCAGTGTAAGTGCTTCTTGAGCACATTCTCACAAGGTAAAGGACTTCTCAATAATGACGTCACTGTTCTGCACTACAAAGTACCGGTTAATCAGCCTAGTGCTTCGTCGCGAAAACAAAGGTGGTATGGACTCTGAATTGTTTCCGGAAGCAGTGAAAGTGCTTCTAGAGCACAATCTCACAAGATAAAGGACTTCTCAATAATGACGTCACTGTTCTGCACTACAAAGTACCGGTTAATCCGCCTAGCGCTTCGTCCGAAAGCAAAGGTGGGATGGACTCTTAACTCTCTCCGGAAGCAGTGTAAGTGCTTCTTGAGCACAATATCACAAGATAAAGGACTTCTCAATAATCACGTCAATGTACTGCACTACAAAGTACCGGCTAATCAGCCTAGTGCTTCGTCGCGAAAAGGAAGTTGTGATTTACTCTGACCTCTTTCCGGAAGCAGTGTAAGTGCTTCTTGAGCACATTCTCACAAGGTAAGGGACTTCTCAATAATGACGTCACTGTTCTGCACTACAAAGTACCGGTTAATCAGCCTAGCGCTTCGTCCGAAAACAAAGGTGGGATGGACTCTGAATTCTCTGAGGAAGTAGTGTAAGTGCTTCTTGAGCACAATCTCAAAAGATAAAGGACTTCTCAATAATGACGTTACTGTTCTACACTACACCTGTAAAGTACCTGTTAATCAACCTAGCGCTTCGTAGCGAAAACAAAGGTGGGATGGACTCTGAACTCTTTCCAGAAGCAGTGTAAGTGCTTCTTGAGCACAATCTCCCAAGATAAAGGACTTCTCAATAATGACGTCACTGTTCAGCATTACAGAGTACCGGTTATTCAGCCTAGCGCTTCGTCGCGAAAAGAAAGGTGGTATTTACTCTGACCTCTTTCCGGCAGCAGTGTAAGTGCTTCTTGAGCACAATCTCACAAGGTAAAGGACTTCTCAATAATGACGTCACTGTTCTGCACTACAAAGTACCGGTTAATCAGCCTAGCGCTTCGTCGCGAAAAGGAAGGTGGGATTTACTCTGATCTCTTTCCGGAAGCAGTGTAAGTGCTTCTTGAGCACAATCTCACAAGATAATGGATTTCTAAATAATGGCGTCACTGTTCTGAATTACAAAGTACCGGTTAATCAGCCTAGCGCTTCGTCGCGAAAAGAAAGGTGGTATTTACTCTGACCTCTTTCCGGCAGCAGTGTAAGTGCTTCTTGAGCACAATCTCACAAGGTAAAGGACTTCTCAATAATGACGTTACTGTTCTACACTACACCTGTGAAATACCTATGAATCAACCTAGCGCTTCGTAGAGAAAACAAACGTGGGATGGACTCTAAACTCTTTCTAGAAGCAGTGTGACTGCTTCTAGAGCACAATCCCACAAGATAAAGGATTTCTCAATAATGGCGTCACTGTTCTGCACTACAAAGTACCGTGTTAATCAGCCTAGCGCTTCGTCCGAAAGCAAAGGTGGGATGGACTCTTAACTCTTTCCGGAACCAGTGTAAGTATTTCTTGAGCACAATTTCACAAGATAAAGGACTTCTCAATAATCACGTCACTGTACTGCACTACAAAGTACCGGCTAATCAGCCTAGTGCTTCGTCGCGAAAAGGAAGGTGGGATTTACTCTGACCTCTTTCCGGAAGCAGTGTAAGTACTTCTTGAGCACATTCTCACAAGGTAAAGGACTTCTCAATAATGACGTCACTGTTCTGCACTACAAAGTACCGGTTAATCAGCCTAGTGCTTCGTAGCGAAAACAAAGGTGGGATGGACTCTGAATTCTTTCCGGAAGCAGTGAACGTGCTTCTAGAGCACAATCTCACAAGATAAAGGACTTCCCAATAATGACGTCACTGTTCTGCACTACAAACTACCGGTTAATCAGCCTAGCGCTTCGTCCGAAAGCAAAGGTGGGATGGACTCTTAACTCTCTCCGGAAGCAGTGTAAATGCTTCTTGAGCACAATATCACAAGGTAAAGGACTTCTCAATAATGACGTCACTGTTCTGCACTACATAGTACCGGTTAATCAGCCTAGTGCTTCGTCGCGAAAACAAAGGTGGGAAGGAATCTGTATTCTTTCCGGAAGCAGTGTAAGTGCTTCTTGAGCACAATCTCACAAGATAAAGGACTTCTCAATAATGACGTTACTGTTCTACACTACACCTGTGAAGTACCTATGAATCAACCTAGCGCTTCGTAGCGAAAACAAAGGTGAGATGGACTCTAAACTCTTTCTAGAAGCAGTGTGACTGCTTCTTGAGCACAATCTCACAAGATAAAGGATTTCTCAATAATGGCGTCACTGTTCTGCACTACAAAGTACCGGTTAATCAGCCTAGCGCTTCGTCCGAAAACAAAGGTGGGATGGACTCTGAACTCATTCCAGAAGCAGTGTAAGTGCTTCTTGAGCACAATCTCACAAGATAAAGGACTTCTCAATAATGACGTCACTGTTCTGCACTACAGAGTACCGGTTAATCAGTCTAGCGCTTCGTCGCGAAAAGAAAGGTGGGATTTACTCTGACCTCTTTCCGGAAGCAGTGTAGGTGCTTCTTGAGCACAATCTCACAAGGTAAAGGATTTCTCAATAGTCACGTCACTGTTCTGCACTACACCTGTGAAGTACCTGTGAATCAGCCTAGCGCTTCGTAGCGAAAACAACGGTGGGATGGACTCTGAACTCTTTCCAGAAGCAGTGTAAGTGCTTCTAGAGCACAAGATAAAAGACTTCTCAATAATGACGTCACTGTTCTGCACTACAAAGTACCGGTTAATCAGCCTAATGCTTCAACGCGAAAACAAAAGTGGGATGGACTCTTAACTCTTTCCGGAACCAGTGTAAGTATTTCTTGAGCACATTCTCACAAGGTAAAGGACTTCTCAATAATGACGTCACTGTTCTGCACTACAAAGTACCGGTTAATCAGCCTAGTGCTTCGTCGCGAAAACAAAGGTGGTATGGACTCTGAATTCTTTCCGGAAGCAGTGAAAGTGCTTCTAGAGCACAATCTCACAAGATAAAGGACTTCTCAATAATGACGTCACTGTTCTGCACTACAAAGTACCGGTTAATCCGCCTAGCGCTTCGTCCGAAAGCAAAGGTGGGATGGACTCTTAACTCTCTCCGGAAGCAGTGTAAGTGCTTCTTGAGCACAATATCACAAGATAAAGGACTTCTCAATAATCACGTCAATGTACTGCACTACAAAGTACCGGCTAATCAGCCTAGTGCTTCGTCGCGAAAAGGAAGTTGGGATTTACTCTGACCTCTTTCCGGAAGCAGTGTAAGTGCTTCTTGAGCACATTCTCACAAGGTAAGGGACTTCTCAATAATGACGTCACTGTTCTGCACTACAAAGTACCGGTTAATCAGCCTAGCGCTTCGTCCGAAAACAAAGGTGGGATGGACTCTGAATTCTCTGAGGAAGTAGTGTAAGTGCTTCTTGAGCACAATCTCAAAAGATAAAGGACTTCTCAATAATGACGTTACTGTTCTACACTACACCTGTGAAGTACCTGTTAATCAACCTAGCGCTTCGTAGCGAAAACAAAGGTGGGATGGACTCTGAACTCTTTCCAGAAGCAGTGTAAGTGCTTCTTGAGCACAATCTCCCAAGATAAAGGACTTCTCAATAATGACGTCACTGTTCAGCATTACAGAGTACCGGTTATTCAGCCTAGCGCTTCGTCGCGAAAAGAAAGGTGGTATTTACTCTGACCTCTTTCCGGCAGCAGTGTAAGTGCTTCTTGAGCACAATCTCACAAGGTAAAGGACTTCTCAATAGTCACGTCACTGTTCTGCACTACACCTGTGAAGTACCTGTGAATCAGCCTAGCGCTTCGTAGCGAAAACAACGGTGGGATGGACTCTGAACTCTTTCCAGAATCAGTGTAAGTGCTTCTAGAGCACAATCTCACAAGATAAAAGACTTCTCAATAATGACGTCACTGTTCAGCACTACAAAGTACCGGTTAATCAGCCTAGTGCTTCATCGCGAAAACAAAGGTGGGATGGACTCTTAACTCTTTCCGGAACCAGTGTAAGTATTTCTTGAGCACAATATCACAAGATAAAGGACTTCTCAATAATCACGTCACTGTACTGTACTACAAAGTACCGGCTAATCAGCCTAGTTCTTCGTCGCGAAAAGGAAGGTGGGATTTACTCTGACCTCTTTCCGGAAGCAGTGTAAGTGCTTCTTGAGCACAATCTCACAAGATAATGGATTTCTCAATAATGGCGTCACTGTTCTGCATTACAAAGTACCGGTTAATCAGCCTAACGCTTCCTCCGAAAGCAAAGGTGGGATGGACCCTTAACTCTCTCCGGAAGCAGTGTAAGTGCTTCTTGAGCACATTCTCACAAGGTAAAGGACTTCTCAATAATGACGTTACTGTTCTACACTACACCTGTGAAGTACCTATGAATCAACCTAGCGCTTCGTAGAGAAAACAAACGTGGGATGGACTCTAAACTCTTTCTAGAAGCAGTGTGACTGCTTCTAGAGCACAATCCCACAAGATAAAGGATTTCTCAATAATGGCGTCACTGTTCTGCACTACAAAGTACCGTGTTAATCAGCCTAGCGCTTCGTCCGAAAGCAAAGGTGGGATGGACTCTTAACTCTTTCCGGAACCAGTGTAAGTATTTCTTGAGCACAATTTCACAAGATAAAGGACTTCTCAATAATCACGTCACTGTACTACACTACAAAGTACCGGCTAATCAGCCTAGTGCTTCGTCGCGAAAAGGAAGGTGGGATTTACTCTGACCTCTTTCCGGAAGCAGTGTAAGTGCTTCTTGAGCACATTCTCACAAGGTAAAGGACTTCTCAATAATGACGTCACTGTTCTGCACTACAAAGTACCGGTTAATCAGCCTAGTGCTTCGTAGCGAAAACAAAGGTGGGATGGACTCTGAATTCTTTCCGGAAGCAGTGAAAGTGCTTCTAGAGCACAATCTCACAAGATAAAAGACTTCTCAATAATGACGTCACTGTTCTGCACTACAAACTACCGGTTAATCAGCCTAGCGCTTCGTCCGAAAGCAAAGGTGGGATGGACTCTTAACTCTCTCCGGAAGCAGTGTAAATGCTTCTTGAGCACAATATCACAAGATAAAGGACTTCTCAATAATCACGTCACTGTACTGCACTACAAAGTACCGGCTAATCAGCCTAGTGCTTCGTCGCGAAAAGGAAGGTGGGATTTACTCTGACCTCTTTCCGGAAGCAGTGTAAGTGCTTCTTGAGCACATTCTCACAAGGTAAGGGACTTCTCAATAATGACGTCACTGTTCTGCACTACAAGGTACCGGTTAATCAGCCTAGCGCTTCGTCCGAAAACAAAGGTGGGATGGACTCTGAATTCTCTGAGGAAGTAGTGTAAGTGCTTCTTGAGCACAATCTCAAAAGATAAAGGACTTCTCAATAATGACGTTACTGTTCTACACTACACCTGTGAAGTACCCGTTAATCAACCTAGCGCTTCGTAGCGAAAACAAAGGTGGGATGGACTCTGAACTCTTTCCAGAAGCAGTGTAAGTGGTTCTTGAGCACAATCTCCCAAGATAAAGGACTTCTCAATAATGACGTCACTGTTCTGCATTACAGAGTACCGGTTAATCAGCCTAGCGCTTCGTCGCGAAAAGAAAGGTGGGATTTACTCTGACCTCTTTCCGGCAGCAGTGTAAGTGCTTCTTGAGCACAATCGCACAAGGTAAAGGACTTCTCAATAGTCACGTCACTGTTCTGCACTACACCTGTGAAGTACCTGTGAATCAGCCTAGCGCTTCGTAGCGAAAACAACGGTGGGATGGACTCTGACCTCTTTCCAGAATCAGTGTAAGTGCTTCTAGAGCACAATCTCACAAGATAAAAGACTTCTCAATAATGACGTCACTGTTCAGCACTACAAAGTACCGGTTAATCAGCCTAGTGCTTCATCGCGAAAACAAAGGTGGGATGGACTCTTAACTCTTTCCGGAACCAGTGTAAGTATTTCTTGAGCACAATATCACAAGATAAAGGACTTCTCAATAATCACGTCACTGTACTGTACTACAAAGTACCGGCTAATCAGCCTAGTGCTTCGTCGCGAAAAGGAAGGTGAGATTTACTCTGACCTCTTTCCGGAAGCAGTGTAACTGCTTCTTGAGCACATTCTCACAAGGTAAAGGACTTCTCAATAATGACGTCACTGTTCTGCACTACAAAATACCGGTTAATCAGCCTAGTGCTTCGTCGCGAAAACAAAGGTGGGATGGACTCTGAATTCTTTTCGGAAGCAGTGTAAGTGCTTCTTGAGCACAATCTCACAAGATAAAGGACTTCTCAATAATGACGTTACTGTTCTACACTACACCTGTGAAGTACCTATGAATCAACCTAGCGCTTCGTAGCGAAAACAAAGGTGGGATGGACTCTAAACTGTTTCTAGAAGCAGTGTGACTGCTTCTTGAGCACAATCTCACAAGATAAAGGATTTCTCAATAATGGCGTCACTGTTCTGCACTACAAACTACCGGTTAATCAGCCTAGCGCTTCGTTCGAAAGCAAAGGTGGGATGGACTCTTAACTCTCTCCGGAAGCAGTGTAAGTGCTTCTTGAGCACAATCTCACAAGATAAAGGATTTCTCAATAATGACGACACTGTTCTGCACTACAAACTACCGGTTAATCAGCCTAGCGCTTCCTCCGAAAGCAAAGGAGGGATGGACTCTTAACTCACTCCGGAAGCAGTGTAAGTGCTTCTTGAGCACAATCTCACAAGACAAAGGATTTCTCAATAATGACGACACTGTTCTGCACTACAAACTACCGGTTAATCAGCTTAGCGCTTCGTCCGAAAGCAAAGGTGGGATGGACTCTTAACTCTCTCCGGAAGCAGTGTAAATGCTTCTTGAGCACAATCTCACAAGATAAAGGATTTCTCAATAATGACGACACTGTTCTGCACTACAAACTACCGGTTAATCAGCCTAGCGCTTCGTCCGAAAGCAAAGGTGGGATGGACTCTTAACTCTCTCCGGAAGCAGTGTAAGTGCTTCTTGAGCACAATCTCACAAGATAAAGGATTTCTCAATAATGACGACACTGTTCTGCACTACAAACTACCGGTTAATCAGCCTAGCGCTTCGTCCGAAAGCAAAGGTGGGATGGACTCTTAACTCTCTCCGGAAGCAGTGTAAATGCTTCTTGAGCACAATCTCACAAGATAAAGGATTTCTCAATAATGACGACACTGTTCTGCACTACAAACTACCGGTTAATCAGCCTAGCGCTTCGTCCGAAAGCAAAGGTGGGATGGACTCTTAACTCTCTCCGGAAGCAGTGTAAGTGCTTCTTGAGCACAATATCACAAGATAAAGGACTTCTCAATAATCACGTCACTGTACTGCACTACAAAGTATCGGCTAATCAGCCTAGTGCTTCGTCGCGAAAAGGAAGGTGGGATTTACCCTGACCTCTTTCCGGAAGCAGTGTAAGTGCTTCTTGAGCACATTCTAACAAGGTAAAGGACTTCTCATTAATCACGTCACTGTACTGCACTACAAAGTATCGGCTAATCAGCCTAGTGCTTCGTCGCGAAAAGGAAGGTGGGATGGACTCTGATTTCTTTCCGGAAGCAGTGTAAGTGCTTCTTGAGCACAATCACACAAGATAAAGGACTTCTCAATAATGACGTTACTGTTCTACACTACACCTGTGAAGTACCTAGGAATCAACCTAGCGCTTCGTAGCGAAAACAAAGGTGGGATGGACTCTAAACTCTTTCTAGAAGCAGTGTGACTGCTTCTTGAGCACAATCTCACAAGATAAAGGATTTCTCAATAATGGCGTCACTGTTCTGCACTAAAAAGTACCGGTTAATCAGCCTAGCGCTTCGTCCGAAAACAAAGGTGGGATGGACTCTGAATTCTCTGACGAAGCAGTGTAAGTGCTTCTTGAGCACAATCTCAAAAGATAAAGGACTTCTCAATAATGACGTTACTGTTCTACAATACACCTGTGAAGTACCTGTTAATCAGCCTAGCGCTTCGTAGCGAAAACAAAGGTGGGATGGACTCTGAACTCTTTCCAGAAGCAGTGTAAGTGCTTCTTGAGCACAATCTCACAAGATAAAGGACTTCTCAATAATGACGTCACTGTTCTGCACTACAGAGTACCGGTTATTCAGCCTAGTGCTTCGTCGCGAAAATAAAGGTGGGATGGACACTGAACTCTTTCCGGAAGCAGTGTAAGTGCTTCTTGAGCACAATCTCAAAAGATAAAGGACTTCTCAATAATCACGTCACAGTTCTGCACTACACCTGTGAAGTACCTGTGAATCAGCCTAGCGCTTCGTAGCGAAAACAAAGGTGGGATGGACTCTGAATTCTCTCCGGAAGCAGTGTAAGTTCTTCTTGAGCACATTCTCACAAGGTAAAGGACATCTCAATAATGACGTTACTGTTCTACACTACACCTGTGAAGTACCTATGAATCAACCTAGCGCTTCGTAGAGAAAACAAACGTGGGATGGACTCTAAACTCTTTCTAGAAGCAGTGTGACTGCTTCTTGAGCACAATCTCACACGAAAAAGGATTTATCAATAATGGCGTCTTTGTTCTGCACTACAAAGTACCGTGTTAATCAGCCTAGCGCTTCGTCCGAAAGCAAAGGTGGGATGGACTCTGAACTCTTTCCGGAAGCAGTGTAAGTGCTTCTTGAGCACAATCTCAGAAGATAAAGGACTTCTCAATAATCATGTGACTGTTCTGCACTACACCTGTTAAGTACCTGTGAATCAGCATAGCGCTTCGTAGCGAAAACAAAGGTGGGATGGACTCTGCATTCTCTCCGGAAGCAGTGTAAGTGCTTCTTGAGCACATTCTCACAAGGTAAAGGACTTCTCAATAATGACGTTACTGTTCTACACTACACCTGTGAAGTACCTATGAATCAACCTAGCGCTTCGTAGAGAAAACAAACGTGGGATGGACTCTAAACTCTTTCTAGAAGCAGTGTGACTGCTTCTAGAGCACAATCCCACAAGATAAAGGATTTCTCAATAATGGCGTCACTGTTCTGCACTACAAAGTACCGTGTTAATCAGCCTAGCGCTTCGTCCGAAAGCAAAGGTGGGATGGACTCTTAACTCTTTCCGGAACCAGTGTAAGTATTTCTTGAGCACAATTTCACAAGATAAAGGACTTCTCAATAATCACGTCACTGTACTGCACTACAAAGTACCGGCTAATCAGCCTAGTGCTTCGTCGCGAAAAGGAAGGTGGGATTTACTCTGACCTCTTTCCGGAAGCAGTGTAAGTGCTTCTTGAGCACATTCTCACAAGGTAAAGGACTTCTCAATAATGACGTCACTGTTCTGCACTACAAAGTACCGGTTAATCAGCCTAGTGCTTCGTAGCGAAAACAAAGGTGGGATGGACTCTGAATTCTTTCCGGAAGCAGTGAAAGTGCTTCTAGAGCACAATCTCACAAGATAAAGGACTTCTCAATAATGACGTCACTGTTCTGCACTACAAACTACCGGTTAATCAGCCTAGCGCTTCGTCCGAAAGCAAAGGTGGGATGGACTCTTAACTCTCTCCGGAAGCAGTGTAAATGCTTCTTGAGCACAATATCACAAGATAAAGGACTTCTCAATAATCACGTCACTGTACTGCACTACAAAGTACCGGCTAATCAGCCTAGTGCTTCGTCGCGAAAAGGAAGGTGGGATTTACTCTGACCTCTTTCCGGAAGCAGTGTAAGTGCTTCTTGAGCACATTCTCACAAGGTAAGGGACTTCTCAATAATGACGTCACTGTTCTGCACTACAAGGTACCGGTTAATCAGCCTAGCGCTTCGTCCGAAAACAAAGGTGGGATGGACTCTGAATTCTCTGAGGAAGTAGCGTAAGTGCTTCTTGAGCACAATCTCAAAAGATAAAGGACTTCTCAATAATGACGTTACTGTTCTACACTACACCTGTGAAGTACCCGTTAATCAACCTAGCGCTTCGTAGCGAAAACAAAGGTGGGATGGACTCTGAACTCTTTCCAGAAGCAGTGTAAGTGGTTCTTGAGCACAATCTCCCAAGATAAAGGACTTCTCAATAATGACGTCACTGTTCTGCATTACAGAGTACCGGTTAATCAGCCTAGCGCTTCGTCGCGAAAAGAAAGGTGGGATTTACTCTGACCTCTTTCCGGCAGCAGTGTAAGTGCTTCTTGAGCACAATCGCACAAGGTAAAGGACTTCTCAATAGTCACGTCACTGTTCTGCACTACACCTGTGAAGTACCTGTGAATCAGCCTAGTGCTTCGTAGCGAAAACAACGGTGGGATGGACTCTGACCTCTTTCCAGAATCAGTGTAAGTGCTTCTAGAGCACAATCTCACAAGATAAAAGACTTCTCAATAATGACGTCACTGTTCAGCACTACAAAGTACCGGTTAATCAGCCTAGTGCTTCATCGCGAAAACAAAGGTGGGATGGACTCTTAACTCTTTCCGGAACCAGTGTAAGTATTTCTTGAGCACAATATCACAAGATAAAGGACTTCTCAATAATCACGTCACTGTACTGTACTACAAAGTACCGGCTAATCAGCCTAGTGCTTCGTCGCGAAAAGGAAGGTGAGATTTACTCTGACCTCTTTCCGGAAGCAGTGTAACTGCTTCTTGAGCACATTCTCACAAGGTAAAGGACTTCTCAATAATGACGTCACTGTTCTGCACTACATAAAGTACCGGTTAATCAGCCTAGTGCTTCGTCGCGAAAATAAAGGTGGGATGGACACTGAACTCTTTCCGGAAGCAGTGTAAGTGCTTCTTGAGCACAATCTCAAAAGATAAAGGACTTCTCAATAATGACGTCACTGTTCTGCACTACAAAATACCGGTTAATCAGCCTAGTGCTTCGTCGCGAAAACAAAGGTGGGATGGACTCTGAATTCTTTTCGGAAGCAGTGTAAGTGCTTCTTGAGCACAATCTCACAAGATAAAGGACTTCTCAATAATGACGTTACTGTTCTACACTACACCTGTGAAGTACCTATGAATCAACCTAGCGCTTCGTAGCGAAAACAAAGGTGGGATGGACTCTAAACTGTTTCTAGAAGCAGTGTGACTGCTTCTTGAGCACAATCTCACAAGATAAAGGATTTCTCAATAATGGCGTCACTGTTCTGCACTACAAACTACCGGTTAATCAGCCTAGCGCTTCGTCCGAAAGCAAAGGTGGGATGGACTCTTAACTCTCTCCGGAAGCAGTGTAAGTGCTTCTTGAGCACAATCTCACAAGATAAAGGATTTCTCAATAATGACGACACTGTTCTGCACTACAAACTACCGGTTAATCAGCCTAGCGCTTCCTCCGAAAGCAAAGGAGGGATGGACTCTTAACTCACTCCGGAAGCAGTGTAAGTGCTTCTTGAGCACAATCTCACAAGACAAAGGATTTCTCAATAATGACGACACTGTTCTGCACTACAAACTACCGGTTAATCAGCTTAGCGCTTCGTCCGAAAGCAAAGGTGGGATGGACTCTTAACTCTCTCCGGAAGCAGTGTAAATGCTTCTTGAGCACAATCTCACAAGATAAAGGATTTCTCAATAATGACGACACTGTTCTGCACTACAAACTACCGGTTAATCAGCCTAGCGCTTCGTCCGAAAGCAAAGGTGGGATGGACTCTTAACTCTCTCCGGAAGCAGTGTAAGTGCTTCTTGAGCACAATCTCACAAGATAAAGGATTTCTCAATAATGACGACACTGTTCTGCACTACAAACTACCGGTTAATCAGCCTAGCGCTTCGTCCGAAAGCAAAGGTGGGATGGACTCTTAACTCTCTCCGGAAGCAGTGTAAATGCTTCTTGAGCACAATCTCACAAGATAAAGGATTTCTCAATAATGACGACACTGTTCTGCACTACAAACTACCGGTTAATCAGCCTAGCGCTTCGTCCGAAAGCAAAGGTGGGATGGACTCTTAACTCTCTCCGGAAGCAGTGTAAGTGCTTCTTGAGCACAATATCACAAGATAAAGGACTTCTCAATAATCACGTCACTGTACTGCACTACAAAGTATCGGCTAATCAGCCTAGTGCTTCGTCGCGAAAAGGAAGGTGGGATTTACCCTGACCTCTTTCCGGAAGCAGTGTAAGTGCTTCTTGAGCACATTCTAACAAGGTAAAGGACTTCTCATTAATCACGTCACTGTACTGCACTACAAAGTATCGGCTAATCAGCCTAGGGCTTCGTCGCGAAAAGGAAGGTGGGATGGACTCTGATTTCTTTCCGGAAGCAGTGTAAGTGCTTCTTGAGCACAATCACACAAGATAAAGGACTTCTCAATAATGACGTTACTGTTCTACACTACACCTGTGAAGTACCTAGGAATCAACCTAGCGCTTCGTAGCGAAAACAAAGGTGGGATGGACTCTAAACTCTTTCTAGAAGCAGTGTGACTGCTTCTTGAGCACAATCTCACAAGATAAAGGATTTCTCAATAATGGCGTCACTGTTCTGCACTAAAAAGTACCGGTTAATCAGCCTAGCGCTTCGTCCGAAAACAAAGGTGGGATGGACTCTGAATTCTCTGAGGAAGCAGTGTAAGTGCTTCTTGAGCACAATCTCAAAAGATAAAGGACTTCTCAATAATCACGTCACAGTTCTGCACTACACCTGTGAAGTACCTGTGAATCAGCCTAGCGCTTCGTAGCGAAAACAAAGGTGGGATGGACTCTGAATTCTCTCCGGAAGCAGTGTAAGTTCTTCTTGAGCACATTCTGACAAGGTAAAGGACATCTCAATAATGACGTTACTGTTCTACACTACACCTGTGAAGTACCTATGAATCAACCTAGCGCTTCGTAGAGAAAACAAACGTGGGATGGACTCTAAACTCTTTCTAGAAGCAGTGTGACTGCTTCTTGAGCACAATCTCACACGAAAAAGGATTTATCAATAATGGCGTCTTTGTTCTGCACTACAAAGTACCGTGTTAATCAGCCTAGCGCTTCGTCCGAAAGCAAAGGTGGGATGGACTCTGAACTCTTTCCGGAAGCAGTGTAAGTGCTTCTTGAGCACAATCTCAGAAGATAAAGGACTTCTCAATAATCATGTGACTGTTCTGCACTACACCTGTTAAGTACCTGTGAATCAGCATAGCGCTTCGTAGCGAAAACAAAGGTGGGATGGACTCTGCATTCTCTCCGGAAGCAGTGTAAGTGCTTCTTGAGCACAATCTCAAAAGATAAAGGACTTCTCAATAATGACGTTACTGTTCTACACTACACCTGTGAAGTACCTATGAATCAACCTAGCGCTTCGTAGCGAAAACAAAGGTGGGATGGACCCTAAACTCTTTCTAGAAGCAGTGTGACTGCTTCTTGAGCACAATCTCACAAGATAAAGGATTTCTCAATAATGGCGTCACTGTTCTGCACTACAAAGTACCGGATAATCAGCCTAGCGCTTCGTCCGAAAGCAAAGGTGGGATGGACTCTTAACTCTCACCGGAAGCAGTGTAAGTGCTTCTTAAGCACAATCTCACAAGATAAAGGACTTCTCAATAATGACGTCACTGTTCTGCACTACAAAGTACCGGCTAATCAGCCTAGTGCTTCGTCGCGAAAAGGAAGGTGGGATTTACTCTGACCTCTTTCCGGAAGCAGTGTAAGTGCTTCTTGAGCACATTCTCACAAGGTAAAGGACTTCTCAATAATGACGTTACTGTTCTGCACTACAAAGTTCCGGTTAATCAGCCTAGTGCTTCGTCGCGAAAACAAAGACGGGATGGACTCTGAATTCTCTCCGGAAGCAGTGTAAGTTCTTCTTGAGCACATTCTCACAAGGTAAAGGACATCTCAATAATGACGTTACTGTTCTACACTACACCTGTGAAGTACCTATGAATCAACCTAGCGCTTCGTAGAGAAAACAAACGTGGGATGGACTCTAAACTCTTTCTAGAAGCAGTGTGACTGCTTCTTGAGCACAACCTCACAAGATAAAAGATTTCTCAATAATGGCGTCACTGTTCTGCACTACAAAGTACCGGATAATCAGCCTAGCGCTTCGTCCGAAAACAAAGGTGGGATGGACTCTTAACTCTCTCCGGAAGCAGTGTAAGTGCTTCTTGAGCACAATCTCACAAGATAAAGGACTTCTCAATAATGACGATACTGTTCTACACTACACCTGTGAAGTACCTATGAATCAGCCTAGTGCTTCGTCGCGAAAATAAAGGTGGGATGGACACTGAACTCTTTCCGGAAGCAGTGTAAGTGCTTCTTGAGCACAATCTCAAAAGATAAAGGACTTCTCAATAATCACGTCACAGTTCTGCACTACACCTGTGAAGTACCTGTGAATCAGCCTAGCGCTTCGTAGCGAAAACAAAGGTGGGATGGACTCTGAATTCTCTCCGGAAGCAGTGTAAGTTCTTCTTGAGCACATTCTCACAAGGTAAAGGACATCTCAATAATGACGTTACTGTTCTACACTACACCTGTGAAGTTCCTATGAATCGGCCTAGTGCTTCGTCGCGAAAAAAAAGGTGGGATGGACACTGAACTCTTTCCGGAACCAGTGTAAGTATTTCTTGAGCACAATATCACAAGATAATGGACTTCTCAATAATCACGTCACTGTACTGCACTACAAAGTACCGGCTAATCAGCCTAGTGCTTCGTCGCGAAAAGGAACGTGGGATTTACTCTGACCTCTTTCCGGAAGCAGTGTAAGTGCTTCTTGAGCACAATCTCAAAAGATAAAGGACTTCTCAATAATCACGTCACTGTTCTGCACTACACCTGTGAAGTACCTGTGAATCAGCCTAGCGCTTCGTAGCGAAAACAAAGGTGGGATGGACTCTGAATTCTCTCCGGAAGCAGTGTAAGTGCTTCTTGAGCACAATCTCAAAAGATAAAGGACTTCTCAATAATAACGTTACTGTTCTACACTGCACCTGTGAAGTACCTGTTAATCAGCCTAGCGCTTCGTAGCGAAAACAAAGGTGGGATGGACTCTGAATTCTCTCCGGAAGCAGTGTAAGTGCTTCTTGAGCACAATCTCAAAAGATAAAGGACTTCTCAATAATGACGTTACTGTTCTGCACTACACCTGTGAAGTACCTGTGAATCAGCCTAGCGCTTCGTAGTGAAAACAACGGTGGGGTGGACTCTGAACTCTTTCCAGAAGCAGTGTAAGTGCTTCTAGAGCACAATCTCACAAGATAAAAGACTTCTCAATAATGACGTCACTGTTCTGCACTACAAAGTACCGGTTAATCAGCCTAGTGCTTCATCGCGAAAACAAAGGTGGGATGGACTCTTAACTCTTTCCGGAACCAGTGTAAGTATTTCTTGAGCACAATATCACAAGATAAAGGTCTTCTCAATAATCACGTCACTGTACTGCACTACAAAGTACCGGCTAATCAGCCTAGTGCTTCGTCGCGAAAAGGAAGGTGGGATTTACTCTGACCTCTTTCCGGAAGCAGTGTAAGTGCTTCTTGAGCACATTCTCACAAGGTAAAGGACTTCTCAATAATGACGTCACTGTTCTGCACTACAAAGTTCCGGTTAATCAGCCTAGTGCTTCGTCGCGAAAACAAAGGTGGGATGCACTCTGAATTCTCTCCGGAAGCAGTGTAAGTTCTTCTTGAGCACATTCTCACAAGGTAAAGGACATCTCAATAATGACGTTACTGTTCTACACTACACCTGTGAAGTACCTATGAATCAACCTAGCGCTTCGTAGAGAAAACAAACGTGGGATGGACTCTTAACTCTTTCCGGAACCAGTGTAAGTATTTCTTGAGCACAATCTCACAAGATAAAGGACTTCTCAATAATGACGTCACTGTTCTGCACTACAGAGTACCGGTTAATCAGCCTAGCGCTTCGTCGCGAAAAGAAAAGTGGGATTTACTCTGACCTCTTTCCGGAAGCAGTGTAAGTGCTTCTTGAGCACAATCTCACAAGGTAAAGGATTTCTCAATAGTCACGTCACTGTTCTGCACTACACCTGTGAAGTACCTGTGAATCAGCCTAGCGCTTCGTAGCGAAAACAACGGTGGGATGGACTCTGAACTCTTTCCAGAAGCAGTGTAAGTGCTTCTAGAGCACAAGATAAAAGACTTCTCAATAATGACGTCACTGTTCTGCACTACAAAGTACCGGTTAATCAGCCTAATGCTTCAACGCGAAAACAAAGGTGGGATGGACTCTTAACTCTTTCCGGAACCAGTGTAAGTATTTCTTGAGCACAATATCACAAGATAAAGGACTTCTCAATAATCACGTCACTGTACTGCACTACAATGTACCAGCTAATCAGCCTAGTGCTTCGTCACGAAAAGGAAGGTGGGATTTACTCTGACCTCTTTCCGGAAGCAGTGTAAGTGCTTCTTGAGCACATTCTCACAAGGTAAAGGACTTCTCAATAATGACGTCACTGTTCTGCACTACAAAGTACCGGTTAATCAGCATAGTGCTTCGTCGCGAAAACAAAGGTGGGATGGACTCTGAATTCTTTCCGGAAGCAGTGAAAGTGCTTCTAGAGCACAATCTCACAAGATAAAGGACTTCTCAATAATGACGTCACTGTTCTGCACTACAAAGTACCGGTTAATCAGCCTAGCGCTTCGTCCGAAAGCAAAGGTGGGATGGACCCTTAACTCTCTCCGGAAGCAGTGTAAGTGCTTCTTGAGCACAATATCACAAGATAAAGGACTTCTCAATAATCACGTCACTGTACTGCACTACAAAGTACCGGCTAATCAGCCTAGTGCTTCGTCGCGAAAAGGAAGGTGGGATTTACTCTGACCTCTTTCCGGAAGCAGTGTAAGTGCTTCTTGAGCACATTCTCACAAGGTAAGGGACTTCTCAATAATTACGACACTGTTCTGCACTACAAAGTACCGGTTAATCAGCCTAGCGCTTCGTCCGAAAACAAAGGTGGGATGGACTCTGAATTCTCTGAGGAAGTAGTGTAAGTGCTTCTTGAACACAATCTCAAAAGATAAAGGACTTTTCAATAATGACGTTACTGTTCTACACTACACCTGTGAAGTACCTGTTAATCAACCTAGCGCTTCGTAGCGAAAACAACGGTGGGATGGACTCTGAACTCTTTCCAGAATCAGTGTAAGTGCTTCTAGAGCACAATCTCACAAGATAAAAGACTTCTGAATAATGACGTCACTGTTCAGCACTACAAAGTACCGGTTAATCAGCCTAGCGCTTCGTCCGAAAACAAAGGTGGGATGGACTCTGAATTCTCTGAGGAAGTAGTGTAAGTGCTTCTTGAACACAATCTCAAAAGATAAAGGACTTTTCAATAATGACGTTACTGTTCTACACTACACCTGTGAAGTACCTGTTAATCAACCTAGCGCTTCGTAGCGAAAACAACGGTGGGATGGACTCTGAACTCTTTCCAGAATCAGTGTAAGTGCTTCTAGAGCACAATCTCACAAGATAAAAGACTTCTGAATAATGACGTCACTGTTCAGCACTACAAAGTACCGGTTAATCAGCCTAGCGCTTCGTCCGAAAGCAAAGGTGGGATGGACTCTTAACTCTTTCCGGAACCAGTGTAAGTATTTCTTGAGCACAATATCACAAGATAAAGGACTTCTCAATAATCACGTCACTGTACTGCACTACAACGTACCGGTTAATCAGCCTAGTGCTTCGTCGCGAAAACAAAGGTGGGATGGACTCTGTATTCTTTCCGGAAGCAGTGTAAGTGCTTCTTGAGCACAATCTCACAAGATAAAGGACTTCTCAATAATGACGTTACTGTCCTACACTACACCTGTGAAGTACCTATGAATCAACCAAGCGCTTCGTAGCGAAAACAAAGGTGGGATGGACTCTAAACTCTTTCTAGAAGCAGTGTGACTGCTTCTTGAGCACAATCTCACAAGAGAAAGGATTTCTCAATAATGGCGTCACTGTTCTGCACTATAAAGTACCGGTTAATCAGCCTAGCGCTTCGTCCGAAAACAAAGGTGGGATGGACTCTGAACTCATTCCAGAAGCAGTGTAAGTGCTTCTTGAGCACAATCTCACAAGATAAAGGACTTCTCAATAATGACGTCACTGTTCTGCACTACAGAGTACCGGTTAATCAGCCTAGCGCTTCATCGCGAAAAGAAAAGTGGGATTTACTCTGACCTCTTTCCGGAAGCAGTGTAAGTGCTTCTTGAGCACAATCTCACAAGGTAAAGGATTTCTCAATAGTCACGTCACTGTTCTGCACTACACCTGTGAAGTACCTGTGAATCAGCCTAGCGCTTCGTAGCGAAAACAACGGTGGGATGGACTCTGAACTCTTTCCAGAAGCAGTGTAAGTGCTTCTAGAGCACAAGATAAAAGACTTCTCAATAATGACGTCACTGTTCTGCACTACAAAGTACAGGTTAATCACCCTAGCGCTTCGTCCGAAAACAAAGGTGGGATGGACTCTGAATTCTCTGAGGAAGTAGTGTAAGTGCTTCTTGAGCACAATCTCAAAAGATAAAGGACTTCTCAATAATGACGTTACTGTTCTACACTACACCTGTGAAGTAAATGTTAATCAACCTAGCGTTTCGTAGCGAAAACAAAGGTGGGATGGACTCAGAACTCTTTCCAGAATCAGTGTAAGTGCTTCTAGAGCACAATCTCACAAGATAAAAGACTTTCAATAATGACGTCACTGTTCAGCACTACAAAGTACCGGTTAATCAGCCTAGTGCTTCATCGCGAAAACAAAGGTGGGATGGACTCTTAACTCTTTCCGGAACCAGTGTAAGTATTTCTTGAGCACAATATCACAAGATAAAGGACTTCTCAATAATCACGTCACTGTACTGTACTACAAAGTACCGGCTAATCAGCCTAGTGCTTATTCGCGAAAAGGAAGGTGGGATTTACTCTGACCTCTTTCCGGAAGCAGTGTAAGTGCTTCTTGAGCACATTCTCACAAGGTAAAGGACTTCTCAATAATGACGTCACTGTTCTGCACTACGAAGTTCCGGTTAATCAGCCTAGTGCTTCGTCGCGAAAACAAAGGTGGGATGGACTCTGAATTCTCTCCGGAAGCAGTGTAAGTGCTTCTTGAGCACAATCTCACAAGATAAAGGACTTCTCAATAATGAAGTTACTGTTCTACACTACACATGTGAAGTACCTATGAATCAACCTAGCGCTTCGTAGCGAAAACAAAGATGGGATGGACTCTAAACTCTTTCTAGAAGCATTGTGACTGCTTCTTGAGCACAATCTCACAAGATAAAGGATTTCTCAATAATGGCGTCACTGTTCTGCACTACAAACTACCTGTTAATCAGCCTAGCGCTTCGTCCGAAAATAAAGGTGGGATGGACTCTTAACTCTCTCCGGAAGCAGTGTATGTGCTTCTTGAGCACAATCTCACGAGATAAAGGACTTCTCAATAATGACGTCACTGTTCTGCACTACATAAAGTACCGGTTAATCAGCCTAGTGCTTCGTCGCGAAAATAAAGGTGGGATGGACACTGAACTCTTTCCGGAAGCAGTGTAAGTGCTTCTTGAGCACAATCTCAAAAGATAAAGGACTTCTCAATAATTACGTTACTGTTCTACACTACACCTGTTAAGTACATATGAATCAACCTAGCGCTTCGTAGCGAAAACAAAGGTGGGATGGACTCTAAACTGTTTCTAGAAGCAGTGTGACTGCTTCTTGAGCACAATCTCACAAGATAAAGGATTTCGCAATAATGGCGTCACTGTTCTGCACTACAAACTACCGGTTAATCAGCCTAACGCTTCGTCCGAAAGCAAAGGTGGGATGGACTCTTAACTCTCTCCGGAAGCAGTGTAAGTGCTTCTTGAGCACAATATCACAAGATAAAGGACTTCTCAATAATCACGTCACTGTACTGCACTACAAAGTCCCGGCTAATCAGCCTAGTGCTTCGTCGCGAAAAGGAAGGTGGGATTTACTCTGACCTCTTTCCGGAAGCAGTGTAAGTGCTTCTTGAGCACAATCTCACAAGGTAAAGGACTTCTCAATAATGACGTCACTGTTCTGCACTACAAAGTTCTGGTTAATCAGCCTAGTGCTTCGTCGCTAAAACAAACGTGGGATGGACTCTGAATTCTCTCCGGAAGCAGTGTAAGTGCTTCTAGAGCACAAGATAAAAGACTTCTCAATAATGACGTCACTGTTCTGCATTACAGAGTACCGGTTAATCAGCCTAGCGCTTCGTCGCGAAAAGAAAGGTGGGATTTACTCTGACCTCTTTCCGGCAGCAGTGTAAGTGCTTCTTGAGCACAATCTCACAAGGTAAAGAACTTCTCAATAGTCACGTCACTGTTCTGCACTACACCTGTGAAGTACCTGTGAATCAGCCTAGCGCTTCGTAGCGAAAACAACGGTGGGATGGACTCTGAACTCTTTCCAGAAGCAGTGTAAGTGCTTCTAGAGCACAAGATAAAAGACTTCTCAATAATGACGTCACTGTTCTGCATTACAGAGTACCGGTTAATCAGCCTAGCGCTTCGTCGCGAAAAGAAAGGTGGGATTTACTCTGACCTCTTTCCGGCAGCAGTGTAAGTGCTTCTTGAGCACAATCTCACAAGGTAAAGAACTTCTCAATAGTCACGTCACTGTTCTGCACTACACCTGTGAAGTACCTGTGAATCAGCCTAGCGCTTCGTAGCGAAAACAACGGTGGGATGGACTCTGAACTCTTTCCAGAATCAGTGTAAGTGCTTCTAGAGCACAATCTCACAAGATAAAAGACTTCTCAATAATGACGTCACTGTTCAGCACTACCAAGTACCGGTTAATCAGCCTAGTGCTTCATCGCGAAAACAAAGGTGGGATGGACTCTTACCTCTTTCCGGAACCAGTGTAAGTATTTCTTGAGCACAATATCACAAGATAAAGGACTTCTCAATAATCACGTCACTGTACTGTACTACAAAGTACCGGCTAATCAGCCTAGTGTTTCGTCGCGAAAAGGAAGGTGGGATTTACTCTGACCTCTTTACGGAAGCAGTGCAAGTGCTTCTTGAGCACAATCTCACAAGATAAAGGATTTCTCAATAATGGCGTCACTGTTCGGCACTACAAAGTACCGGTTAATCAGCCTAACGCTTCGTCCGAAAGCAAAGGTGGGATGGACCCTTAACTCTCTCCGGAAGCAGTGTAAGTGCTTCTTGAGCACATTCTCACAAGGTAAAGGACTTCTCAATAATGACGTTACTGTTCTACACTACACCTGTGAAGTACCTATGAATCAACCTAGCGCTTCGTAGAGAAAACAAACGTGGGATGGACTCTAAACTCTTTCTAGAAGCAGTGTGAATGCTTCTTGAGCACAATCCCACAAGATAAAGGATTTCTCAATAATGGCATCACTGTTCTGCAGTACAAAGTACCGTGTTAATCAGCCTAGCGCTTCGTCCGAAAGCAAAGGTGGGATGGACTCTTAACTTTTTCCGGAACCAGTGTAAGTATTTCTTGAGCACAATATCACAAGATAAAGGACTTCTCAATAATCACGTCACTGTACTGCACTACAAAGTACCGGCTAATCAGCCTAGTGCTTCGTCGCGAAAAGGAAGGTGGGATTTACTCTGACCTCTTTCCGGCAGCAGTGTAAGTGCTTCTTGAGCACAATCTCACAAGGTAAAGAACTTCTCAATAGTCACGTCACTGTTCTGCACTACACCTGTGAAGTACCTGTGAATCAGCCTAGCGCTTCGTAGCGAAAACAACGGTGGGATGGACTCTGAACTCTTTCCAGAATCAGTGTAAGTGCTTCTAGAGCACAATCTCACAAGATAAAAGACTTCTCAATAATGACGTCACTGTTCAGCACTACCAAGTACCGGTTAATCAGCCTAGTGCTTCATCGCGAAAACAAAGGTGGGATGGACTCTTAACTCTTTCCGGAACCAGTGTAAGTATTTCTTGAGCACAATATCACAAGATAAAGGACTTCTCAATAATCACGTCACTGTACTGTACTACAAAGTACCGGCTAATCAGCCTAGTGCTTCGTCGCGAAAAGGAAGGTGGGATTTACTCTGACCTCTTTCCGGAAGCAGTGTAAGTGCTTCTTGAGCACATTCTCACAAGGTAAAGGACTTCTCAATAATGACGTCACTGTTCTGCACTAAAAAGTACCGGTTAATCAGCCTAGTGCTTCGTCGCGAAAACAAAGGTGGGATGGACTCTGTATTCTTTCCGGAAGCAGTGTAAGTGCTTCTTGAGCACAATCTCACAAGATAAAGGACTTCTCAATAATGACGTTACTGTTCTACACTACACCTGTGAAGTACCTATGAATCAACCTAGCGCTTCGTAGCGAAAACAAAGGTGGGATGGACTCTAAACTCTTTCTAGAAGCAGTGTAACTGCTTCTTGAGCACAATCTCACAAGATAAAGGATTTCTCAATAATGGCGTCACTGTTCTGCACTACAAAGTACCGGTTAATCAGCCTAGCGCTTCGTCCGAAAACAAAGGTGGGATGGACTCTGAACTCACTCCAGAAGCAGTGTAAGTGCTTCTTGAGCACAATCTCACAAGATAAAGGACTTCTCAATAATGACGTCACTGTTCTGCACTACAGAGTACCGGTTAATCAGCCTAGCGCTTCGTCGCGAAAAGAAAGGTGGGATTTACTCTGACCTCTTTCCGGAAGCAGTGTAAGTGCTTCATGAGCACAATCTCACAAGGTAAAGGATTTCTCAATAATCACGTCACTGTTCTGCACTACACCTGTGAAGTACCTGTGAATCAGCCTAGCGCTTCGTAGCGAAAACAACGGTGGGATGGACTCTGAACTCTTTCCAGAAGCAGTGTAAGTGCTTCTAGAGCACAAGATAAAAGACTTCTCAATAATGACGTCACTGTTCTGCACTACAAAGTACCGGTTAATCAGCCTAATGCTTCAACGCGAAAACAAAGGTGGGATGGACTCCTAACTCTTTCCGGAACCAGTGTAAGTATTTCTTGAGCACAATATCACAAGATAAAGGACTTCTCAATAATCACGTCACTGTACTGCACTACAATGTACCTGCTAATCAGCCTAGTGCTTCGTCACGAAAAGGAAGGTGGGATTTACTCTGACCTCTTTCCGGAAGCAGTGTAAGTGCTTCTTGAGCACATTCTCACAAGGTAAAGGACTTCTCAATAATGACGTCACTGTTCTGCACTACAAAGTACCGGTTAATCAGCCTAGTGCTTCGTCGCGAAAACAAAGGTGGGATGGACTCTGAATTCTTTCCGGAAGCAGTGAAAGAGCTTCTAGAGCACAATCTCACAAGATAAAGGACTTCTCAATAATGACGTCACTGTTCTGCACTACAAAGTACCGGTTAATCAGCCTAGCTCTTCGTCCGAAAGCAAAGGTGGGATGGACTCTTAACTCTCTCCGGAAGCAGTGTAAGTGCTTCTTGAGCACAATATCACAAGATAAAGGACTTCTCAATAATCACGTCACTGTACTGCACTACAAAGTACCGGCTAATCAGCCTAGTGCTTCGTCGCGAAAAGGAAGGTGGGATTTACTCTGACCTCTTTCCGGAAGCAGTGTAAGTGCTTCTTGAGCACATTCCCACAAGGTAAGGGACTTCTCAATAATGACGTCACTGTTCTGCACTACAAAGTACAGGTTAATCACCCTAGCGCTTCGTCCGAAAACAAAGGTGGGATGGACTCTGAATTCTCTGAGGAAGTAGTGTAAGTGCTTCTTGAGCACAATCTCAAAAGATAAAGGACTTCTCAATAATGACGTTACTGTTCTACACTACACCTGTGAAGTAAATGTTAATCAACCTAGCGTTTCGTAGCGAAAACAAAGGTGGGATGGACTCAGAACTCTTTCCAGAATCAGTGTAAGTGCTTCTAGAGCACAATCTCACAAGATAAAAGACTTTCAATAATGACGTCACTGTTCAGCACTACAAAGTACCGGTTAATCAGCCTAGTGCTTCATCGCGAAAACAAAGGTGGGATGGACTCTTAACTCTTTCCGGAACCAGTGTAAGTATTTCTTGAGCACAATATCACAAGATAAAGGACTTCTCAATAATCACGTCACTGTACTGTACTACAAAGTACCGGCTAATCAGCCTAGTGCTTATTCGCGAAAAGGAAGGTGGGATTTACTCTGACCTCTTTCCGGAAGCAGTGTAAGTGCTTCTTGAGCACATTCTCACAAGGTAAAGGACTTCTCAATAATGACGTCACTGTTCTGCACTACGAAGTTCCGGTTAATCAGCCTAGTGCTTCGTCGCGAAAACAAAGGTGGGATGGACTCTGAATTCTCTCCGGAAGCAGTGTAAGTGCTTCTTGAGCACAATCTCACAAGATAAAGGACTTCTCAATAATGAAGTTACTGTTCTACACTACACCTGTGAAGTACCTATGAATCAACCTAGCGCTTCGTAGCGAAAACAAAGATGGGATGGACTCTAAACTCTTTCTAGAAGCATTGTGACTGCTTCTTGAGCACAATCTCACAAGATAAAGGATTTCTCAATAATGGCGTCACTGTTCTGCACTACAAACTACCTGTTAATCAGCCTAGCGCTTCGTCCGAAAACAAAGGTGGGATGGACTCTTAACTCTCTCCGGAAGCAGTGTATGTGCTTCTTGAGCACAATCTCACGAGATAAAGGACTTCTCAATAATGACGTCACTGTTCTGCACTACATAAAGTACCGGTTAATCAGCCTAGTGCTTCGTCGCGAAAATAAAGGTGGGATGGACACTGAACTCTTTCCGGAAGCAGTGTAAGTGCTTCTTGAGCACAATCTCAAAAGATAAAGGACTTCTCAATAATGACGTTACTGTTCTACACTACACCTGTTAAGTACATATGAATCAACCTAGCGCTTCGTAGCGAAAACAAAGGTGGGATGGACTCTAAACTGTTTCTAGAAGCAGTGTGACTGCTTCTTGAGCACAATCTCACAAGATAAAGGATTTCGCAATAATGGCGTCACTGTTCTGCACTACAAACTACCGGTTAATCAGCCTAGCGCTTCGTCCGAAAGCAAAGGTGGGATGGACTCTTAACTCCCTCCGGAAGCAGTGTAAGTGCTTCTTGAGCACAATATCACAAGATAAAGGATTTCTCAATAATCACGTCACTGTACTGCACTACAAAGTCCCGGCTAATCAGCCTAGTGCTTCGTCGCGAAAAGGAAGGTGGGATTTACTCTGACCTCTTTCCGGAAGCAGTGTAAGTGCTTCTTGAGCACAATCTCACAAGGTAAAGGACTTCTCAATAATGACGTCACTGTTCTGCACTACAAAGTTCTGGTTAATCAGCCTAGTGCTTCGTCGCGAAAACAAAGGTGGGATGGACTCTGAATTCTCTCCGGAAGCAGTGTAAGTGCTTCTTGAGCACAATCTCACAAGATAAAGGACTTCTCAATAATGACGTTACTGTTCTACACTACACCTGTGAAGTACCTATGAATCAACCTAGCGCTTCGTAGCGAAAACCAAGGTGGGATGGACTCTAAACTCTTTCTAGAAGCAGTGTGACTGCTTCTTGAGCACAATCTCACAAGATAAAGGATTTCTCAATAATGGCGTCACTGTTCTGCACTACAAAGTACCGGTTAATCAGCCTAGCGCTTCGTCGCGAAAACAAAGGTGGGATGGACTCTGAATTCTTTTCGGAAGCAGTGTAAGTGCTTCTTGAGCACAATCTCACAAGATAAAGGACTTCTCAATAATGACGTTACTGTTCTACACTACACCTGTGAAGTACCTATGAATCAACCTAGCGCTTCGTAGCGAAAACAAAGGTGGGATGGACTCTAAACTGTTTCTAGAAGCAGTGTGACTGCTTCTTGAGCACAATCTCACAAGATAAAGGATTTCTCAATAATAGCGTCACTGTTCTGCACTACAAAGTACCGGTTAATCAGCCTAGCGCTTCGTCCGAAAGCAACGGTGGGATGGACTCTTAACTCTCTCCGGAAGCAGTGTAAGTGCTTCTTGAGCACAATATCACAAGATAAAGGACTTCTCAATAATCACGTCACTGTACTGCACTACAAAGTACCGGCTAATCAGCCTAGTGCTTCATCGCGAAAACAAAGGTGGGATGGACTCTTAACTCTTTCCGGAACTAGTGTAAGTATTTCTTGAGCACAATATCACAAGATAAAGGACTTCTCAATAATCACGTCACTGTACTGTACTACAAAGTACCGGCTAATCAGCCTAGTGCTTCGTCGCGAAAAGGAAGGTGGGATTTACTCTGACCTCTTTCCGGAAGCAGTGTAAGTGCTTCTTGAGCACATTCTCACAAGGTAAAGGACTTCTCAATAATGACGTCACTGTTCTGCACTACAAAGTTCCGGTTAATCAGCCTAGTGCTTCGTCGCGAAAACAAAGGTGGGATGGACTCTGAATTCTCTCCGGAAGCAGTGTAAGTGCTTCTTGAGCACAATCTCACAAGATAAAGGACTTATCAATAATGACGTTACTGTTCTACACTACACCTGTGAAGTACCTATGAATCAACCTAGCGCTTCGTAGCGAAAACCAAGGTGGGTTGGACTCTAAACTCTTTCTAGAAGCAGTGTGACTGCTTCTTGAGCACAATCTCACAAGATAAAGGATTTCTCAATAATGGCGTCAATGTTCTGCACTACAAAGTACCAGCTAATCAGCCTAGCGCTTCGTCGCGAAAACAAAGGTGGGATGGACTCTGAATTCTTTTCGGAAGCAGTGTAAGCGCTTCTTGAGCACAATCTCACAAGATAAAGGACTTCTCAATAATGACGTTACTGTTCTACACTATACCTGTGAAGTACCTATGAATCAACCTAGCGCTTCGTAGCGAAAACAAAGGTGGGATGGACTCTAAACTGTTTCTAGAAGCAGTGTGACTGCTTCTTGAGCACAATCTCACAAGATAAAGGATTTCTCAATAATAGCGCCACTGTTCTGCACTACAAACTACCGGTTAATCAGCCTAGCGCTTCGTCCGAAAGCAAAGGTGGGATGGACTCTTAACTCTCTCCGGAAGCAGCGTAAGTGCTTCTTGAGCACAATATCACAAGATAAAGGACTTCTCAATAATCACGTCACTGTACTGCACTACAAAGTACCGGCTAATCAGCCTAGTGCTTCGTCGCGAAAAGGAAGTTGGGATTTACTCTGACCTCTTTCCGGAAGCAGTGTAAGTGCTTCTTGAGCACAATCTCCCAAGATAAAGGACTTCTATATAATGACGTCACTGTTCTGCATTACAGAGTACCGGTTAATCAGCCTAGCGCTTCGTCGCGAAAAGAAAGGTGGGATTTACTCTGACCTCTTTCCGGCAGCAGTGTAAGTGCTTCTTGAGCACAATCTCACAAGGTAAAGGACTTCTCAATAGTCACGTCACTGTTCTGCACTACACCTGTGAAGTACCTGTGAATCAGCCTAGCGCTTCGTAGCGAAAACAACGGTGGGATGGACTCTGAATTCTTTTCGGAAGCAGTGTAAGTGCTTCTTGAGCACAATCTCACAAGATAAAGGACTTCTCAATAATGACGTCACTGTTCTGCACTACAAAGTACCGGTTAATCAGCCTAGTGCTTCGTCGCGAAAACAAAGGTGGGATGGACTCTGAATTCTTTTCGGAAGCAGTGTAAGTGCTTCTTGAGCACAATCTCACAAGATAAAGGACTTCTCAATAATGACGTTACTGTTCTACACTACACCTGTGAAGTACCTATGAATCAACCTAGCGCTTCGTAGCGAAAACAAATGTGGGATGGACTCTAAACTGTTTCTAGAAGCAGTGTGACTGCTTCTTGAGCACAATCTCACAAGATAAAGGATTTCGCAATAATGGCGTCACTGTTCTGCACTACAAACTACCGGTTAATTAGCCTAGCGCTTCGTCCGAAAGCAAAGGTGGGATGGACTCTTAACTCTCTCCGGAAGCAGTGTAAGTGCTTCTTGAGCACAATATCACAAGATAAAGGACTTCTCAATAATCACGTCACTGTACTGCACTACAAAGTACCGGCTAATCAGCCTAGTGCTTCGTCGCGAAAAGGAAGGTGGGATTTACTCTGACCTCTTTCCGGAAGCAGTGTAAGTGCTTCTTGAGCACATTCTCACAAGGTAAAGGACTTCTCAATAATGACGTCACTGTTCTGCACTACAAAGTTCCGGTTAATCAGCCTAGTGCTTCGTCGCGAAAACAAAGGTGGGATGGACTCTGAATTCTCTCCGGAAGCAGTGTAAGTGCTTCTTGAGCACAATCTCACAAGATAAAGGACTTCTCAATAATGACGTTACTGTTCTACACTACACCTGTGAAGTACCTATGAATGAACCTAGCGCTTCGTAGCGAAAACCAAGGTGGGATGGACTCTAAACTGTATCTAGAAGCAGTGTGACTGCTTCTTGAGCACAATCTCACAAGATAAAGGATTTCTCAATAATGGCGTCACTGTTCTGCACTACAAAGTACCGGTTAATCAGCCTAGCGCTTCGTCCGAAAGCAAAGGTGGGATGGACTCTTAACTCTCTCCGGAAGCAGTGTAAGTGCTTCTTGAGCACAATATCACAAGATAAAGGACTTCTCAATAATCACGTCACTGTACTGCACTACAAAGTACCGGCTAATCAGCCTAGTGCTTCATCGCGAAAACAAAGGTGGGATGGACTCTTAACTCTTTCCGGAACTAGTGTAAGTATTTCTTGAGCACAATATCACAAGATAAAGGACTTCTCAATAATCACGTCACTGTACTGTACTACAAAGTACCGGCTAATCAGCCTAGTGCTTCGTCGCGAAAAGGAAGGTGGGATTTACTCTGACCTCTTTCCGGAAGCAGTGTAAGTGCTTCTTGAGCACAATCTCAAAAGATAAAGGACTTCTCAATAATCACGTCACTGTTCTGCACTACACCTGTGAAGTACCTGTGAATCAGCCTAGCGCTTCGTAGCGAAAACAAAGGTGGGATGGACTCTGAATTCTCTCCGGAAGCAGTGTAAGTGCTTCTTGAGCACAATCTCAAAAGATAAAGGACTTCTCAATAATAACGTTACTGTTCTACACTGCACCTGTGAAGTAACTGTTAATCAGCCTAGCGCTTCGTAGCGAAAACAAAGGTGGGATGGACTCTGAATTCTCTCCGGAAGCAGTGTAAGTGCTTCTTGAGCACAATCTCAAAAGATAAAGGACTTCTCAATAATAACGTTACTGTTCTACACTGCACCTGTGAAGTACCTGTTAATCAGCCTAGCGCTTCGTAGCGAAAACAACGGTGGGGTGGACTCTGAACTCTTTCCAGAAGCAGTGTAAGTGCTTCTAGAGCACAATCTCACAAGATAAAAGACTTCTCAATAATGACGTCACTGTTCTGCACTACAAAGTACCGGTTAATCAGCCTAGTGCTTCTACGCGAAAACAAAGGTGGGATGGACTCTTAACTCTTTCCGGAACCAGTGTAAGTATTTCTTGAGCACAATATCACAAGATAAAGGTCTTCTCAATAATCACGCCACTGTACTGCACTACAAAGTACCGGCTAATCAGCCTAGTGCTTCGTCGCGAAAAGGAAGGTGGGATTTACTCTGACCTCTTTCCGGAAGCTGTGTAAGTGCTTCTTGAGCACATTCTCACAAGGTAAAGGACTTCTCAATAATGACGTCACTGTTCTGCACTACAAAGTTCCGGTTAATCAGCCTAGTGCTTCGTCGCGAAAACAAAGGTGGGATGGACTCTGAATTCTCTCCGGAAGCAGTGTAAGTTCTTCTTGAGCACATTCTCACAAGGTAAAGGACATCTCAATGATGACGTTACTGTTCTACACTACACCTGTGAAGTACCTATGAATCAACCTAGCGCTTCGTAGAGAAACCAAACGTGGGATGGACTCTAAACTCTTTCTAGAAGCAGTGTGACTGCTTCTTGAGCACAACCTCACAAGATAAAAGATTTCTCAATAATGGCGTCACTGTTCTGCACTACAAAGTACCGGTTAATCAGCCTAGCGCTTCGTCCGAAAACAAAGGTGGGATGGACTCTTAACTCTCTCCGGAAGCAGTGTAAGTGCTTCTTGAGCACAATCTCACAAGATAAAGGACTTCTCAATAATGACGTTACTGTTCTACACTACACCTGTGAAGTACCTATGAATCAACCTAGCGCTTCGTAGAGAAAACAAACGTGGGATGGACTCTAAACTCTTTCTAGAAGCAGTGTGACTGCTTCTTGAGCACAATCTCACAAGATAAAGGATTTCTCAATAATGGCGTCACTGTTCTGCACTACAAAGTACCGTGTTAATCAGCCTAGCGCTTCGTCCGAAAGCAAAGGTGGGATGGACTCCGAACTCTTTCCGGAAGCAGTGTAAGTGCTTCTTGAGCACAATCTCAAAAGATAAAGGACTTCTTAATAATGACGTTACTGTTCTACACTACACCTGTGAAGTACCTGTTAATCAGCCTAGCGCTTCGTAGCGAAAACAAAGGTGGGATGGACTCTGAATTCTCTCCGGAAGCAGTGTAAGTGCTTCTTGAGCACAATCTCAAAAGATAAAGGACTTCTCAATAATAACGTTACTGTTCTACACTGCACCTGTGAAGTACCTGTTAATCAGCCTAGCGCTTCGTAGCGAAAACAACGGTGGGGTGGACTCTGAACTCTTTCCAGAAGCAGTGTAAGTGCTTCTAGAGCACAATCTCACAAGATAAAAGACTTCTCAATAATGACGTCACTGTTCTGCACTACAAAGTACCGGTTAATCAGCCTAGTGCTTCTACGCGAAAACAAAGGTGGGATGGACTCTTAACTCTTTCCGGAACCAGTGTAAGTATTTCTTGAGCACAATATCACAAGATAAAGGTCTTCTCAATAATCACGCCACTGTACTGCACTACAAAGTACCGGCTAATCAGCCTAGTGCTTCGTCGCGAAAAGGAAGGTGGGATTTACTCTGACCTCTTTCCGGAAGCTGTGTAAGTGCTTCTTGAGCACATTCTCACAAGGTAAAGGACTTCTCAATAATGACGTCACTGTTCTGCACTACAAAGTTCCGGTTAATCAGCCTAGTGCTTCGTCGCGAAAACAAAGGTGGGATGGACTCTGAATTCTCTCCGGAAGCAGTGTAAGTTCTTCTTGAGCACATTCTCACAAGGTAAAGGACATCTCAATGATGACGTTACTGTTCTACACTACACCTGTGAAGTACCTATGAATCAACCTAGCGCTTCGTAGAGAAACCAAACGTGGGATGGACTCTAAACTCTTTCTAGAAGCAGTGTGACTGCTTCTTGAGCACAACCTCACAAGATAAAAGATTTCTCAATAATGGCGTCACTGTTCTGCACTACAAAGTACCGGTTAATCAGCCTAGCGCTTCGTCCGAAAACAAAGGTGGGATGGACTCTTAACTCTCTCCGGAAGCAGTGTAAGTGCTTCTTGAGCACAATCTCACAAGATAAAGGACTTCTCAATAATGACGTTACTGTTCTACACTACACCTGTGAAGTACCTATGAATCAACCTAGCGCTTCGTAGAGAAAACATACGTGGGATGGACTCTAAACTCTTTCTAGAAGCAGTGTGACTGCTTCTTGAGCACAATCTCACAAGATAAAGGATTTCTCAATAATGGCGTCACTGTTCTGCACTACAAAGTACCGTGTTAATCAGCCTAGCGCTTCGTCCGAAAGCAAAGGTGGGATGGACTCCGAACTCTTTCCGGAAGCAGTGTAAGTGCTTCTTGAGCACAATCTCAAAAGATAAAGGACTTCTCAATAATCACGTAACTGTTCTGCACTACACCTGTGAAGTACCTGTGAATCAGCCTAGCTCTTCGTAGCGAAAACAAAGGTGGGATGGACTCTGCATTCTCTCCGGAAGTAGTGTAAGTGCTTCTTGAGCACAATCTCAAAAGATAAAGGACTTCTTAATAATGACGTTACTGTTCTACACTACACCTGTGAAGTACCTGTTAATCAGCCTAGCGCTTCGTAGCGAAAACAAAGGTGGGATGGACTCTGAATTCTCTCCGGAAGCAGTGTAAGTGCTTCTTGAGCACAATCTCAAAAGATAAAGGACTTCTCAATAATGACGTTACTGTTCTGCACTACACCTGTGAAGTACCTGTGAATCAGCCTAGCGCTTCGTAGTGAAAACAACGGTGGGGTGGACTCTGAACTCTTTCCAGAAGCAGTGTAAGTGCTTCTAGAGCACAATCTCACAAGATAAAAGACTTCTCAATAATGACGTCACTGTTCTGCACTACAGAGTACCGGTTAATCAGCCTAGCGCTTCGTCGCGGAATGAAAGGTGGGATTTACTCTGACCTCTTTCCGGAAGCAGTGTAAGTGCTTCTTGAGCACAATCTCACAAGGTAAAGGACTTCTCAATAGTCACGTCACTGTTCTGCACTACACCTGTGAAGTACCTGTGAATCAGTCTAGCGCTTCGTAGCGAAAACAACGGTGGGATGGACTCTGTACTCTTTCCAGAAGCAGTGTAAGTGCTTCTAGAGCACAATCTCACAAGATAAAAGACTTCTCAATAATGACGTCACTGTTCTGCACTACAAAGTACCGGTTAATCAGCCTAGTGCTTCACCGCGAAAACAAAGGTGGGATGGACTCTTAACTCTTTCCGGAACCAGTGTAAGTATTTCTTGAGCACAATATCACAAGATAAAGGACTTCTCAATAATCACGTCACTGTACTGCACTACAAAGTACCGGCTAATCAGCCTAGTGCTTCGACGCGAAAAGGAAGGTGGGATTTACTCTGACCTCTTTCCGGAAGCTGTGTAAGTGCTTCTTGAGCACATTCTCACAAGGTAAGGGGACTTCTCAATAATGACGTCACTGTTCTGCACTACAAAGTACCGGTTAATCACACTAGTGCTTCGTCGCGAAAACAAAGGTGGGATGGACTCTGAATTCTCTCCGGAAGCAGTGTAAGTGCTTCTTGGGCACAATCTCACAAGATAAAGGACTTCTCAATAATGACGTTACTGTTCTACACTACACCTGAGTAGTACCTATGAATCAACCTAGCGCTTCGTACCGAAAACAAAGATGGGATGGACTCTAAACTCTTTCTAGAAGCAGTGTGATTGCTTCTTGAGCACAATCTCACAAGATAAAGGATTTCTGAATAATTGCGTCACTGTTCTGCACTACAAAGTACCGGTTAATCAGCCTAGGGCTTCGTCGCGAAAATAAAGGTGGGATGGACACTGAACTCTTTCCGGAAGCAGTGTAAGTGCTTCTTGAGCACAATCTCAAAAGATAAAGGACTTCTCAATAATCACGTCACAGTTCTGCACTACACCTGTGAAGTACCTGTGAATCAGCCTAGCGCATCGTAGCGAAAACAAAGGTGGGATGGACTTTGAATTCTCTCCGGAAGCAGTGTAAGTTCTTCTTGAGCACATTCTCACAAGGTAAAGGACATCTCAATAACGACGTTACTGTTCTACACTACACCTGTGAAGTACCTATGAATCAACCTAGCGCTTCGTAGAGAAAACAAACGTGGGATGGACTCTAAACTCTTTCTAGAAGCAGTGTGACTGCTTCTTGAGCACATTCTCACAAGGTAAAGGACATCTCAATAATGACGTTACTGTTCTACACTACACCTGTGAAGTACCTATGAATCAACCTAGCGCGTCGTAGAGAAAACAAACGTATGTTGGACTCTAAACTCTTTCTAGAAGCAGTGTGACTGCTTCTTAAGCACAATCTCACACGATAAAGGATTTCTCAATAATGGCGTCACTGTTCTGCACTACAAAGTACCGTGTTAATCAGCCTAGCGCTTCGTCCGAAAGCAAAGGTGGGATGGACTCTGAACTCTTTCCGGAAGCAGTGTAGGTGCTTCTTGAGCACAATCTCAGAAGATAAAGGACTTCTCAATAATCACGTGACTGTTCTGCACTACACCTGTGAAGTACCTGTGAATCAGCCTAGCGCTTCGTAGCGAAAACAAAGGTGGGATGGACTCTGCATTCTCTCCGGAAGCAGTGTAAGTGCTTCTTGAGCACAATCTCAAAAGATAAAGGACTTCTCAATAATGACGTTACTCTTCTACACTACACTTGTGAAGTACCTGTTAATCAGCCTAGCGCTTCGTAGCGAAAACAAAGGTGGGATGGACTCTTAACTCTTTCCGGAACGAGTGTAAGTATTTCTTGAGCACAATATCACAAGATAAAGGTCTTCTCAATAATCACGTCACTGTACTGTACTACAAAGTACCGGCTAATCAGCCTAATGCTTCGTCGCGAAAAGGAAGGTGGGATTTACTCTGACCTCTTTCCGGAAGCAGTGTAAGTGCTTCTTGAGCACATTCTCACACGGTAAAGGACTTCTCAATAATGACGTCACTATTCTGCACTACAAAGTACCGGTTAATCAGCCTAGTGCTTCGTCGCGAAAACAAAGGTGGGATGGACTCTGAATTCTTTCCGGAGGCAGTGTAAGTGCTTCTTGAGCACAATCTCACAAGACAAAGGACTTCTCAATATTGACGTTACTGTTCTACACTACACCTGTGAAGTACCTATGAATCAACCTAGCGCTTCGTAGCGAAAACAAAGGTGGGATGGACTCTAAACTCCTTCTAGAAGCAGTGTGACTGCTTCTTGAGCACAATCTCACATGATAAAGGATTTCTCAATAATGGCGTCACTGTTCTGCACTACAAAGTACCGGTTAATCAGCCTAGCGCTTCGTCCGAAAGCAAAGGTGGGATGGACTCTTAACTCTCACCGGAAGCAGTGTAAGTGCTTCTTAAGCACAATCTCACAAGATAAAGGACTTCTCAATAATGACGTCACTGTTCTGCACTACAAAAAGTACCGGTTAATCAGCCTAGAGCTTCGTCGCGAAAAAAAGGTGGGATGGACACTGAACTCTTTCCGGAACCAGTGTAAGTATTTCTTGAGCACAATATCACAAGATAATGGACTTCTCAATAATCACGTCACTGTACTGCACTACAAAGTACCGGCTAATCAGCCTAGTGTTCTTCGCGAAAAGGAAGGTGGGATTTACTCTGACCTCTTTCCGGAAGCAGTGTAAGTGCTTCTTGAGCACAATCTCAAAAGATAAAGGACTTCTCAATAATCACGTCACTGTTCTGCACTACACCTGTGAAGTACCTGTGAATCAGCCTAGCGCTTCGTAGCGAAAACAAAGGTGGAATGGACTCTGAATTCTCTCCGGAAGCAGTGTAAGTGCTTCTTGAGCACAATCTCAAAAGATAAAGGACTTCTCAATAATAACGTCACTGTTCTACACTGCACCTGTGAAGTACCTGTTAATCAGCCTAGCGCTTCGTAGCGAAAACAAAGGTGAGACGGACTCTGAATTCTCTCCGGAAGCAGTGTAAGTGCTTCTTGAGCACAATCTCAAAAGATAAAGGACTTCTCAATAATGACGTTACTGTTCTGCACTACACCTGTGAAGTACCTGTGAATCAGCCTAGCGCTTCGTAGTGAAAACAACTAAGGGGTGGACTCTGAACTCTTTCCAGAAGCAGTGTAATTGCTTCTAGAGCACAATCTCACAAGATAAAAGACTTCTCAATAATGACGTCACTGTTCTGCACTACAAAGTACCGGTTAATCAGCCTAGTGCTTCATCGCGAAAACAAAGGTGGGATGGACTCTTAACTCTTTCCGGAACCAGTGTAAGTATTTCTTGAGCACAATATCACAAGATAAAGGACTTCTCAATAATCACGTCACTGTACTGCACTACAAAGTACCGGCTAATCAGCCTAGTGCTTCGTCGCGAAAAGGAAGTTGGGATTTACTCTGACCTCTTTCCGGAAGCAGTGTAAGTGCTTCTTGAGCACATTCTCACAAGGTAAAGGACTTCTCATTAATGACGTCACTGTTCTGCACTACAAAGTTCCGGTTAATCAGCCTAGTGCTTCGTCGCGAAAACAAAGGTGGGATGGACTCTGAATTCTCTCCGGAAGCAGTGTAAGTGCTTCTTGAGCACAATCTCACTAGATAAAGGACTTCTCAATAATGACATTACTGTTCTACACTACACCTGTGAAGTACCTATGAATCAACCTAGCGCTTCGTAGCGAAAACAAAGATGGGATGGACTCTAAACTCTTTCTAGAAGCAGTGTGACTGCTTCTTGAGCACAATCTCACAAGATAAAGGATTTCTCAATAATGGCGTCACTGTTCTGCACTACAAAGTACCGGTTAATCAGCCTAGTGCTTCATCGCGAAAACAAAGGTGGGATGGACTCTTAACTCTTTCTAGAAGCAGTGTGACTGCTTCTTGAGCACAATCTCACAAGATAAAGGATTTCTCAATAATGGCGTCACTGTACTGCACTACAAAGTACCGGCTAATCAGCCTAGTGCTTCGTCGCGAAAAGGAAGGTGGGATTTACTCTGACCTCTTTCCGGAAGCAGTGTAAGTGCTTCTTGAGCACATTCTCACAAGGTAAAGGACTTCTCAATAATGACGTCACTGTTCTGCACTACAAAGTACCGGTTAATCAGCCTAGTGCTTCGTCGCGAAAACAAAGGTGGGATGGACTCTGAATTCTCTCCGGAAGCAGTGTAAGTGCTTCCTGAGCACAATCTCACAAGATAAAGGACTTCTCAATAATGACATTACTGTTCTACACTACACCTGTGAAGTACCTATGAATCAACCTAGCGCTTCGTAGCGAAAACAAAGATGGGATGGACTCTAAACTCTTTCTAGAAGCAGTGTGACTGCTTCTTGAGCACAATCTCACAAGATAAAGTACTTCTCAATAATGACGTCACTGTTCTGCACTACAAAAAGTACCGGTTAATCAGCCTAGTGCTTCGTCGCGAAAATGAAGGTTTGATGGACACTGAACCCTTTCCGGAAGCAGTGTAAGTGCTTCTTGAGGACAATCTCAAAAGATAAAGGACTTCTCAATAATCACGTCATAGTTCTGCACTACACCTGTGAAGTACATGTGAATCAGCCTTGCGCTTCGTAGCGAAAACAAAGGTGGGATGGACTCTGAATTCTCTCCGGAAGCAGTGTAAGTTCTTCTTGAGCACATTCTCACAAGGTAAAGGACTTCTCAATAATGACGTTACTGTTCTACACTACACCTGTGAAGTACCTATGAATCAACCTAGCGCTTCGTAGAGAAAACAAACGTGGAATGGGCTCTAAACTCTTTCTAGAAGCAGTGTGACTGCTTCTTGAGCACAATCTCACAAGATAAAGGATTTCTCAATAATGGCGTCACTGTTCTGCACTACAAAGTACCGGTTAATCAGCCTAGCGCTTCGTCCGAAAGCAAAGGTGGGATGGACTCTTAACTCTCACCGGAAGCAGTGTAAGTGCTTCTTAAGCACAATCTCACAAGATAAAGGACTTCTCAATAATGACGTCACTGTTCTGCACTACAAAAAGTACCGGTTAATCAGCCTAGTGCTTCGTCGCGAAAAAAAGGTGGGATGGACACTGAACTCTTTCCGGAACCAGTGTAAGTATTTCTTGAGCACAATATCACAAGATAATGGACTTCTCAATAATCACGTCACTGTACTGCACTACAAAGTACCGGCTAATCAGCCTAGTGCTTCTTCGCGAAAAGGAAGGTGGGATTTACTCTGACCTCTTTCCGGAAGCAGTGTAAGTGCTTCTTGAGCACAATCTCAAAAGATAAAGGACTTCTCAATAATCACGTCACTGTTCTGCACTACACCTGTGAAGTACCTGTGAATCAGCCTAGCGCTTCGTAGCGAAAACAAAGGTGGAATGGACTCTGAATTCTCTCCGGAAGCAGTGTAAGTGCTTCTTGAGCACAATCTCAAAAGATAAAGGACTTCTCAATAATAACGTTACTGTTCTACACTGCACCTGTGAAGTACCTGTTAATCAGCCTAGCGCTTCGTAGCGAAAACAAAGGTGAGACGGACTCTGAATTCTCTCCGGAAGCAGTGTAAGTGCTTCTTGAGCACAATCTCAAAAGATAAAGGACTTCTCAATAATGACGTTACTGTTCTGCACTACACCTGTGAAGTACCTGTGAATCAGCCTAGCGCTTCGTAGTGAAAACAACTAAGGGGTGGACTCTGAACTCTTTCCAGAAGCAGTGTAATTGCTTCTAGAGCACAATCTCACAAGATAAAAGACTTCTCAATAATGACGTCACTGTTCTGCACTACAAAGTACCGGTTAATCAGCCTAGTGCTTCATCGCGAAAACAAAGGTGGGATGGACTCTTAACTCTTTCCGGAACCAGTGTAAGTATTTCTTGAGCACAATATCACAAGATAAAGGACTTCTCAATAATCACGTCACTGTACTGCACTACAAAGTACCGGCTAATCAGCCTAGTGCTTCGTCGCGAAAAGGAAGTTGGGATTTACTCTGACCTCTTTCCGGAAGCAGTGTAAGTGCTTCTTGAGCACATTCTCACAAGGTAAAGGACTTCTCAATAATGACGTCACTGTTCTGCACTACAAAGTTCCGGTTAATCAGCCTAGTGCTTCGTCGCGAAAACAAAGGTGGGATGGACTCTGAATTCTCTCCGGAAGCAGTGTAAGTGCTTCTTGAGCACAATCTCACTAGATAAAGGACTTCTCAATAATGACATTACTGTTCTACACTACACCTGTGAAGTACCTATGAATCAACCTAGCGCTTCGTAGCGAAAACAAAGATGGGATGGACTCTAAACTCTTTCTAGAAGCAGTGTGACTGCTTCTTGAGCACAATCTCACAAGATAAAGGATTTCTCAATAATGGCGACACTGTTCTGCACTACAAAGTACCGGTTAATCAGCCTAGTGCTTCATCGCGAAAACAAAGGTGGGATGGACTCTTAACTCTTTCTAGAAGCAGTGTGACTGCTTCTTGAGCACAATCTCACAAGATAAAGGATTTCTCAATAATGGCGTCACTGTACTGCACTACAAAGTACCGGCTAATCAGCCTAGTGCTTCGTCGCGAAAAGGAAGGTGGGATTTACTCTGACCTCTTTCCGGAAGCAGTGTAAGTGCTTCTTGAGCACATTCTCACAAGGTAAAGGACTTCTCAATAATGACGTCACTGTTCTGCACTACAAAGTACCGGTTAATCAGCCTAGTGCTTCGTCGCGAAAACAAAGGTGGGATGGACTCTGAATTCTCTCCGGAAGCAGTGTAAGTGCTTCTTGAGCACAATCTCACAAGATAAAGGACTTCTCAATAATGACATTACTGTTCTACACTACACCTGTGAAGTACCTATGAATCAACCTAGCGCTTCGTAGCGAAAACAAAGATAGGATGGACTCTAAACTCTTTCTAGAAGCAGTGTGACTGCTTCTTGAGCACAATCTCACAAGATAAAGTACTTCTCAATAATGACGTCACTGTTCTGCACTACAAAAAGTACCGGTTAATCAGCCTAGTGCTTCGTCGCGAAAATAAAGGTTTGATGGACACTGAACCCTTTCCGGAAGCAGTGTAAGTGCTTCTTGAGGACAATCTCAAAAGATAAAGGACTTCTCAATAATCACGTCATAGTTCTGCACTACACCTGTGAAGTACATGTGAATCAGCCTTGCGCTTCGTAGCGAAAACAAAGGTGGGATGGACTCTGAATTCTCTCCGGAAGCAGTGTAAGTTCTTCTTGAGCACATTCTCACAAGGTAAAGGACTTCTCAATAATGACGTTACTGTTCTACACTACACCTGTGAAGTACCTATGAATCAACCTAGCGCTTCGTAGAGAAAACAAACGTGGAATGGGCTCTAAACTCTTTCTAGAAGCAGTGTGACTGCTTCTTGAGCACAATCTCACAAGATAAAGGATTTCTCAATAATGGCGTCACTGTTCTGCACTACAAAGTACCGGTTAATCAGCCTAGCGCTTCGTCCGAAAGCAAAGGTGGGATGGACTCTTAACTCTCACAGGAAGCAGTGTAAGTGCTTCTTAAGCACAATCTCAAAAGATAAAGGACTTCTTAATAATCATGTCACTGTTCTGCACTACACCTGTGAAATACCTGTGAATCAGCCTAGCGCTTCGTAGCGAAAACAAAGGTGGGATGGACTCTGAATTCTCTCCGGAAGCAGTGTAAGTGCTTCTTGAGCACAATCTCAAAAGATAAAGGACTTCTCAATAATAACGTTACTGTTCTACACTGCACCTGTGAAGTACCTGTTAATCAGCCTAGCGCTTCGTAGCGAAAACAAAGGTGGGATGGACTCTGAATTCTCGCCGGAAGCAGTGTAAGTGCTTCTTGAGCACAATCTCAAAAGATAAAGGACTTTTCAATAATGACGTTACTGTTCTGCACTACACCTGTGAAGTACCTGTGAATCAGCCTAGCGCTTCGTAGCGAAAACAACGGTGGGGTGGACTCTGAACTCTTTCCAGAAGCAGTGTAAGTGCTTCTAGAGCACAATCTCACAAGATAAAAGACTTCTCAATAATGACGTCACTGTTCTGCACTACAAAGTACCGGTTAATCAGCCTAGTGCTTCATCGCGAATACAAAGGGGGGATGGACTCTTAACTCTTTCTGGAACCAGTGTAAGTATTTCTTGAGCACAATATCACAAGATAAAGGACTTCTCAATTATCACGTCACTGTACTGCACTACAAAGTACCGACTAATCAGCCTAGTGCTTCGTCGCGAAAACAAAGGTGGGATGGACTCTTAACACTCTCTGGAAGCAGTGTAAGTGCTTCTTGAGCACAATCTCACAAGATAAAGTACTTCTCAATAATGACGTCACTGTTCTGCACTACAAAAAGTACCGGTTAATCAGCCTAGTGCTTCGTCGCGAAAATAAAGGTTTGATGGACACTGAACTCTTTCCGGAAGCAGTGTAAGTGCTTCTTGAGGACAATCTCAAAAGATAAAGGACTGCTCAATAATCACGTCACAGTTCTGCACTACACCTGTGAAGTACATGTGAATCAGCCTAGCGCTTCGTAGCGAAAAAAAAGGTGGGATGGACTCTGAATTCTCTCCGGAAGCAGTGTAAGTTCTTCTTGAGCACATTCTCACAAGGTAAAGGACTTCTCAATAATGACGTTACTGTTCTACACTACACCTGTGAAGTACCTATGAATCAACCTAGCGCTTCGTAGAGAAAACAAACGTGGGATGGACTCTAGACTCTTTCTAGAAGCAGTGTGACTGCTTCTTGAGCACAATCTCACACGATAAAGGATTTTTCAATAATGGCGTCACTGTTCTGCACTACAAAGTACCGTGTTAATCAGCCTAGCGCTTCGTCCGAAAGCAAAGGTGGGATGGACTCTGAACTCTTTCCGGAAGCAGTGTAAGTGCTTCTTGAGCACAATCTCAGAAGATAAAGAACTTCTCAATAATCACGTGACTGTTCTGCACTACACCTGTGAAGCACCTGTGAATCAGCCTAGCGCTTCGTAGCGAAAACAAAGGTGCGATGGCCTCTGCATTCTCTCCGGAAGCAGTGTAAGTGCTTCTTGAGCACAATCTCACAAGATAAAGGATTTCTCAATAATGGCGTCACTGTTCTGCACTACAAAGTACCGGTTAATCAGCCTAGCGCTTCGTCTGAAAGCAAAGGTGGGATGGACTCTTAACTCTCACCGGAAGCAGTGTAAGTGCTTCTTAAGCACAATCTCAAAAGATAAAGGACTTCTCAATAATCACGTCACAGTTCTGCACTACACCTGTGAAGTACCTGTGAATCAGCCTAGCGCTTCGTAGCGAAAACAAAGGTGGGATGGACTCTGAATTCTCTCCGGAAGCAGTGTAAGTGCTTCTTGAGCACAATCTCAAAAGATAAAGGACTTCTCAATAATAACGTTACTGTTCTACACTGCACCTGTGAAGTACCTGTTAATCAGCCTAGCGCTTCGTAGCGAAAACAAAGGTGGGATGGACTCTGAATTCTCTCCGGAAGCAGTGTAAGTGCTTCTTGAGCACAATCTCAAAAGATAAAGGACTTTTCAATAATGACGTTACTGTTCTGCACTACACCTGTGAAGTACCTGTGAATCAGCCTAGCGCTTCGTAGCGAAAACAACGGTGGGGTGGACTCTGAACTCTTTCCAGAAGCAGTGTAAGTGCTTCTAGAGCACAATCTCACAAGATAAAAGACTTCTCAATAATGACGTCACTGTTCTGCACTACAAAGTACCGGTTAATCAGCCTAGTGCTTCATCGCGAAAACAAAGGTGGGATGGACTCTTAACTCTTTCCGGAACCAGTGTAAGTATTTCTTGAGCACAATATCACAAGATAAAGGACTTCTCAATTATCACGTCACTGTACTGCACTATAAAGTACCGGCTAATCAGCCTAGTGCTTCGTCGCGAAAAGGAAGGTGGGATTTACTCTGACCTCTTTCCGGAAGCAGTGTAAGTGCTTCTTGAGCACATTCTCACAAGGTAAAGGACTTCTCAATAATGACGTCACTGTTCGGCACTACAAAGTACCGGTTAATCAGCCTAGTGCTTCGTCGCGAAAACAAAGGTGGGATGGACTCTGAATTCTCTCCGGAAGCAGTGTAAGTGCTTCTTGAGCATATTCTCACAAGATAAAGGACTTCTCAATAATGACGTTACTGTTCTACACTACACCTGTGAAGTACCTATGAATCAACCTAGCGCTTCGTAGCGAAAACAAAGATGGGATGGACTCTAAACTCTTTCTAGAAGCAGTGTGACTGCTTCTTGAGCACAATCTCACAAGATAAAGGATTTCTCAATAATGGCGTCACTGTTCTGCACTACAAAGTACCGGTTAATCAGCCTAGCGCTTCGTCCGAAAACAAAGGTGGGATGGACTCTTAACTCTCTCCGGAAGCAGTGTAAGTGCTTCTTGAGCACAATCTCACAAGATAAAGTACTTCTCAATAATGACGTCACTGTTCTGCACTACAAAAAGTACCGGTTAATCAGCCTAGTGCTTCGTCGCGAAAATAAAGGTTTGATGGACACTGAACTCTTTCCGGAAGCAGTGTAAGTGCTTCTTGAGGACAATCTCAAAAGATAAAGGACTTCTCAATAATCACGTCACAGTTCTGCACTACACCTGTGAAGTACATGTGAATCAGCCTAGCGCTTCGTAGCGAAAACAAAGGTGGGATGGACTCTGAATTCTCTCCGGAAGCAGTGTAAGTTCTTCTTGAGCACATTCTCACAAGGTAAAGGACTTCTCAATAATGACGTTACTGTTCTACACTACACCTGTGAAGTACCTATGAATCAACCTAGCGCTTCGTAGAGAAAACAAACGTGGGGTGGACTCTAGACTCTTTCTAGAAGCAGTGTGACTGCTTCTTGGGCACAATCTCACACGATAAAGGATTTTTCAATAATGGCGTCACTGTTCTGCACTACAAAGTACCGTGTTAATCAGCCTAGCGCTTCGTCCGAAAGCAAAGGTGGGATGGACTCTGAACTCTTTCCGGAAGCAGTGTAAGTGCTTCTTGAGCACAATCTCAGAAGATAAAGAACTTCTCAATAATCACGTGACTGTTCTGCACTACACCTGTGAAGCACCTGTGAATCAGCCTAGCGCTTCGTAGCGAAAACAAAGGTGCGATGGCCTCTGCATTCTCTCCGGAAGCAGTGTAAGTGCTTCTTGAGGACAATCTCAAAAGATAAAGGACTTCTCAATAATCACGTCACAGTTCTGCACTACACCTGTGAAGTACATGTGAATCAGCCTAGCGCTTCGTAGCGAAAACAAAGGTGGGATGGACTCTGAATTCTCTCCGGAAGCAGTGTAAGTTCTTCTTGAGCACATTCTCACAAGGTAAAGGACTTCTCAATAATGACGTTACTGTTCTACACTACACCTGTGAAGTACCTATGAATCAACCTAGCGCTTCGTAGAGAAAACAAACGTGGGATGGACTCTAGACTCTTTCTAGAAGCAGTGTGACTGCTTCTTGGGCACAATCTCACACGATAAAGGATTTTTCAATAAGGGCGTCACTGTTCTGCACTACAAAATACCGTGTTAATCAGCCTAGCGCTTCGTCCGAAAGCAAAGGTGGGATGGACTCTGAACTCTTTCCGGAAGCAGTGTAAGTGCTTCTTGAGCACAATCTCAGAAGATAAAGAACTTCTCAATAATCACGTGACTGTTCTGCACTACACCTGTGAAGCACCTGTGAATCAGCCTAGCGCTTCGTAGCGAAAACAAAGGTGCGATGGCCTCTGCATTCTCTCCGGAAGCAGTGTAAGTGCTTCTTGAGCACAATCTCAAAAGATAAAGGACTTCTCAATAATGACGTTACTGTTCTACACTACACCTGTGAAGTACCTGTTAATCAGCCTAGCGCTTCGTAGCGAACACAAAGGTGGGATGGACTCTTAACTCTTTCCGGAACCAGTGTAAGTATTTCTTGAGCACAATATCACAAGATAAAGGACTTCTCAATAATCACGTCACTGTACTGCACTACAAAGTACCGGCTAATCAGCCTAGTGCTTCGTCGCGAAAAGGAAGGTGGGATTTACTCTGACCTCTTTCCGGAAGCAGTGTAAGTGCTTCTTGAGCACATTCTCAAAAGGTAAAGGACTTCTCAATAATGACGTTACTGTTCTACACTACACCTGTGAAGTACCTATGAATCAACCTAGCGCTTCGTAGCGAAAACAAAGGTGGGATGGGCTCGAAACTCTTTCTAGAAGCAGTGTGATTGCTTCTTGAGCACAATCTCACAAGATAAAGGATTTCTCAATAATGGCGTCACTGTTCTGCACTACAAAGTACCGGTTAATCAGCCTAGCGCTTCGTCCGAAAGCAAAGGTGGGATGGACTCTTAACTCTCACCGGAAGCAGTGTAAGTGCTTCTTAAGCACAATCTCAAAAGATAAAGGACTTCTCAATAATCACGTCACTGTTCTGCACTACACCTGTGAAGTACCTGTGAATCAGCCTAGCGCTTCGTAGCGAAAACAAAGGTGGGATGGACTCTGAATTCTCTCCGGAAGCAGTGTAAGTGCTTCTTGAGCACAATCTCAGAAGATAAAGGACTTCTCAATTATCACGTCACTGTACTGCACTATAAAGTACCGGCTAATCAGCCTAGTGCTTCGTCGCGAAAAGGAAGGTGGGATTTACTCTGACCTCTTTCCGGAAGCAGTGTAAGTGCTTCTTGAGCACATTCTCACAAGGTAAAGGACTTCTCAATAATGACGTCACTGTTCGGCACTACAAAGTACCGGTTAATCAGCCTAGTGCTTCGTCGCGAAAACAAAGGTGGGATGGACTCTGAATTCTCTCCGGAAGCAGTGTAAGTGCTTCTTGAGCACAATCTCACAAGATAAAGGACTTCTCAATAATGACGTTACTGTTCTACACTACACCTGTGAAGTACCTATGAATCAACCTAGCGCTTCGTAGCGAAAACAAAGATGGGATGGACTCTAAACTCTTTCTAGAAGCAGTGTGACTGCTTCTTGAGCACAATCTCACAAGATAAAGGATTTCTCAATAATGGCGTCACTGTTCTGCACTACAAAGTACCGGTTAATCAGCCTAGCGCTTCGTCCGAAAACAAAGGTGGGATGGACTCTTAACTCTCTCCGGAAGCAGTGTAAGTGCTTCTTGAGCACAATCTCACAAGATAAAGGACTTCTCAATAATGACGTCACTGTTCTGCACTACAAAAAGTATCGGTTAATCAGCCTAGTGCTTCGTCGCGAAAATAAAGGTTTGATGGACACTGAACTCTTTCCGGAAGCAGTGTAAGTGCTTCTTGAGGACAATCTCAAAAGATAAAGGACTTCTCAATAATCACGTCACAATTCTGCACTACACCTGTGAAGTACATGTGAATCAGCCTAGCGCTTCGTAGCGAAAACAAAGGTGGGATGGACTCTGAATTCTCTCCGGAAGCAGTGTAAGTTCTTCTTGAGCACATTCTCACAAGGTAAAGGACTTCTCAATAATGACGTTACTGTTCTACACTACACCTGTGAAGTACCTATGAATCAACCTAGCGCTTCGTAGAGAAAACAAACGTGGGATGGACTCTAGACTCTTTCTAGAAGCAGTGTGACTGCTTCTTGAGCACAATCTCACACGATAAAGGATTTTTCAATAATGGCGTCCCTGTTCTGCACTACAAAGTACCGTGTTAATCAGCCTAGCGCTTCGTCCGAAAGCAAAGGTGGGATGGTCTCTGAACTCTTTCCGGAAGCAGTGTAAGTGCTTCTTGAGCACAATCTCAGAAGATAAAGGACTTCTCAATAATCACGTGACTGTTCTGCACTACACCTGTGAAGTACCTGTGAATCAGCCTAGCGCTTCGTAGCGAAAACAAAGGTGGGATGGCCTCTGCATTCTCTCCGGAAGCAGTGTAAGTGCTTCTTGAGCACAATCTCAAAAGATAAAGGACTTCTCAATAATGACGTTACTGTTCTACACTACACCTGTGAAGTACCTGTTAATCAGCCTAGCGCTTCGTAGCGAAAACAAAGGTGGGATGGACTCTTAACTCTTTCCGGAACCAGTGTGACTGCTTCTTGAGCACAATCTCACAAGATAAAGGATTTCTCAATAATGGCGTCACTGTTCTGCACTACAAAGTACCGGTTAATCAGCCTAGCGCTTCGTCCGAAAGCAAAGGTGGGATGGACTCTTAACTCTCACCGGAAGCAGTGTAAGTGCTTCTTGAGCACATTCTCACAAGGTAAAGGACTTCTCAATAATGACGTCACTGTTCTGCACTACAATGTACCGGTTAATCAGCCTAGCGCTTCGTCCGAAAACAAAGGTGGGATGGACTCTGAACTCATTCCAGAAGCAGTGTAAGTGCTTCATGAGCACAATCTCACAAGATAAAGGATTTCTCAATAATGGCGTCACTGTACTGCACTACAAAGTACCGGCTAATCAGCCTAGTGCTTCGTCGCGAAAAGGAAGGTGGGATTTACTCTGACCTCTTTCCGGAAGCAGTGTAAGTGCTTCTTGAGGACAATCTCAAAAGATAAAGGACTTCTCAATAATGTCGTCACTGTTCTGCACTACAAAAAGTACCGGTTAATCAGCCTAGTGCTTCGTCGCGAAAATAAAGGTTTGATGGACACTGAACTCTTTCCGGAAGCAGTGTAAGTGCTTCTTGAGGACAATCTCAAAAGATAAAGGACTTCTCAATAATCACGTCACAGTTCTGCACTACACCTGTGAAGTACATGTGAATCAGCCTAGCGCTTCGTAGCGAAAACAAAGGTGGGATGGACTCTGAATTCTCTCCGGAAGCAGTGTAAGTTCTTCTTGAGAACATTCACACAAGGTAAAGTACTTCTCAATAATGACGTTACTGTTCTACACTACACCTGTGAAGTACCTATGAATCAACCTAGCGCTTCGTAGAGAAAACAAACGTGGGATGGACTCTAGACTCTTTCTAGAAGCAGTGTGACTGCTTCTTGAGCACAATCTCACACGATAAAGGATTTTTCAATAATGGCGTCACTGTTCTGCACTACAAAGTACCGTGTTAATCAGCCTAGCGCTTCGTCCGAAAGCAAAGGTGGGATGGACTCTGAACTCTTTCCGGAAGCAGTGTAAGTGCTTCTTGAGCACAATCTCAGAAGATAAAGAACTTCTCAATAATCACGTGACTGTTCTGCACTACACCTGTGAAGCACCTGTGAATCAGCCTAGCGCTTCGTAGCGAAAACAAAGGTGCGATGGCCTCTGCATTCTTTCCGGAAGCAGTGTAAGTGCTTCTTGAGCACAATCTCACAAGATAAAGGATTTCTCAATAATGGCGTCACTGTTCTGCACTACAAAGTACCGGTTAATCAGCCTAGCGCTTCGTCCGAAATCAAAGGTGGGATGGACTCTTAACTCTCACCGGAAGCAGTGTAAGTGCTTCTTAAGCACAATCTCAAAAGATAAAGGACTTCTTAATAATCACGTCACTGTTCTGCACTACACCTGTGAAATACCTGTGAATCAGCCTAGCGCTTCGTAGCGAAAACAAAGGTGGGATGGACTCTGAATTCTCTGCGGAAGCAGTGTAAGTGCTTCTTGAGCACAATCTCAAAAGATAAAGGACTTCTCAATAATAACGTTACTGTTCTACACTGCACCTGTGAAGTACCTGTTAATCAGCCTAGCGCTTCGTAGCGAAAACAAAGGTGGGATGGACTCTGAATTCTCGCCGGAAGCAGTGTAAGTGCTTCTTGAGCACAATCTCAAAAGATAAAGGACTTTTCAATAATGACGTTACTGTTCTGCACTACACCTGTGAAGTACCTGTGAATCAGCCTAGCGCTTCGTAGCGAAAACAACGGTGGGGTGGACTCTGAACTCTTTCCAGAAGCAGTGTAAGTGCTTCTAGAGCACAATCTCACAAGATAAAAGACTTCTCAATAATGACGTCACTGTTCTGCACTACAAAGTACCGGTTAATCAGCCTAGTGCTTCATCGCGAAAACAAAGGTGGGATGGACTCTTAACTCTTTCCGGAACCAGTGTAAGTATTTCTTGAGCACAATATCACAAGATAAAGGACTTCTCAATTATCACGTCACTGTACTGCACTACAAAGTACCGACTAATCAGCCTAGTGCTTCGTCGCGAAAAGGAAGGTGGGATTTACTCTGACCTCTTTCCGGAAGCAGTGTAAGTGCTTCTTGAGCACATTCTCACAAGGTAAAGGACTTCTCAATAATGACGTCACTGTTCGGCACTACAAAGTACCGGTTAATCAGCCTAGTGCTTCGTCGCGAAAACAAAGGTGGGATGGACTCTGAACTCTTTTCGGAAGCAGTGTAAGTGCTTCTTGAGCACAATCTCAGAAGATAAAGAACTTCTCAATAATCACGTGACTGTTCTGCACTACACATGTGAAGCACCTGTGAATCAGCCTAGCGCTTCGTAGCGAAAACAAAGGTGCGATGGCCTCTGCATTCTCTCCGGAAGCAGTGTAAGTGCTTCTTGAGCACAATCTCAAAAGATAAAGGACTTCTCAATAATGACGTTACTGTTCTACACTACACCTGTGAAGTACCTGTTAATCAGCCTAGCGCTTCGTAGCGAAAACAAAGGTGGGATGGACTCTTAACTCTTTCCGGAACCAGTGTAAGTATTTCTTGAGCACAATATCACAAGATAAAGGACTTCTCAATAATCACGTCACTGTACTGCACTACAAAGTACCGGCTAATCAGCCTAGTGCTTCGTCGCGAAAAGGAAGGTGGGATTTACTCTGACCTCTTTCCGGAAGCAGTGTAAGTGCTTCTTGAGCACATTCTCACAAGGTAAAGGACTTCTCAATAATGACGTCACTATTCTGCACTACAAAGTACCGGTTAATCAGCCTAGTGCTTCGTCGCGAAAACAAAGGTGGGATGGACTCTGATTTCTTTCCGGAAGCAGTGTAAGTGCTTCTTGAGCACAATCTCACAAGATAAAGGACTTCTCAATAATGACGTTACTGTTCTACACTACACCTGTGAAGTACCTATGAATCAACCTAGCGCTTCGTAGCGAAAACAAAGGTGGGATGGGCTCGAAACTCTTTCTAGAAGCAGTGTGATTGCTTCTTGAGCACAATCTCACAAGATAAAGGATTTCTCAATAATGGCGTCACTGTTCTGCACTACAAAGTACCGGTTAATCAGCCTAGCGCTTCGTCCGAAAGCAAAGGTGGGATGGACTCTTAACTCTCACCGGAAGCAGTGTAAGTGCTTCTTAAGCACAATCTCAAAAGATAAAGGACTTCTCAATAATCACGTCACTGTTCTGCACTACACCTGTGAAGTAGATGTGAATCAGCCTAGCGCTTCGTAGCGAAAACAAAGGTGGGATGGACTCTGAATTCTCTCCGGAAGCGGTGTAAGTGCTTCTTGAGCACAATCTCAAAAGATAAAGGACTTCTCAATAATAACGTTACTGTTCTACACTGCACCTGTGAAGTACCTGTTAATCAGCCTAGCGCTTCGTAGCGAAAACAAAGGTGGGATGGACTCTGAATTCTCTCCGGAAGCAGTGTAAGTGCTTCTTGAGCACAATCTCAAAAGATAAAGGACTTTTCAATAATGACGTTACTGTTCTGCACTACACCTGTGAAGTACCTGTGAATCAGCCTAGCGCTTCGTAGCGAAAACAACGGTGGGGTGGACTCTGAACTCTTTCCAGAAGCAGTGTAAGTGCTTCTAGAGCACAATCTCACAAGATAAAAGACTTCTCAATAATGACGTCACTGTTCTGCACTACAAAGTACCGGTTAATCAGCCTAGTGCTTCATCGCGAAAACAGAGGTGGGATGGACTCTTAACTCTTTCCGGAACCAGTGTAAGTATTTCTTGAGCACAATATCACAAGATAAAGGACTTCTCAATTATCACGTCACTGTACTGCACTATAAAGTACCGGCTAATCAGCCTAGTGCTTCGTCGCGAAAAGGAAGGTGGGATTTACTCTGACCTCTTTCCGGAAGCAGTGTAAGTGCTTCTTGAGCACATTCTCAGAAGGTAAAGGACTTCTCAATAATGACGTCACTGTTCGGCACTACTAAGTACCGGTTAATCAGCCTAGTGCTTCGTCGCGAAAACAAAGGTGGGATGGACTCTGAATTCTCTCCGGAAGCAGTGTAAGTGCTTCTTGAGCACAATCTCAGAAGATAAAGGACTTCTCAATAATGACGTTACTGTTCTACACTACACCTGTGAAGTACCTATGAATCAACCTAGCGCTTCGTAGCGAAAACAAAGATGGGATGGACTTTAAACTCTTTCTAGAAGCAGTGTGACTGCTTCTTGAGCACAATCTCACAAGATAAAGGATTTCTCAATAATGGCGTCACTGTTCTGCACTACAAAGTACCGGTTAATCAGCCTAGCGCTTCGTCCGAAAACAAAGGTGGGATGGACTCTTAACTCTCTCCGGAAGCAGTGTAAGTGCTTCTTGAGCACAATCTCACAAGATAAAGGACTTCTCAATAATGACGTCACTGTTCTGCACTACAAAAAGTATCGGTTAATCAGCCTAGTGCTTCGTCGCGAAAATAAAGGTTTGATGGACACTGAACTCTTTCCGGAAGCAGTGTAAGTGCTTCTTGAGGACAATCTCAAAAGATAAAGGACTTCTCAATAATCACGTCACAATTCTGCACTACACCTGTGAAGTACATGTGAATCAGCCTAGCGCTTCGTAGCGAAAACAAAGGTGGGATGGACTCTGAATTCTCTCCGGAAGCAGTGTAAGTTCTTCTTGAGCACATTCTCACAAGGTAAGAGACTTCTCAATAATGACGTTACTGTTCTACACTACACCTGTGAAGTACCTATGAATCAACCTAGCGCTTCGTAGAGAAAACAAACGTGGGATGGACTCTAGACTCTTTCTAGAAGCAGTGTGACTGCTTCTTGAGCACAATCTCACACGATAAAGGATTTTTCAATAATGGCGTCACTGTTCCGCACTACAAAGTACCGTGTTAATCAGCCTAGCGCTTCGTCCGAAAGCAAAGGTGGGATGGTCTCTGAACTCTTTCCGGAAGCAGTGTAAGTGCTTCTTGAGCACAATCTCAGAAGATAAAGGATTTCTCAATAATCACGTGACTGTTCTGCACTACACCTGTGAAGTACCTGTGAATCAGCCTAGCGCTTCGTAGCGAAAACAAAGGTGGGATGGCCTCTGAATTCTCTCCGGAAGCAGTGTAAGTGCTTCTTCAGCACAATCTCAAAAGATAAAGGACTTCTCAATAATGACGTTACTGTTCTACACTACACCTGTGAAGTACCTGTTAATCAGCCTAGCGCTTCGTAGCGAAAACAAAGGTGGGATGGACTCTTAACTCTTTCCGGAACCAGTGTAAGTATTTCTTGAGCACAATATCACAAGATAAAGGACTTCTCAATAATCACGTCACTGTACTGCACTACAAAGTACCGGCTAATCAGCCTTGTGCTTCGTCTCGAAAAGGAAGGTGGGATTTACTCTGACCTCTTTCCGGAAGCAGTGTAAGTGCTTCTTGAGGACAATCTCAAAAGATAAAGGACTTCTCAATAATCACGTCACAGTTCTGCACTACACCTGTGAAGTACATGTGAATCAGCCTAGCGCTTCGTAGCGAAAACAAAGGTGGGATGGACTCTGAATTCTCTCCGGAAGCAGTGTAAGTGCTTCTTGAGCACAATCTCACAAGGTAAAGGACTTCTCAATAATGACGTTACTGTTCTACACTACACCTGTGAAGTACCTATGAATCAATCTAGCGCTTCGTAGAGAAAACAAACGTGGGATGGACTCTAAACTCTTTATAGAAGCAGTGTGACTGCTTCTTGAGCACAATCTCACACGATAAAGGATTTTTCAATAATGGCGTCACTGTTCTGCACTACAAAGTACCGTGTTAATCAGTCTAGCGCTTCGTCCGAAAGCAAAGGTGGGATGGACTCTGAACTCTTTCCGGAAGCAGTGTAAGTGCTTCTTGAGCACAATCTCAGAAGATAAAGGACTTCTCAATAATAACGTGACTGTTCTGCACTACACCTGTGAAGTACCTGTGAATCAGCCTAGCGCTTCGTAGCGAAAACAAAGGTGGGATGGACTCTGCATTCTCTCCGGAAGCAGTGTAAGTGCTTCTTGAGCACAATCTCAAAAGATAAAGGACTTCTCAATAATGACGTTACTGTTCTACACTACACCTGTGAAGTACCTGTTAATCAGCCTAGCGCTTCGTAGCGAAAACAAAGGTGGGATGGACTCTTAACTCTTTCCGGAACCAGTGTAAGTATTTCTTGAGCACAATATCACAAGATAAAGGACTTCTCAATAATCACGTCACTGTACTACACTACAAAGTACCGGCTAATCAGCCTAGTGCTTCGTCGCGAAAAGGAAGGTGGGATTTACTCTGACCTCTTTCCGGAAGCAGTGTAAGTGCTTCTTGAGCACATTCTCACAAGGTAAAGGACTTCTCAATAATGACGTCACTATTCTGCACTACAAAGTACCGGTTAATCAGCCTAGTGCTTCGTCGCGAAAACAAAGGTTGGATGGACTCTGAATTCTTTCCGGAAGCAGTGTAAGTGCTTCTTGAGCACAATCTCAGAAGATAAAGGACTTCTCAAAAATGACGTTACTGATCTACACTACACCTGTGAAGTACCTATGAATCAACCTAGCGCTTCGTAGCGAAAACAAAGGTGGGATGGACTCTAAACTCTTTCTGGAAGCAGTGTGACTGCTTCTTGAGCACAATCTCACAAGATAAAGGATTTCTCAATAATGGCGTCACTGTTCTGCACTACAAAGTACCGGTTAATCAGCCTAGCGCTTCGTCCGAAAGCAAAGGTGGGATGGACTCTTAACTCTCACCGGAAGCAGTGTAAGTGCTTCTTAAGCACAATCTCACAAGATAAAGGACTTCTCAATAATGACGTCACTGTTCTGCACTACAAAAAGTACCGGTTAATCAGCCTAGTGCTTCGTCGCGAAAAAAAAGGTGGGATGGACACTGAACTCCTTCCGGAAGCAGTGTAAGTGCTTCTTGAGCACAATCTCAAAAGATAAAGGACTTCTCAATAATCACGTCACTGTTCTGCACTACACCTGTGAAGTACCTGTGAATCAGCCTAGCGCTTCGTAGCGAAAACAAAGGTGGGATGGACTCTTAACTCTCTCCGGAAGCAGTGTAAGTGCTTCTTGAGCACAATCTCAAAAGATAAAGGACTTCTCAATAATAACGTTACTGTTCTACACTGCACCTGTGAAGTACCTGTTAATCAGCCTAGCGCTTCGTAGCGAAAACAAAGGTGGGATGGACTCTGAATTCTCTCCGGAAGCAGTGTAAGTGCTTCTTGAGCACAATCTCAAAAGATAAAGGACTTCTCAATAAAGACGTTACTGTTCTGCACTACACCTTTGAAGTACCTGTGAATCAGCCTAGCGCTTCGTAGCGAAAACAACGGTGGGGTGGACTCTGAACTCTTTCCAGAAGCAGTGTAAGTGCTTCTAGAGCACAATCTCACAAGATAAAAGACTTCTCAATAATGACGTCACTTTTCTGCACTACATAGTACCGGTTAATCAGCCTAGTGCTTCATCGCGAAAACAAAGGTGGGATGGACTCTTAACTCTTTCCGGAACCAGTGTAAGTATTTCTTGAGCACAATATCACAAGATAAAGGACTTCCAAATAATCACGTCACTGTACTGCACTACAAAGTACCGGCTTATCAGCCTAGTGCTTCGTCGCGAAAAGGAAGGTGGGATTTACTCTGACCTCTTTCCGAAATCAGTGTAAGTGCTTCTTGAGCACATTCTCACAAGGTAAAGGACTTCTCAATAATGACGTCACTGTACAGCACTACAAAGTACCGGTTAATCAGCCTAGTGCTTCGTCGCGAAAACAAAGGTGGGATGGACTCTGAATTCTCTCCGGAAGCAGTGTAAGTGCTTCTTGAGCAAAATCTCACAAGATAAAGGACCTCTCAATAATGACGTTACTGTTCTACACTACACCTGTGAAGTACCTATGAATCAACCTAGCGCTTCGTAGAGAAAACAAACGTGGGATGGACTCTAAACTCTTTCTAGAAGCAGTGTGACTGCTTCTTGAGCACAATCTCACACGATAAAGGATTTTTCAATAATGGCGTCACTCTTCTGCACTACAAAGTACCGTGTTAATCAGTCTAGCGCTTCGTCCGAAAGCAAAGGTGGGATGGACTCTGAACTCTTTCCGGAAGCAGTGTAAGTGCTTCTTGAGCACAATCTCAGAAGATAAAGGACTTCTCAATAATAACGTGACTGTTCTGCACTACACCTGTGAAGTACCTGTGAATCAGCCTAGCGCTTCGTAGCGAAAACAAAGGTGGGATGGACTCTGCATTCTCTCCGGAAGCAGTGTAAGTGCTTCTTGAGCACAATCTCAAAAGATAAAGGACTTCTCAATAATGACGTTACTGTTCTACACTACACCTGTGAAGTATCTGTTAATCAGCCTAGCGCTTCGTAGCGAAAACAAAGGTGGGATGGACTCTTAACTCTTTCCGGAACCAGTGTAAGTATTTCTTGAGCACAATATCACAAGATAAAGGACTTCTCAATAATCACGTCACTGTACTACACTACATAGTACCGGCTAATCAGCCTAGTGCTTCGTCGCGAAAAGGAAGGTGGGATTTACTCTGACCTCTTTCCGGAAGCAGTGTATGTGCTTCTTGAGCACATTCTCACAAGATAAAGGATTTCTCAATAATGGCGTCACTGTTCTGCACTACACCTGTGAAGTACCTGTGAATAAGCCTAGCGCTTTGTCGCGAAAAGAAAGGTGGGATTTACTCTGACCTCTTTCCGGAAGCAGTGTATGTGCTTCTTGAGCACATTCTCACAAGATAAAGGACTTCTCAATAATGACGTCACTGTTCTGCACTACAAAAAGTACCGGTTAATCAGCCTAGTGCTTCGTCGCGAAAATAAAGGTGGGATGGACACTGAACTCTTTCCGGAAGCAGTGTAAGTTCTTCTTGAGCACAATCTCAAAAGATAAAGGACTTCTCAATAATAACGTTACTGTTCTACACTGCACCTGTGAAGTACCTGTTAATCAGCCTAGCGCTTCGTAGCGAAAACAAAGGTGGGATGGATTCTGAACTCTTTCCAGAAGCAGTGTGAGTGCTTCTAGAGCACAATCTCACAAGATAAAAGACTTCTAAATAATTACGTCACTGTTCTGCACTACAAAGTACCGGTTAATCAGCCTAGTGCTTCGTCGCGGAAACAAAGGTGGGATGGACTCTGAATTTTCTCCGGAAGCAGTGTAAGTGCTTCTTGAGCACAATCTCACAAGATAAAGGACTTCTCAATAATCACGCCACTGTTCTGTACTACACCTGTGAAGTACCTGCGAATCAGCCTAGCGCTTCGTAGCGAAAACAAAGGTGGGATGGACTCTGAATTCTCTCCGGAAGCAGTGTAAGTGCTTCTTGAGCACAATCTCACAAGATAAAGGACTTCTCAGTAATCACGCCACTGTTCTGTACTACACCTGTGAAGTACCTGTGAATCAACCTAGAGCTTCGTCCGAAAACAAAGGTGGGATGGACTCTTAACTCTCTCCGGAAGCAGTGTATGTGCTTCTTGAGCACAATCTCACAAGATAAAGGACTTCTCAATAATGACGTCACTGTTCTGCACTACAAAAAGTACCGGTTAATCAGCATAGTGCTTCGTTGCGAAAATAAAGGTGGGATGGACACTGAACTCTTTCCGGAAGCAGTGTAAGTGCTTCTTGAGCACAATCTCAAAAGATAAAGGACTTCTCAATAATCACAACACACAGTTCTGCACTACACCTGTGAAGTACCTGTGAATCAGCCTAGCGCTTTGTAGCGAAAACAAAGGTGGGATGGACTCTGAATTCTCTCCGGAAGCAGTGTAAGTGCTTCTGCAGCACATTCTCACAAGGTAAAGGACTTCTCAATAATTACGTTACTGTTCTACACTACACCTGTGAAGTACTTATGAATCAACCTAGCGCTTCGTAGCGAACACAAAGGTGGGACGGACTCTAAACTCTTTCTAGAAGCAGTGTGACTGCTTCTTGAGCACAATCTGACAAGATAAAGGACTTCTCAATAATCACGTAACTGTTCTGCACTACAAGTGTTAAGAACCTGTGAATCAGCCTAGCGCTTCGTAGCGAAAACAAAGGTAGGATGGACTCTGCATTCTCTCCAGAAGCAGTGTAAGTGCTTCTTGAGCACAATCTCAAAAGATAAAGGACTTTTCAATAATGACGTTACTGTTCTGCACTACACCTGTGAAGTACCTGTGAATCAGCCTAGTGCTTCGTCGCGAAAAGGAAGGTGGGATTTACTCTGACCTCTTTCCGGAAGCAGTGTAAGTGCTTCTTGAGCACATTCTCACAAGGTAAAGGACTTCTCAATAATGACGTCACTGTTCTGCACTACAAAGTACCGGTTAATCAGCCTAGTGCTTCGTCGCGAAACCAAAGGTGGGATGGACTGTGAATTCTCTCCGGAAGCAGTGTAAGTGCTTCTTGAGCAAAATCTCACAAGATAAAGGACCTCTCAATAATGACGTTACTGTTCTACACTACACCTGTGAAGTACCTATGAATCAACCTAGCGCTTCGTAGAGAAAACAAAGGTGGGATGGACTCTAAACTCTTTCTAGAAGCAGTGTGACTGCTTCTTGAGCACAATCTCACACGATAAAGGATTTTTCAATAATGGCGTCACTGTTCTGCACTACAAAGTACCGTGTTAATCAGTCTAGCGCTTCGTCCGAAAGCAAAGGTGGGATGGACTCTGAACTCTTTCCGGAAGCAGTGTAAGTGCTTCTTGAGCACAATCTCAGAAGATAAAGGACTTCTCAATAATAACGTGACTGTTCTGCACTACACCTGTGAAGTACCTGTGAATCAGCCTAGCGCTTCGTAGCGAAAACAAAGGTGGGATGGACTCTGCATTCTCTCCGGAAGCAGTGTAAGTGCTTCTTGAGCACAATCTCAAAAGATAAAGGACGTCTCAATAATGACGTTACTGTTCTACACTACACCTGTGAAGTACCTGTTAATCAGCCTAGCGCTTCGTTGCGAAAACAAAGGTGGGATGGACTCTTAACTCTTTCCGGAACCAGTGTAAGTATTTCTTGAGCACAATATCACAAGATAAAGGACTTCTCTATAATCACGTCACTGTACTACACTACAAAGTACCGGCTAATCAGCCTAGTGCTTCGTCGCGAAAAGGAAGGTGGGATTTACTCTGACCTCTTTCCGGAAGCAGTGTAAGTGCTTCTTGAGCACAATCTCAGAAGATAAAGGACTTCTCAAAAATGACGTTACTGTTCTACACTACACCTGTGAAGTACCTATGAATCAACCTAGCGCTTCGTAGCGAAAACAAAGGTGGGATGGACTCTAAACTCTTTCTGGAAGCAGTGTGACTGCTTCTTGAGCACAATCTCACAAGATAAAGGATTTCTCAATAATGGCGTCACTGTTCTGCACTACAAAGTACCGGTTAATCAGCCTAGCGCTTCGTCCGAAAGCAAAGGTGGGATGGACTCTTAACTCTCACCGGAAGCAGTATAAGTGCTTCTTAAGCACAATCTCACAAGATAAAGGACTTCTCAATAATGACGTCACTGTTCTGCACTACAAAAAGTACCGGTTAATCAGCCTAGTGCTTCGTCGCGAAAAAAAAGGTGGGATGGACACTGAACTCTTTCCGGAAGCAGTGTAAGTGCTTCTTGAGCACAATCTCAAAAGATAAAGGACTTCTCAATAATCACGTCACTGTTCTGCACTACACCTGTGAAGTACCTGTGAATCAACCTAGCGCTTCGTCCGAAAACAAAGGTGGGATGGACTCCTAACTCTCTCCGGAAGCAGTGTAAGTGCTTCTTGAGCACAATCTCACAAGATAAAGGACTTCTCAATAATGACGTCACTGTTCTGCACTACAAAAAGTACCGGTTAATCAGCATAGTGCTTCGTCGCGAAAATAAAGGTGGGATGGACACTGAACTCTTTCCGGAAGCAGTGTAAGTGCTTCTTGAGCACAATCTCAAAAGATAAAGGACTTCTCAATAATCACGTCACAGTTCTGCACTGCACCTGTGAAGTACCTGTGAATCAGCCTAGCGCTTCGTAGCGAAAACAAAGGTGGGATGGACTCTGAATTCTCTCCGGAAGCAGTGTAAGTGCTTCTGGAGCACATTCTCACAAGGTAAAGGACTTCTCAATAATTACGTTACTGTTCTACACTACACCTGTGAAGTACTTATGAATCAACCTAGCGCTTCGTAGCGAACACAAAGGTGGGACGGACTCTAAACTCTTTCTAGAAGCAGTGTGACTGCTTCTTGAGCACAATCTGACAAGATAAAGGATTTCTCAATAATGACGTCACTGTTCTGCACTACAAAGTACCGGTTAATCAGCCTAGCGCTTCGTCCGAAAACAAAGGTGGGATGGACTCTGAACTCTTTCCGGAAGCAGTGTAAGTGCTTCTTGAGCACAATCGCAAAAGATAAAGGACTTCTCAATAATCACGTAACTGTTCTGCACTACACCTGTGAAGTACCTGTGAATCAGCCTAGCGCTTCGTAGCGAAAACAAAGGTAGGATGGACTCTGCATTCTCTCCGGAAGCAGTGTAAGTGCTTCTTGAGCACAATCTCAAAAGATAAAGGACTTCTCAATAATGACGTTACTGTTCTACACTACACCTGTGAAGTACCTATGAATCAACCTAGCGCTTCGTAGCGAAAACAAAGGTGGGATGGACTCTAAACTCTTTCTAGAAGCAGTGTGACTGCTTCTTGAGCACAATCTCACAAGATAAAGGATTTCTCAATAATGGCGTCACTGTTCTACACTACAAAGTACCGGTTAATCAGCCTAGTGCTTCGTCGCGGAAACAAAGGTGGGATGGACTCTGAATTTTCTCCGGAAGCAGTGTAAGTGCTTCTTGAGCACAAACTCACAAGATAAAGGACTTCTCAATAATCACGCCACTGTTCTGTACTACACCTGTGAAGTACCTGTGAATCAACCTAGCGCTTCGTAGCGAAAACAAAGGTGGGATGGAATCTGAATTCTCTCCGGAAGCAGTGTAAGTGCTTCTTGAGCACAATCTCAAAAGATAAAGGACTTCTCAATAATGACGTTACTGTTCTACACTACACCTGTGAAGTACCTATGAATCAACCTAGCGCTTCGTAGCGAACACAAAGGTGGGACGGTCTCTAAACTCTTTCTAGAAGCAGTGTGACTGCTTCTTGAGCACAATCTGACAAGATAAAGGATTTCTCAATAATGACGTCACTGTTCTGCACTACAAAAAGTACCGGTTAATCAGCATAGTGCTTCGTCGCGAAAATAAAGGTGGGATGGACACTGAACTCTTTCCGGAAGCAGTGTAAGTGCTTCTTGAGCACAATCTCAAAAGATAAAGGACTTCTCAATAATCACGTCACAGTTTTGCACTACACCTGTGAAGTACCTGTGAATCAGCCTAGCGCTTCGTAGCGAAAACAAAGGTGGGATGGACTCTGAATTCTCTCCGGAAGCAGTGTAAGTGCTTCTGGAGCACATTCTCACAAGGTAAAGGACTTCTCAATAATTACGTTACTGTTCTACACTACACCTGTGAAGTACTTATGAATCAACCTAGCGCTTCGTAGCGAACACAAAGGTGGGACGGACTCTGCATTCTCTCCGGAAGCAGTGTAAGTGCTTCTTGAGCACAATCTCAAAAGATAAAGGACTTCTCAATAATGACGTTACTGTTCTACACTACACCTGTGAAGTACCTGTTAATCAGCCTAGCGCTTCGTTGCGAAAACAAAGGTGGGATGGACTCTTAACTCTTTCCGGAACCAGTGTAAGTATTTCTTGAGCACAATATCACAAGATAAAGGACTTCTCTATAATCACGTCACTGTACTACACTACAAAGTACCGGCTAATCAGCCTAGTGCTTCGTCGCGAAAAGGAAGGTGGGATTTACTCTGACCTCTTTCCGGAAGCAGTGTAAGTGCTTCTTGAGCACATTCTCACAAGGTAAAGGACTTCTCAATAATGACGTCACTATTCTGCACTACAAAGTACCGGTTAATCAGCCTAGTGCTTCGTCGCGAAAACAAAGGTTGGATGGACTCTGATTTCTTTCCGGAAGCAGTGTAAGTGCTTCTTGAGCACAATCTCAGAAGATAAAGGACTTCTCAAAAATGACGTTACTGTTCTACACTACACCTGTGAAGTATCTATGAATCAACCTAGCGCTTCGTAGCGAAAACAAAGGTGGGATGGACTCTAAACTCTTTCTGGAAGCAGTGTGACTGCTTCTTGAGCACAATCTCAAAAGATAAAGGATTTCTCAATAATGGCGTCACTGTTCTGCATTACAAAGTACCGGTTAATCAGCCTAGCGCTTCGTCCGAAAGCAAAGGTGGGATGGACTCTTAACTCTCACCGGAAGCAGTGTAAGTGCTTCTTGAGCACAATCTCACAAGATAAAGGACTTCTCAATAATGACGTCACTGTTCTGCACTACAAAAAGTACCGGTTAATCAGCATAGTGCTTCGTCGCGAAAAAAAAGGTGGGATGGACACTGAACTCTTTCCGGAAGCAGTGTAAGTGCTTCTTGAGCACAATCTCAAAAGATAAAGGACTTCTCAATAATCACGTCACTGTTCTGCACTACACCTGTGAAGTACCTGTGAATCAACCTAGCGCTTCGTAGCGAAAACAAAGGTGGGATGGACTCTGAATTCTCTCCGGAAGCAGTGTAAGTGCTTCTTGAGCACAATCTCAAAAGATAAAGGACTTCTCAATTAAGACGTTACTGTTCTGCACTACACCTTTGAAGTACCTGTGAATCAGCCTAGCGCTTCGTAGCGAAAACAACGGTGGGGTGGACTCTGAACTCTTGCCAGAAGCAGTGTAAGTGCTTCTAGAGCACAATCTCACAAGATAAAAGACTTCTCAATAATGACGTCACTGTTCTGCACTACATAGTACCGGTTAATCAGCCTAGTGCTTCATCGCGAAAACAAAGGTGGGATGGACTCTTAACTCTTTCCGGAACCAGTGTAAGTATTTCTTGAGCACAATATCACAAGATAAAGGACTTCTCAATAATCACGTCACTGTACTGCACTACAAAGTACCGGCTTATCAGCCTAGTGCTTCGTCGCGAAAAGGAAGGTGGGATTTACTCTGACCTCTTTCCGAAAGCAGTGTAAGTGCTTCTTGAGCACATTCTCACAAGGTAAAGGACTTCTCAATAATGACGTCACTGTTCGGCACTACAAAGTACCGGTTAATCAGCCTAGTGCTTCGTCGCGAAAACAAAGGTGGGATGGACTCTGAATTCTCTCCGGAAGCAGTGTAAGTGCTTCTTGAGCAAAATCTCACAAGATAAAGGACCTCTCAATAATGACGTTACTGTTCTACACTACACCTGTGAAGTACCTATGAATCAACCTAGCGCTTCGTAGCGAAAACAAAGGTGGGATGGACTCTAAACTCTTTCTAGAAGCAGTGTGACTGCTTCTTGAGCACAATCTCACAAGATAAAGGATTTCTCAATAATGGCGTCACTGTTCTACACTGCACCTGTGAAGTACCTGTTAATCAGCCTAGCGCTTCGTAGCGAAAACAAAGGTGGGATGGACTCTGAACTATTTCCAGAAGCAGTGTAAGTACTTCTTGAGCACAATCTCACAAGGTAAAGGACTTCTCAATAGTCACGTCACTGTTCTGCACTACACCTGTGAAGTACCTGTGAATCAGCCTAGCGCTTCGTAGCGAAAACAAAGGTGGGATGGACTCTGAACTCTTTCCAGAAGCAGTGTAAGTGCTTCTAGAGCACAATCTCACAAGATAAAAGACTTCTTAATAATTACGTCACTGTTCTGCACTACAAAGTACCGGTTAATCAGCCTAGTGCTTCGTCGCGGAAACAAAGGTGGGATGGACTCTTAATTTTCTCCGGAAGCAGTGTAAGTGCCTCTTGAGCACAAACTCACAAGATAAAGGACTTCTCAATAATCACGCCACTGTTCTGTACTACACCTGTGAAGTACCTGTGAATCAACCTAGCGCTTCGTAGCGAAAACAAAGGTGGGATGGAATCTGAATTCTCTCCGGAAGCAGTGTAAGTGCTTCTTGAGCACAATCTCAAAAGATAAAGGACTTCTCAATAATGACGTTACTGTTCTACACTACACCTGTGAAGTACCTATGAATCAACCTAGCGCTTCGTAGCGAACACAAAGGTGGGACGGACTCTAAACTCTTTCTAGAAGCAGTGTGACTGCTTCTTGAGCACAATCTGACAAGATAAAGGATTTCTCAATAATGACGTCACTGTTCTGCACTAAAAGTACCGGTTAATCAGCCTAGCGCTTCGTCCGAAAACAAAGGTGGGATGGACTCTTAACTCTCTCCGGAAGCAGTGTAAGTACTTCTTGAGCACAATCTCACAAGATAAAGGACTTCTCAATAATGACGTCACTGTTCTGCACTACAAAAAGTACCGGTTAATCAGCATAGTGCTTCGTCGCGAAAATAAAGGTGGGATGGACACTGAACTCTTTCCGGAAGCAGTGTTAGTGCTTCTTGAGCACAATCTCAAAAGATAAAGGACTTCTCAATAATCACGTCACAGTTTTGCACTACACCTGTGAAGTACCTGTGAATCAGCCTAGCGCTTCGTAGCGAAAACAAAGGTGGGATGGACTCTGAATTCTCTCCGGAAGCAGTGTAAGTGCTTCTGGAGCACATTCTCACAAGGTAAAGGACTTCTCAATAATTACGTTACTGTTCTACACTACACCTGTGAAGTACTTATGAATCAACCTAGCGCTTCGTAGCGAACACAAAGGTGGGACGGACTCTAAACTCTTTCTAGAAGCAGTGTGACTGCTTCTTGAGCACAATCTGACAAGATAAAGGATTTCTCAATAATGACGTCACTGTTCTGCACTACAAAGTACCGGTTAATCAGCCTAGCGCTTCGTCCGAAAACAAAGGTGGGATGGACTCTGAACTCTTTCCGGAAGCAGTGTAAGTGCTTCTTGAGCACAATCGCAAAAGATAAAGGACTTCTCAATAATCACGTAACTGTTCTGCACTACACCTGTGAAGTACCTGTGAATCAGCCTAGCGCTTCGTAGCAAAAACAAAGGTAGGATGGACTCTGCATTCTCTCCGGAAGCAGTGTAAGTGCTTCTTGAGCACAATCTCAAAAGATAAAGGACTTCTCAATAATGACGTTACTGTTCTACACTACACCTGTGAAGTACCTGTGAATCAGCCTAGCGCTTCGTAGCGAAAACAAAGGTGGGATGGTCTCTTAACTCTTTCCGGAACCACTGTAAGTATTTCTTGAGCACAATATCACAAGATAAAGGACTTCTCATTAATCACGTCACTGTACTGCACTACAAAGTACCGGCTAATCAGCCTAGTGCTTCGTCGCGAAAAGGAAGGTGGGATTTACTCTGACCTCTTTCCGGAAGCAGTGTAAGTGCTTCTTGAGCACATTCTCACAAGGTAAAGGACTTCTCAATAATGACGTCACTGTTCTGCACTACAAAGTACCGGTTAATCAGACTAGTGCTTCGTCGCGAAAACAAAGGTGGGATGGACTCTGAATTCTTTCCGGAAGCAGTGTAAGTGCTTCTTGAGCACAATCTCACAAAGTAAAGGACTTCTCAATAGTCACGTCACTGTTCTGCACTACACCTGGGAAGTACCTGTGAATCAGCCTCTTGCTTCATCGCGAAAACAAAGGTGCGATGGACTCTTAACTCTTTCCGGAACCAGTGTAAGTATTTCTTGAGCACAATATCACAAGATAAAGGACTTCTCAATAATCACGTCACTGTTCTGCACTACACCTGTGAAGTACCTGTGAATCAGCCTAGCGCTTCGTAGCGAAAACAAAGGTAGGATGGACTCTGCATTCTCTCCGGAAGCAGTGTAAGTGCTTCTTGAGCACAATCTCAAAAGATAAAGGACTTCTCAATAATGACGTTACTGTTCTACACTACACCTGTGAAGTACCTGTGAATCAGCCTAGCGCTTCGTAGCGAAAACAAAGGTGGGATGGACTCTGAATTCTCTCCGGAAGCAGTGTAAGTGCTTCTTGAGCACAATCTCAAAAGATAAAGGACTTCTCAATAATAACGTTACTGTTCTACACTGCACCTGTGAAGTACCTGTTAATCAGCCTAGCGCTTCGTAGCGAAAACAAAGGTGGGATGGACTCTGAATTCTCTCCGGAAGCAGTGTAAGTGCTTCTTGAGCACAATCTCAAAAGATAAAGGACTTCTCAATTAAGACGTTACTGTTCTGCACTACACCTTTGAAGTACCTGTGAATCAGCCTAGCGCTTCGTAGCGAAAACAACGGTGGGGTGGACTCTGAACTCTTTCCAGAAGCAGTGTAAGTGCTTCTAGAGCACAATCTCACAAGATAAAAGACTTCTCAATAATGACGTCACTGTTCTGCACTACATAGTACCGGTTAATCAGCCTAGTGCTTCATCGCGAAAACAAAGGTGGGATGGACTCTTAACTCTTTCCGGAACCAGTGTAAGTATTTCTTGAGCACAATATCACAAGATAAAGGACTTCTCAATAATCACGTCACTGTACTGCACTACAAAGTACCGGCTTATCAGCCTAGTGCTTCGTCGCGAAAAGGAAGGTGGGATTTACTCTGACCTCTTTCCGAAAGCAGTGTAAGTGCTTCTTGAGCACATTCTCACAAGGTAAAGGACTTCTCAATAATGACGTCACTGTTCGGCACTACAAAGTACCGGTTAATCAGCCTAGTGCTTCGTCGCGAAAACAAAGGTGGGATGGACTCTGAATTCTCTCCGGAAGCAGTGTAAGTGCTTCTTGAGCAAAATCTCACAAGATAAAGGACCTCTCAATAATGACGTTACTGTTCTACACTACACCTGTGAAGTACCTATGAATCAACCTAGCGCTTCGTAGCGAAAACAAAGGTGGGATGGACTCTAAACTCTTTCTAGAAGCAGTGTGACTGCTTCTTGAGCACAATCTCACAAGATAAAGGATTTCTCAATAATGGCGTCACTGTTCTACACTGCACCTGTGAAGTACCTGTTAATCAGCCTAGCGCTTCGTAGCGAAAACAAAGGTGGGATGGACTCTGAACTATTTCCAGAAGCAGTGTAAGTACTTCTTGAGCACAATCTCACAAGGTAAAGGACTTCTCAATAGTCACGTCACTGTTCTGCACTACACCTGTGAAGTACCTGTGAATCAGCCTAGCGCTTCGTAGCGAAAACAAAGGTGGGATGGACTCTGAACTCTTTCCAGAAGCAGTGTAAGTGCTTCTAGAGCACAATCTCACAAGATAAAAGACTTCTTAATAATTACGTCACTGTTCTGCACTACAAAGTACCGGTTAATCAGCCTAGTGCTTCGTCGCGGAAACAAAGGTGGGATGGACTCTTAATTTTCTCCGGAAGCAGTGTAAGTGCCTCTTGAGCACAAACTCACAAGATAAAGGACTTCTCAATAATCACGCCACTGTTCTGTACTACACCTGTGAAGTACCTGTGAATCAACCTAGCGCTTCGTAGCGAAAACAAAGGTGGGATGGAATCTGAATTCTCTCCGGAAGCAGTGTAAGTGCTTCTTGAGCACAATCTCAAAAGATAAAGGACTTCTCAATAATGACGTTACTGTTCTACACTACACCTGTGAAGTACCTATGAATCAACCTAGCGCTTCGTAGCGAACACAAAGGTGGGACGGACTCTAAACTCTTTCTAGAAGCAGTGTGACTGCTTCTTGAGCACAATCTGACAAGATAAAGGATTTCTCAATAATGACGTCACTGTTCTGCACTAAAAGTACCGGTTAATCAGCCTAGCGCTTCGTCCGAAAACAAAGGTGGGATGGACTCTTAACTCTCTCCGGAAGCAGTGTAAGTACTTCTTGAGCACAATCTCACAAGATAAAGGACTTCTCAATAATGACGTCACTGTTCTGCACTACAAAAAGTACCGGTTAATCAGCATAGTGCTTCGTCGCGAAAATAAAGGTGGGATGGACACTGAACTCTTTCCGGAAGCAGTGTAAGTGCTTCTTGAGCACAATCTCAAAAGATAAAGGACTTCTCAATAATCACGTCACAGTTTTGCACTACACCTGTGAAGTACCTGTGAATCAGCCTAGCGCTTCGTAGCGAAAACAAAGGTGGGATGGACTCTGAATTCTCTCCGGAAGCAGTGTAAGTGCTTCTGGAGCACATTCTCACAAGGTAAAGGACTTCTCAATAATTACGTTACTGTTCTACACTACACCTGTGAAGTACTTATGAATCAACCTAGCGCTTCGTAGCGAACACAAAGGTGGGACGGACTCTAAACTCTTTCTAGAAGCAGTGTGACTGCTTCTTGAGCACAATCTGACAAGATAAAGGATTTCTCAATAATGACGTCACTGTTCTGCACTACAAAGTACCGGTTAATCAGCCTAGCGCTTCGTCCGAAAACAAAGGTGGGATGGACTCTGAACTCTTTCCGGAAGCAGTGTAAGTGCTTCTTGAGCACAATCGCAAAAGATAAAGGACTTCTCAATAATCACGTAACTGTTCTGCACTACACCTGTGAAGTACCTGTGAATCAGCCTAGCGCTTCGTAGCAAAAACAAAGGTAGGATGGACTCTGCATTCTCTCCGGAAGCAGTGTAAGTGCTTCTTGAGCACAATCTCAAAAGATAAAGGACTTCTCAATAATGACGTTACTGTTCTACACTACACCTGTGAAGTACCTGTGAATCAGCCTAGCGCTTCGTAGCGAAAACAAAGGTGGGATTTACTCTGACCTCTTTCCGGAAGCAGTGTAAGTGCTTCTTGAGCACATTCTCACAAGGTAAAGGACTTCTCAATAATGACGTCACTGTTCTGCACTACAAAGTACCGGTTAATCAGACTAGTGCTTCGTCGCGAAAACAAAGGTGGGATGGACTCTGAATTCTTTCCGGAAGCAGTGTAAGTGCTTCTTGAGCACAATCTCACAAAGTAAAGGACTTCTCAATAGTCACGTCACTGTTCTGCACTACACCTGGGAAGTACCTGTGAATCAGCCTCTTGCTTCATCGCGAAAACAAAGGTGCGATGGACTCTTAACTCTTTCCGGAACCAGTGTAAGTATTTCATGAGCACAATCTCACAAGATAAAGGACTTCTCAATAATGACGTTACTGTTCTATACTACACCTGTGAAGTACCTATGAATCAACCTAGCGCTTCGTAGCGAAAACAAAGGTGGGATGGACTCTAAACTCCTAGAAGCAGTGTGACTGCTTCTTGAGCACAATCTCACAAGATAAAGGATTTCTCAATAATGGCGTCATTGCTCTGCACTACAAGGTACCGGTTAATCAGCCTAGCGCTTCGTCCGAAAACAAAGGTGGGATGGACTCTTAACTCTCTCCGGAAGCAGTGTAAGTGCTTCTTGAGCACAATCTCACAAGATAAAGGACTTCTCAATAATGACGTTACTGTTCTACACTACACCTATGAAGTACCTATGAATCAACCTAGCGCTTCGTAGAGAAAACAAACGTGGGATGGATTCTAAACTCTTTCTAGAAGCAGTGTGACTGCTTCTTGAGCACAATCTCACAAGATAAAGGATTTCTCAATAATGGCGTCACTGTTCTGCACTACAAAGTACCGTGTTAATCAGCCTAGCGCTTCGTCCGAAAGCAAAGATGGGATGGACTCTGAACTCTTTCCGGAAGCAGTGTAAGTGCTTCTTGAGCACAATCTCAAAAGATAAAGGACTTCTCAATAATCACGTAACTGTTCTGCACTACACCTGTGAAGTACCTGTGAATCAGCCTAGCGCTTCGTAGCGAAAACAAAGGTGGGATGGACTCTGCATTCTCTCCGGAAGCAGTGTAAGTGTTTCTTGAGCACAATCTCAAAAGATAAAGGACTTCTTAATAATGACGTTACTGTTCTGCACTACACCTGTGAAGTACCTGTTAATCAGCCTAGCGCTTCGTAGCGAAAACAAAGGTGGGATGGACTCTACACTCTTTCCGGAACCAGTGTAAGTATTTCTTGAGCACAATATCACAAGATAAAGGACTTCTCATTAATCACGTCACTGTACTGCACTACAAAGTACCGGCTAATCAGCCTAGTGCTTCGTCGCGAAAAGGAAGGTGGGATTTACTCTGACCTCTTTCCGGAAGCAGTGTAAGTGCTTCTTGAGCACATTCTCACAAGGTAAAGGACTTCTCAATAATGACGTCACTGTTCTGCACTACAAAGTTCCGGTTAATCAGCCTAGTGCTTCGTCGCGAAAACAAAGGTGGGATGGACTCTGAATTCTCTCCGGAAGCAGTGTAAGTGCTTCTTGAGCACAATCTCAACAGATAAAGGACTTCTCAATAATGACGTTACTGTTCTACACTACACCTGTGAAGTACCTATGAATCAACCTAGCGCTTCGTAGCGAAAACAAAAGTGGGATGGACTCTAAACTCTTTCTAGAAGCAGTGTGACTGCTTCTTGAGCACAATCTCACAAGATAAAGGATTTCTCAATAATGGCGTCATTGTTCTGCACTACAAGGTACCGGTTAATCAGCCTAGCGCTTCGTCCGAAAACAAAGGTGGGATGGACTCTTAACTCTCTCCGGAAGCAGTGTAAGTGCTTCTTGAGCACAATCTCACAAGATAAAGGACTTCTCAATAATGACGTTACTGTTCTACACTACACCTGTGAAGTACCTATGAATCAACCTAGCGCTTCGTAGAGAAAACAAACGTGGGATGGACTCTATACTCTTTCTAGAAGCAGTGTGACTGCTTCTTGAGCACAATCTCACAAGATAAAGGATTTCTCAATAATGGCGTCACTGTTCTGCACTACAAAGTAACGTGTTAATCAGCCTAGTGCTTCGTCCGAAAGCAAAGGTGGCATGGACTCTGAACTCTTTCCGGAAGCAGTGTAAGTGCTTCTTGAGCTCAATCTCAAAAGATAAAGGACTTCTCAATAATCACGTAACTGTTCTGCACTACACCTGTGAAGTACCTGTGAATCAGCCTAGCGCTTCGTAGCGAAAACAAAGGTGGGATGGACTCTGCATTCTCTCCGGAAGCAGTGTAAGTGCTTCTTGAGCACAATCTCAAAAGATAAAATACTTCTCAATAATGACGTCACTGTTCTGCACTACAAAGTTCCGGTTAATCAGCCTAGTGCTTCGTCGCGAAAACAAAGGTGGGATGGACTCTGAATTCTCTCCGGAAGCAGTGTAAGTGCTCCTTGAGCACAATCTCACAAGATAAAGGACTTCTCAATAATGACGTTACTGTTCTACACTACACCTGTGAAGTACCTGTGAATCAGCCTAGCTCTTCGTAGCGAAAACAAAGGTGGGATGGACTCTACACTCTTTCCGGAACCAGTGTAAGTATTTCTTGAGCACAATATCACAAGATAAAGGACTTCTCATTAATCACGTCACTGTACTGCACTACAAAGTACCGGCTAATCAGACTAGTGCTTCGTCGCGAAAAGGAAGGTGGGATTTACTTTGACCTCTTTCCGGAAGCAGTGTAAGTGCTTCTTTAGCACATTCTCACAAGGTAAAGGACTTCTCAATAATGACGTCACTGTTCTGCACTACAAAGTACCGGTTAATCAACCTAGTGCTTCGTCGCGAAAACAAAGGTGGGATGGACTCTGAATTCTTTCCGGAAGCAGTGTAAGTGCTTCTTGAGCACAATCTCACAAGATAAAGGACTTCTCAATAATGACGTTACTGTTCTACACTACACCTGTGAAGTACCTATGAATCAACCTAGCGCTTTGTAGCGAAAACAAAGGTGGGATGGACCCTGCATTCTCTCCGGAAGCAGTGTGACTGCTTCTTGAGCACAATCTCACAAGATAAAGGATTTCTCAATAATGGCGTCACTGTTCTGCAATACAAACTACCGGTTAATCAGCCTAGCGCTTCGTCCGAAAGCAAAGGTGGGATGGACTCTTAACTCTCTCCGGAAGCAGTGTAAGTGCTTCTTGAGCACAATCTCACAAGATAAAGGACTTCTCAATAATGACGTCACTGTTCTGCACTACAAAAAGTAGCGGTTAATCAGCCTAGTGCTTCGTCGCGAAAAGGAAGGTGGGATTTACTCTGACCTCTTTCCGGAAGCAGTGTAAATGCTTCTTGAGCACATTCTCACAAGGTAAAGGACTTCTCAATAATGACGTCACTGTTCTGCACTACAAAGTACCGGTTAATCAGCCTAGTGCTTCGTCCGAAAGCAAAGGTGGGATGGACTCTTAACTCTCTCCGGAAGCAGTGTAAGTGCTTCTTGAGCACAATATCACAAGATAAAGGACTTCTCAATAATCACGTCACTGTACTGCACTACACCTGTGAAGTACCTGTGAATCAGCCTAGCGCTTCGTAGCGAAAACAAAGGTGGGATGGACTCTGAATTCTCTCCGGAAGCAGTGTAAGTGCTTCTTGAGCACAATCTCAAAAGATAAAGGACTTCTCAATAATAACGTTACTGTTCTACACTGCACCTGTAAAGTACCTGTTAATCAGCCTAGCGCTTCGTAGCGAAAACAAAGGTGGGATGGACTCTGAATTCTCTCCGGAAGCAGTGTAAGTGCTTCTTGAGCACAATCTCACAAGATAAAGGACTTCTCAATAATGACGTCACTGTTCTGCACTACAAAGTACCGGTTAATCAGCCTAGTGCTTCATCGCGAAAACAAAGGTGGGATGGACTCTTAACTCTTTCCGGAACCAGTGTAAGTATTTCTTGAGCACAATATCACAAGATAAAGGACTTCTCAAAAATCACGTCACTGTGCTGCACTACAAAGTACCGGCTAATCAGCCTAGTGCTTCGTCGCGAAAAGGAAGTTGGGATTTACTCTAACCTCTTTCCGAAAGCAGTGTAAGTGCTTCTTGAGCACATTCTCACAAGGTATAAGACTTCTCAATAATGACGTCACTGTTCTGCACTATAAAGTTCCGGTTAATGAGCCTAGTGCTTCGTCGCGAAAACAAAGGTGGGATGGACTCTGAATTCTCTCCGGAAGCAGTGTAAGTGCTCCTTGAGCACAATCTCACAAGATAAAGGACTTCTCAATAATGACGTTAATGTTCTACACTACACCTGTGAAGTACCTATGAATCAAGCTAGCGCTTCGTAGCGAAAACAAAGGTGGGATGGACTCTGCATTCTCTCCGGAAGCAGTGTAAGTGCTCCTTGAGCACAATCTCACAAGATAAAGGACTTCTCAATAATGACGTTACTGTTCTACACTACACCTGTGAAGTACCTATGAATCAACCCAGCGCTTCGTAGCGAAAACAAAGGTGGGATGGACTCTGCATTCTCTCCGGAAGCAGTGTAAGTGCTCCTTGAGCACAATCTCACAAGATAAAGGACTTCTCAGTAATGACGTTACTGTTCTACACTACACCTGTGAAGTACCTATGAATCAACCTAGCGCTTCGTAGCGAAAACAAAGGTGGGATGGACTCTAAACTCTTTCTAGAAGCAGTGTGACTGCTTCTTGAGCACAATCTCACAAGATAAAGGATTTCTCAATAATGGCGTCACTGTTCTGAACTACAAAGTACCGGTTAATCAGCCTAGCGCTTCGTCCGAGAACAAAGGTGGGATGGACTCTTAACTCTTTCTAGAAGCAGTGTGACTGCTTCTTGAGCACAATCTCACAAGATAAAGGATTTCTCAATAATGGCGTCACTGTACTGCACTACAAAGTACCGGCTAATCAGCCTAGTGCTTCGTCGCGAAAAGGAAGGTGGGATTTACTTTGACCTCTTTCCGGAAGCAGTGTAAGTGCTTCTTGAGCACATTCTCACAAGGTAAAGAACTTCTCAATAATGACGTTACTGTTCTACACTATACCTGTGAAGTACCTATGAATCAAGCTAGCGCTTCGTAGTGAAAACAAAGGTGGGATGGACTCTGCATTCTCTCCATAAGCAGTGTAAGCGCTCCTTGAGCACAATCTCACAAGATAAAGGACTTCTCAATAATGACGTTACTGTTCTACACTACACCTGTGAAGTACCTATGAATCAACCTAGCGCTTCGTAGCGAAAACAAAGGTGGGATGGACTCTAAACTCTTTCTAGAAGCAGTGTGACTGCTTCTTGAGCACAATCTCACAAGATAAAGGATTTCTCAATAATGGCGTCACTGTACTGCACTACAAAGTACCGGCTAATCAGCCTAGTGCTTCGTCGCGAAAAGGAAGGTGGGATTTACTCTGACCTCTTTCCGGAAGCAGTGTAAGTGCTTCTTGAGCACATTCTCACAAGGTAAAGGACTTCTCAATAATGACGTCACTGTTCTGCACTACAAAGTACCGGTTAATCAGCCTAGTGCTTCGTCGCGAAAACAAAGGTGGGATGGACTCTGAATTCTCTCCGGAAGCAGTGTAAGTGCTTCTTGAGCACAATCTCACAAGATAAAGGACTTCTCAATAATGACGTTACTGTTCTACACTACACCTGTGAAGTACCTGTTAATCAGCCTAGCGCTTCGTAGCGAAAACAAAGATGGGATGGACTCTGAATTCTCTCCGGAAGCAGTGTAAGTGCTTCTTGAGCACAATCTCACAAGATAAAGGACTTCTCAATAATGACGTTACTGTTCTACACTGCACCTGTGAAGTACCTATGAATCAACCTAGCGCTTCGTAGCGAAAACAAAGGTGGGATGAACTCTAAACTCTTTCTAGAAGCAGTGTGACTGCTTCTTGAGCACAATCTCACAAGATAAAGGATTTCTCAATAATGGCGTCACTGTACTGCACTACAAAGTACCGGCTAATCAGCCTAGTGCTTCGTCGCGAAAAGGAAGGTGGGATTTACTCTGACCTCTTTCCGGAAGCAGTGTAAGTGCTTCTTGAGCACATTCTCACAAGGTAAAGTACTTCTCAATAATGACGTCACTGTTCTGCACTACAAAGTACCGGTTAATCAGCCTAGTGCTTCGTCGCGAAAACAAAGGTGGGATGGACTCTGAATTCTCTCCGGAAGCAGTGTAAGTGCTTCTTGAGCACAATCTCACAAGATAAAGGACTTCTCAATAATGACGTTACTGTTCTACACTACACCTGTGAAGTACCTATGAATCAACCTAGCGCTTCGTAGCGAAAACAAAGATGGGATGGACTCTAAACTCTTTCTAGAAGCAGTGTGACTGCTTCTTGAGCACAATCTCACAAGATAAAGGATTTCTCAATAATGGCGTCACTGTTCTGCACTATAAGGTTCCGGTTAATGAGCCTAGTGCTTCGTCGCGAAAACAAAGGTGGGATGGACTCTGAATTCTCTCCGGAAGCAGTGTAAGTGCTCCTTGAGCACAATCTCACAAGATAAAGGACTTCTCAATAATGACGTTACTGTTCTACACTACACCTGTGAAGTACCTATGAATCAAGCTAGCGCTTCGTAGCGAAAACAAAGGTGGGATGGACTCTAAACTCTTTCTAGAAGCAGTGTGACTGCTTCTTGAGCACAATCTCACAAGATAAAGGATTTCTCAATAATGGCGTCACTGTTCTGAACTACAAAGTACCGGTTAATCAGCCTAGCGCTTCGTCCGAGAATAAAGGTGGGATGGACTCTTAACTCTTTCTAGAAGCAGTGTAACTGCTTCTTGAGCACAATCTCACAAGATAAAGGATTTCTCAATAATGGCGTCACTGTACTGCACTACAAAGTACCGGCTAATCAGCCTAGTGCTTCGTCGCGAAAAGGAAGGTGGGATTTACTCTGACCTCTTTCCGGAAGCAGTGTAAGTGCTTCTTGAGCACATTCTCACAAGGTAAAGGACTTCTCAATAATGACGTCACTGTTCTGCACTACAAAGTACCGGTTAATCAGCCTAGTGCTTCGTCGCGAAAACAAAGGTGGGATGGACTCTGAATTCTCTCCGGAAGCAGTGTAAGTGCTTCTTGAGCACAATCTCACAAGATAAAGGACTTCTCAATAATGACGTTACTGTTCTACACTACACCTGTGAAGTACCTGTTAATCAGCCTAGCGCTTCGTAGCGAAAACAAAGATGGGATGGACTCTGAATTCTCTCCGGAAGCAGTGTAAGTGCTTCTTGAGCACAATCTCACAAGATAAAGGACTTCTGAATAATGACGTTACTGTTCTACACTGCACCTGTGAAGTACCTATGAATCAACCTAGCGCTTCGTAGCGAAAACAAAGATGGGATGGACTCTAAACTCTTTCTAGAAGCAGTGTGACTGCTTCTTGAGCATAATCTCACAAGATAAAGGATTTCTCAATAATGGCGTCACTGTTCTGCACTACAAAGTACCGGTTAATCAGCCTAGCGCTTCGTCCGAAAACAAAGGTGGGATGGACTCTTAACTCTCTCCGGAAGCAGTGTAAGTGCTTCTTGAGCACAATCTCACAAGGTAAAGGACTTCTCAATAATGACGTCACTGTTCTGCACTACAAAGTACCGGTTAATCAGCCTAGTGCTTCGTCGCGAAAACAAAGGTGGGATGGACTCTTAACTCTTTCTAGAAGCAGTGTGACTGCTTCTTGAGCACAATCTCACAAGATAAAGGATTTCTCAATAATGGCGTCACTGTTCTGCACTACAAAGTACCGGTTAATCAGCCTAGCGCTTCGTCCGAAAACAAAGGTGGGATGGACTCTTAACTCTCTCCGGAAGCAGTGTAAGTGCTTCTTGAGCACAATCTCACAAGGTAAAGGACTTCTCAATAATGACGTCACTGTTCTGCACTACAAAGTACCGGTTAATCAGCCTAGTGCTTCGTCGCGAAAACAAAGGTGGGATGGACTCTGAATTCTCTCCGGAAGCAGTGTAAGTGCTTCTTGAGCACAATCTCACAAGATAAAGGACTTCTCAATAATGACGTTACTGTTCCACACTACACCTGTGAAGTACCTGTTAATCAGCCTAGCGCTTCGTAGAGAAAACAAAGATGGGATGGACTCTGAATTCTCTCCGGAAGCAGTGTAAGTGCTTCTTGAGCACAATCTCACAAGATAAAGGACTTCTCAATAATGACGTTACTGTTCTACACTGCACCTGTGAAGTACCTATGAATCAACCTAGCGCTTCGTAGCGAAAACAAAGATGGGATGGACTCTAAACTCTTTCTAGAGGCAGTGTGACTGCTTCTTGAGCACAATCTCACAAGATAAAGGATTTCTCAATAATGGCGTCACTGTTCTGCACTACAAAGTACCGGTTAATCAGCCTAGCGCTTCGTCCGAAAACAAAGATGGGATGGACTCTAAACTCTTTCTAGAAGCAGTGTGACTGCTTCTTGAGCACAATCTCACAAGATAAAGGATTTCTCAATAATGACGTTACTGTTCTACACTACACCTGTGAAGTACCTATGAATCAACCTAGCGCTTCGTAGAGAAAACAAACGTGGGATGGACTCTAAACTCTTTCTAGAAGCAGTGTGACTGCTTCTTGAGCACAATCTCACAAGATAAAGGATTTCTCAATAATGGCGTCACTGTTCTGCACTACAAAGTACCGGTTAATCAGCCTAGCGCTTCGTCCGAAAACAAAGGTGGGATGGACTCTTAACTCTCTCCGGAAGCAGTGTAAGTGCTTCTTGAGCACAATCTCACAAGATAAAGGACTTCTCAATAATGACGTCACTGTTCTGCACTACAAAAAGTACCGGTTAATCAGCCTAGTGCTTCGTCGCGAAAATAAAGGTGGGATGGACACTGAACTCTTTCCGGAAGCAGTGTAAGTGCTTCTTGAGCACAATCTCAAAAGATAAAGGACTTCTCAATAATCACGTCACAGTTCTGCACTACACCTGTGAAGTACCTGTGAATCAGCCTAGCGCTTCGTAGCGAAAACAAAGGTGGGATGGACTCTGAATTCTCTCCGGAAGAAGTGTAAGTGCTTCTTGAGCACAATCTCAGAAGATAAAGGACTTCTCAATAATGACGTTACTGTTCTACACTACACCTGTGAAGTACCTGTTAATCAGTCTAGCGCTTCGTAGCGAAAACAAAGGTTCGATGGACTCTTAACTCTTTCCGGAACCAGTGTAAGTATTTCTTGAGCACAATATCACAAGATAAAGGACTTCTCAATAATCACGTCACTGTACTGCACTACAAAGTACCGGCTAATCAGCCTAGTGCTTCGTCGCGAAAAGGAAGGTGGGATTTACTCTGACCTCTTTCCGGAAGCAGTGTAAGTGCTTCTTGAGCACATTCTCACAAGGTAAAGGACTTCTCAATATTGACGTCCCTATTCTGCACTACAAAGTACCGGTTAATCAGCCTAGTGCTTCGTCGCGAAAACTAAGGTGGGATGGACTCTGAATTCTTTCCGGAAGCAGTGTAAGTGCTTCTTGAGCACAATCTCACAAGATAAAGGAATTCTCAATAATGACATTACTGTTCTACACTACACCTGTGAAGTACCTATGAATCAACCTAGCGCTTCGTAGCAAAAACAAAGGTGGGATGGACTCTAAACTCTTTCTAGAAGCAGTGTGACTGCTTCTTGAGCACAATCTCACAAGATAAAGGATTTCTCAATAATGGCGTCACTGTTCTGCACTACAAAGTACCGGTTAATCAGCCTAGCGCTTCGTCCGAAAGCAAAGGTGGAATGGACTCTTAACTCTCACCGGAAGCAGTGTAAGTGCTTCTTAAGCACAATCTCACAAGATAAAGGACTTCTCAATAATGACGTCACTGTTCTGCACTACAAAAAGTACCGGTTAATCAGCCTAGTGCTTTGTCGCGAAAACAAAGGTGTGATGGACTCTTAACTCTTTACGGAACCAGTGTAAGTATTTCTTGAGCACAATATCACAAGATAAAGGACTTCTCAATAATCACGTCACTGTACTGCACTACAAAGTACCGGCTAATCAGCCTAGTGCTTCGTCGCGAAAAGGAAGGTGGGATTTACTCTGACCTCTTTCCGGAAGCTGTGTAAGTGCTTCTTGAGCACATTCTCACAAGGTAAAGGACTTCTCAATAATGACGTCACTGTTCGGCACTACAAAGTACCGGTTAATCAGCCTAGCGCTTCGTAGCGAAAACAAAGGTGGGATGGACTCTGCATTCTCTCCGGAAGCAGTGTAAGTGCTCCTTGAGCACAATCTCACAAGATAAAGGACTTCTCAATAATGACGTTACTGTTCTACACTACACCTGAGAAGTACCTATGAATCAACCTAGCGCTTCGTAGCGAAAACAAAGGTGGGATGGACTCTGCATTCTCTCCGGAAGCAGTGTAAGTGCTCCTTGAGCACAATCTCACAAGATAAAGGACTTCTCAATAATGACGTTACTGTTCTACACTACACCTGTGAAGTACCTATGAATCAACCTAGCGCTTCGTAGCGAAAACAAAGGTGGGATGGACTCTAAACTCTTTCTAGAAGCAGTGTGACTGCTTCTTGAGCACAATCTCACAAGATAAAGGATTTCTCAATAATGGCGTCACTGTTCTGAACTACAAAGTACCGGTTAATCAGCCTAGCGCTTCGTCCGAGAATAAAGGTGGGATGGACTCTTAACTCTTTCTAGAAGCAGTGTAACTGCTTCTTGAGCACAATCTCACAAGATAAAGGATTTCTCAATAATGGCGTCACTGTACTGCACTACAAAGTACCGGCTAATCAGCCTAGTGCTTCGTCGCGAAAAGGAAGGTGGGATTTACTCTGACCTCTTTCCGGAAGCAGTGTAAGTGCCTCTTGAGCACATTCTCACAAGGTAAAGGACTTCTCAATAATGACGTCACTGTTCTGCACTACAAAGTACCGGTTAATCAGCCTAGTGCTTCGTCGCGAAAACAAAGGTGGGATGGACTCTGAATTCTCTCCGGAAGCAGTGTAAGTGCTTCTTGAGCACAATCTCACAAGATAAAGGACTTCTCAATAATGACGTTACTGTTCTACACTACACCTCTGAAGTACCTGTTAATCAGCCTAGCGCTTCGTAGCGAAAACAAAGATGGGATGGACTCTGAATTCTCTCCGGAAGCAGTGTACGTGCTTCTTGAGCACAATCTCACAAGATAAAGGACTTCTCAATAATGACGTTACTGTTCTACACTGCACCTGTGAAGTACCTATGAATCAACCTAGCGCTTCGTAGCGAAAACAAAGATGGGATGGACTCTAAACTCTTTCTAGAAGCAGTGTGACTGCTTCTTGAGCACAATCTCACAAGATAAAGGATTTCTCAATAATGGCGTCACTGTACTGCACTACAAAGTACCGGCTAATCAGCCTAGTGCTTCGTCGCGAAAAGGAAGGTGGGATTTACTCTGACCTCTTTCCGGAAGCAGTGTAAGTGCTTCTTGAGCACATTCTTACAAGGTAAAGGACTTCTCAATAATGACGTCACTGTTCTGCACTACAAAGTACCGGTTAATCAGCCTAGCGCTTCGTCCGAAAACAAAGGTGGGATGGACTCTTAACTCTCTCCGGAAGCAGTGTAAGTGCTTCTTGAGCACAATCTCACAAGGTAAAGGACTTCTCAATAATGACGTCACTGTTCTGCACTACAAAGTACCGGTTAATCAGCCTAGTGCTTCGTCGCGAAAACAAAGGTGGGATGGACTCTTAACTCTTTCTAGAAGCAGTGTGACTGCTTCTTGAGCACAATCTCACAAGATAAAGGATTTCTCAATAATGGCGTCACTGTTCTGCACTACAAAGTACCGGTTAATCAGCCTAGCGCTTCGTCCGAAAACAAAGGTGGGATGGACTCTTAACTCTCTCCGGAAGCAGTGTAAGTGCTTCCTGAGCACAATCTCACAAGGTAAAGGACTTCTCAATAATGACGTCACTGTTCTGCACTACATAGTACCGGTTAATCAGCCTAGCGCTTCGTCCGAAAACAAAGGTGGGATGGACTCTTAACTCTCTCCGGAAGCAGTGTAAGTGCTTCTTGAGCACAATCTCACAAGGTAAAGGACTTCTCAATAATGACGTCACTGTTCTGCACTACAAAGTACCGGTTAATCAGCCTAGTGCTTCGTCGCGAAAACAAAGGTGGGATGGACTCTGAATTCTCTCCGGAAGCAGTGTAAGTGCTTCTTGAGCACAATCTCACAAGATAAAGGACTTCTCAATAATGACGTTACTGTTCTACACTACACCTGTGAAGTACCTGTTAATCAGCCTAGCGCTTCGTAGCGAAAACAAAGATGGGATGGACTCTGAATTCTCTCCGGAAGCAGTGTAAGTGCTTCTTGAGCACAATCTCACAAGATAAAGGACTTCTCAATAATGACGTTACTGTTCTACACTGCACCTGTTAAGTACCTATGAATCAACCTAGCGCTTCGTAGCGAAAACAAAGATGGGATGGACTCTAAACTCTTTCTAGAAGCAGTGTGACTGCTTCTTGAGCACAATCTCACAAGATAAAGGATTTCTCAATAATGGCGTCACTGTTCTGCACTACAAAGTACCGGTTAATCAGCCTAGCGCTTCGTCCGAAAACAAAGATGGGATGGACTCTAAACTCTTTCTAGAAGCAGTGTGACTGCTTCTTGAGCACAATCTCACAAGATAAAGGATTTCTCAATAATGGCGTCACTGTTCTGCACTACAAAGTACCGGTTAATCAGCATAGCGCTTCGTCCGAAAACAAAGGTGGGATGGACTCTTAACTCTCTCCTGAAGCAGTGTAAGTGCTTCTTGAGACCAATCTCACAAGATAAAGGACTTCTCAATAATGACGTCACTGTTCTGCACTACAAAAAGTACCGGTTAATCAGCCTAGTGCTTCGTCGCGAAAATAAAGGTGGGATGGACACTGAACTCTTTCCGGAAGCAGTGTAAGTGCTTCTTGAGCACAATCTCAAAAGATAAAGGACTTCTCAATAATCACGTCACAGTTCTGCACTACACCTGTGAAGTACCTGTGAATCAGCCTAGCGCTTCGTAGCGAAAACAAAGGTGGGATGGACTCTGAATTCTCTCCGGAAGAAGTGTAAGTGCTTCTTGAGCACAATCTCAGAAGATAAAGGACTTCTCAATAATGACGTTACTGTTCTACACTACACCTGTGAAGTACCTGTTAATCAGCCTAGCGCTTCGTAGCGAAAACAAAGGTTCGATGGACTCTTAACTCTTTCCGGAACCAGTGTAAGTATTTCTTGAGCACAATATCACAAGATAAAGGATTTCTCAATAATCACGTCACTGTACTGCACTACAAAGTACCGGCTAATCAGCCTAGTGCTTCGTCGCGAAAAGGAAGGTGGGATTTACTCTTAACTCTCACCGGAAGCAGTGTAAGTGCTTCTTAAGCACAATCTCACAAGATAAAGGACTTCTCAATAATGACGTCACTGTTCTGCACTACAAAAAGTACCGGTTAATCAGCCTAGTGCTTTGTCGCGAAAACAAAGGTGGGATGGACTCTTAACTCTTTACGGAACCAGTGTAAGTATTTCTTGAGCACAATATCACAAGATAAAGGACTTCTCAATAATCACGTCACTGTACTGCACTACAAAGTACCGGCTAATCAGCCTAGTGCTTCGTCGCGAAAAGGAAGGTGGGATTTATTCTGACCTCTTTCCGGAAGCTGTGTAAGTGCTTCTTGAGCACATTCTCACAAGGTAAAGGACTTCTCAATAATGACGTCACTGTTCGGCACTACAAAGTACCGCTTAATCAGCCTAGTGCTTCGTCGCGAAAACAAAGGTGGGATGGACTCTGAATTCTCTCCGGAAGCAGTGTAAGTGCTTCTTGAGCACAATCTCACAAGATAAAGGACTTCTCAATAATGACGTTACTGTTCTACACTACACCTGTGAAGTACCTATGAATCAACCTAGCGCTTCGTAGCGAAAACAAAGGTGGGATGGACTCTAAACTCTTTCTAGAAGCAGTGTGACTGCTTCCTGAGCACAATCTCACAAGATAAAGGATTTCTCAATAATGACGTCACTGTTCTGCACTACACCTGTGAAGTACCTGTGAATAAGCCTAGCGCTTTGTCGCGAAAAGAAAGGTGGGATTTACTCTGACCTCTTTCCGGAAGCAGTGTATGTGCTTCTTGAGCACATTCTCACAAGATAAAGGACTTCTCAATAATGACGTCACTGTTCTGCACTACAAAAAGTACCGGTTAATCAGCCTAGTGCTTCGTCGCGAAAATAAAGGTGGGATGGACACTGAACTCTTTCCGGAAGCAGTGTAAGTGCTTCTTGAGCACAATCTCAAAAGATAAAGGACTTCTCAATAATCACGTCACAGTTCTGCACTACACCTGTGAAGTACCTGTGAATCAGCCTAGCGCTTCGTAGCGAAAACAAAGGTGGGATGGACTCTGAATTCTCTCCGGAAGCAGTGTTGTAAGTGCTTCTTGAGCACAATCTCAAAAGATAAAGGACTTCTCAATAATAACGTTACTGTTCTACACTGCACCTGTGAAGTACCTGTTAATCAGCCTAGCGCTTCGTAGCGAAAACAAAGGTGGGATGGACTCTGAACTATTTCCAGAAGCAGTGTAAGTACTTCTTGAGCACAATCTCACAAGATAAAGGACTTCTCAATAATGACGTCACTGTTCTGCACTACAATGTACCGGTTAATCAGCCTAGCGCTTCGTCGCGAAAAGAAAGGTGGGATTTACCCTGACCTCTTTCCGGAAGCAGTGTAAGTGCTTCTTGAGCACAATCTCACAAGGTAAAGGACTTCTCAATAGTCACGTCACTGTTCTGCACTACATCTGTGAAGTACCTGTGAATCAGCCTAGCGCTTCGTAGCGAAAACAAAGGTGGGATGGACTCTGAACTCTTTCCAGAAGCAGTGTAAGTGCTTCTAGAGCACAATCTCACAAGATAAAAGACTTCTAAATAATTACGTCACTGTTCTGCACTACAAAGTACCGGTTAATCAGCCTAGTGCTTCGTCGCGAAAACAAAGGTGGGATGGACTCTGAATTCTCTCCGGAAGCAGTGTAAGTGCTTCTTGAGCACAATCTCAAAAGATAAAGGACTTCTCAATAATGACGTTACTGTTCTGCACTACACCTGTGAAGTACCTGTGAATAAGCCAAGCGTTTCGTAGCGAAAACAAAGGTGGGATGGACTCTGAATTCTCTCCGGAAGCAGTGTAAGTGCTTCTTGAGCACAATCTCAAAAGATAAAGGACTTCTCAATAATGACGTTACTGTTCTGCACTACACCTGTGAAGTACCTGTGAATAAGCCTAGCGCTTTGTCGCGAAAAGAAAGGTGGGATTAACTCTGACCTCTCTCCGGAAGCAGTGTATGTGCTTCTTGAGCACATTTTCACAAGGTAAAGGACTTCTCAATAATGACGTCACTGTTATGCACTACAAAGTACCGGTTCATCAGCCTAGTGCTTCGTCGCGAAAACAAAGGTGGGATGGACTCTGAACTCTTTCCAGAAGCAGTGTAAGTGCTTCTTGAGCACAATCTCACAATATAAAGGACTTCTCAATAATGACGTCACTGTTCTAGACTACACCTCTAAAGTACCTGTGATTCAGCTTAGCGCTTCATAGCGAAAACAAAGGTGGGATGGAGTCTTAACTCTTTCCGGAAGCAGTGTAAGTGCTTCTTGAGTACAATGACACAAGATATATTAAGTCTGAACAATGACGTCATTGTTCTGCTCTACAAAGTACCAGACTAGCGCTATGTCACTGGACCAGGAAAAGGGATAGAATCTGAACCCTTTATGAAAAGGAAAAATAATTTTTTAAGTACAATCACTCAAGTATATACTACTAAAATAATGACGTCACAGCTACAAGTGCAGATACAATTATATCATAGAGATAATACAGATTACACCTGTTGGAGGAAGAAATTCAATATTGTAACTGTAACTATTTAATAGTGACTAAAGTGATAAAAATCCTACTAAGTTCCCTATTTTTTGAAATAAGGAGAAACGATTGTAAAAAACAAGTAATAAAAATATTTTTTTTTGTAGTGAATTCCTTTTGAGGTCAAGAACGAAAAATTTTGTCATTGCTTGCTTATTTCCAGTTTGATTATTTTATTCGTTTAATTCATTTTTAACCTTACATCACTATTTATGATAATTTGTGGTAACCGTGGCAACAGTCTAAGGTTGTATAATGGATGTTTCGGCGACAACCAAAAAAAAAAATTCATATACTTTTGGGAAATTAGTTTCTTGGTATTGGAGAGTTGACGAAGTGCAAAAGCGTGCTAGGCTTTGAACATGAAGAATCATAGTTCGAATCCCGATAGTCCCCAACATTTTTATAATTAACCTATTGAATAAATATTTGAAAAATCTTTATTAACATCAATTGTCATTTAATATAGATTAAAAGAAATGTATTTTGATCTTAATTGGATGAATGAAAATTTATTTTAATAATGATTGAACATTTGTAGAAGATATAACCTATATCAGGAGAGTGTGAGCTAATAGAAGGAATTTAAAAATAGCCAAATCAACGAAAAATTATAAAAATAATGATAGTGAGAAAAAAATGTAACAACGTTTTGTATAAAATATTACAAAATCAAGCGTCTAATTATATTTTAAAAAATGTAATATGTTGACATTAAAAATTATTTCAAATCTGCAATAGCATTTTAATTATATTTGTTGGCCACTTACTGATGTGAATACTTCCAAGCGAAGACTGTATATCCTTGCTACTGTCAAACTTAAAGGCCTTTTTAGCATTTCTCCCATGATGAGTGAGTCCTGTTTGAATGATTTTGGGAAGTCGTGCCAGTTCGAGAATTCCAAAGCATTGCGTAATTCCTCTCCCTATTTTAAAACAAAAAATCTAATAATGATTGATATGTGACTATTTAACAATATTTAAAATTAGTTCTATAGTTCAATGAATTAAGATATGAAATTTATTGTTTGTTAAATTTTATGATTGCATGAAAGTTGATACAAATATATAATTTCATTAAGAATATAAAATTTCTTTATACTAAACATTTTGTCTACGTGTAGTTATTAACTTCGTTTAATATAATTTATAAAGCTTATGGGTAAATGGAACATTAATACAACTTATTAACTGGGGTTTTCCCTATTTATTTTTTATTCTGAGTTGATTATTTATATACATTATGATCCTCATATAAAAGGTTTAGAAAATTTGTAATTATGTGTTTAGTTGTATTTAAATACTATATTATTTCTGATTTTCTATATATAATATTTAAGCCAACGTATACAACATATTGAAGGTCATAATTGCAACCATTCAACCCGTATTACCGACATTTAGGTTATTGTTGCCTAGAGGTGTCAAAGCTAAGTTTCTACAAAGTTACTAATTTGTCAAATGTATCTTGCAGTTTACCCGCAAACAAACTGTATTTTGTAGTAATGATTACGAGATATTAGTAGTAATAATATTACTACAAATTGATTTATTTGTACTTATACATTACTAATACCGGTTTGTAGTAATAATCCTTCAGTTGGCCGTTACAGTGGTAGTTGCAAAATTAGTAACTTTGTCGAAACTTTACAAGCTTAGCTTTGGCACCTCTAAACAGCAATAACATGAATGTCGGTAAAACGGGTTTATTAAGGAAATTTATTAGGTTATTGCAAAATTGGCAGTTGACATGCTGCAGAAATCTCCTGTAGTTGACCGTTAGAGCAGTAAAGAGCATGTTTTTTCCTGCCCTTTGACACTATTCGATAAATAACAAAACCTCCATAGTAGTCAGTAGTAATGTTTTCAAAAATACTTTAAGCAATATCTTTTTTCTTTTTTCTTTGAAAAAAACACAGAAGTTATAAAATGTTTAGTTAAAGTGTTTCTCAGTGTTAACTAGTCGAAATACTTTTAAATCCCTCTAACTGAAAAAAATCGTCTTTGGTTTTGTATATTATTTGTACATCAACACAGGCCAATCCTCTGGCAAAAAAATTTTAAAATGTTTCTAGATCTTTTTTTTTACTGTAAAATTTTAGCTCCTCTTATAAGTAATATAATACGTTGTCACAAATGTTTACGTATTTGATTTAAATAATTAGAAACATTTTAAATGAAAGTCCTACTTAGAAAATAATGTCTAAAATCATTTACACTTAATGTAAACACTTACCCCATTTATAATTGACTGCCCCATCCAGCATTGTAACCATATAAATATCGGAGCTGCCAGAATAACTCCAAAATGAGGAACAGTTCTTGAGGTGAATAAAAGCTCTTGCTGAAAGAATACAGAACTAGTAACCTCAATACAACCAAAAGAGACAATATTATACAAAATTAATGAGAACCTAACTGTGTCGTTGTTTGCCAATGAAAATAAATTAGTCTTGAAAATAATAATGTTATTATAAATTTTCATTTTGAGTTCTTCCAACAAATCACTTAACATAACAATCGCTGATGTCACTGTTTCCTGATTGATATCGAGATCTATAAAATGAAATGTTCCAATGATTTTTAAAACAACGTTTTTGTAATAAAAAGTAAGCAAATACAAAAAAATCCTCTTAAATCAATATTAAGTAGTATTACACAATTTTTACACGTGAGTAGGAGATAAAAGTAGAGCGGGAGGAAAATAAAAAGAGAGAGAAGCCTTTTGAAAGAGTTTTAAATTAATTGAATATTTTTGAAGTATATTTTCTATGTCTGGTGCAATTTTTTCACGGATTTCAAATAAAAACTTCAAAATACTTGATTGAGGCAAACATTTTATTTTGAATAAAAATAATGTTTCATCTGCAACTTAGAGGGAACAACCTGGACAGAACTAATTAGACGGGATATCGAGGTACGGAAACCTGACCTTTCGGAAAATTCTACTGCTCCCGAGTGGTCCCAGAGGCGGACCGGTCACCAGTCTAGACTTTATAGCAAGATCGTAATACTCTTGTATACTAGTCCCTTGAATTGTGGCAATGAGCCCCCCCCCCCCCGTCTCGATCCGGACGCTAGCCACTTTGTGGGAGTCACGAGTATGAGGTTGGATTTTGTAAAGGTTTAATACTCTAGAATGGAGATGTTTTCACATGAAGGATCTTTTTTGTGTGTTCTTTGACAAGGAGTTCGTATCGGAAGACTGGTATTCCTAGTCACCAAACTTCGCTTAGCACCATCTTTCTTTCTCTTCTACACTTTTCCACAACATATTGTCGCATGTAACTTATAGGCGACCCTAATAAATAGGTTTTTCTTCATACCTTTTATGAATGCTGTATACTTAAACTTTATTTAATGTCTGTTTTGATAACTAATTAATGTCTTCAAGATTAACAACAGATCACAGATCAATTCATGTTAATACAAATGCACTCTACATTTCGATATCCTATCCTCCATAGTTTTTTTTTAAATTGATAAATTTTTAGCTCTTGAAAAGGATTTTCGAAAAAGGTGTATTTGTATTAGGATGAATAATGTAGTATGATCTGTCATTAACCTTAAACACTTTGAATGTTGTATGTTTTTGGACACGTTTTTGTTGCTAATATCGGTTGTACATTTTAAAAGGGGTCATTTACAAAATAGTTTTGATTGAAATTTTTCTAAATGAACGTTCAGTCCTATGTAACTTTACATGTTTTTGTAAAAAACTTACCACGCTTATCTTGTAGGCAGACGCCGTTATAGTTGTAAAACTAGCACTTAGAATACAGAATGTTACCCCCTGGAATATGTCATCAAGTAGTCTTACGTAGCTGAAAAATTACATTTTCGTTAATAAATAAAGTGCTTACATATGACTGCAGTTAAACAGATTTATGTGAAGCATTCTGTAAAAAAATTGTTTGCAAAGGTACTTTAGATATAAATAAATCTTTGTTTAAACATTTTAAATTTATGACATATAATATACAGTATTATACTTTCAGGGGGAAAAGACTTTTGAAAAATGTACTAAAATTAAGAATTTGTTATTCAAAATAAACATTTGTCTGTCCATACCAAGTTTTTTACTAACCATTTTTGACTCTCCCTAAAATTATGTTTTTTAAATAAAAATTTTTAAGCATTAAAGGTTTCAAAGAGAAAGATAATAGAAAATACAATAGTCAATAAATATCGATTTCCGATATTTATTAGTTACATTTATTATCTATTAAATATCTTTAAAATTACGCTGCGTTTGGAATAAATTTACAAGAAATATTGGTTAGAATCCAAAATTGGGAGTAAAAATTATGCCAATGTAATATTCTAAAAAACTTTGGTTTCGCTCGCCAAGACATAGTAGGTGACTCAGAGAAACCATTTTCGGCAGCGAGACAGGTTAACGTGCGTGTGTGAGGTGCGTTAGCATGCGAGGGTCCCTTAATTCTCTAGGGAGCTTCAGATTGTGGACGGCCTATAATCTGTAATAAACTCTATAGTGATAGTATAGGCCAACTATTTATTTATCTATATTCTGTAAATATATACAATTTGTAGCAAACATTTGTATAAACAGAAATATTAAAAACATATTAATATTCATTTGAAAATACTATGAATAATATATTTAAATTACTCTTTCATCCAAATATAATAATTTTCACTTACTACAAAACTTGTTGGTGGTGGCAAATAGCTTGGTTTGCTAACATCTTAAAACATCCGTTCATATCTGTTGACTGTGAGGACGCGTTCTCAAATGACAAACCTGCTTTCTTGTTGAGTCCTTTTATTGATAAAGATAGAATTTTGATTTCACACAAGACAAACGTAACTGATATATACTCCAAAGAGAGCAGAGTCAAAATACATAATAGAGTGTATGTTGCAGTTACTATTGTGATAGAGTAGGCAAAGAGGTACCTGGGGAAGGTGTTTAAAGAGAATGGAAACCAACATGAAAATGGCAGAGAGAAGGTCTCTGTGCTGGTGTCGGTGTACATTATCTGGACAATTCCAAAGAATAAAGGCATAATGAATCTCAGTACCGAAGCTATGGCGAGGAAAATAGCTGCCCAGAATAGAATCAGTGTAGATCTTCTCATGTGATAGGTTTTAATCTTGTCTGCATCTTCTATTATGGGAACTTTGTACTTAAACAAGCCACTCTCTATTATCTTGTAAATAAGAAAATAATTATCCTTCTGCAGAACATTTATGGTGGTAAAAGTAATATTGAACAGACCCACAAGAACGTCACACAATGGTTCGACTGATTCGTCTATGTTGGAGGAATGGTAGATTTTGAGAAAGATCAAAAGTAATGTGACTATCCAGAATAGCATCATGGTGATGACATACGCACACTTGATTTCAGTCTTGGTATTTTCAATTTTTATTCCAACTAGTAGAAGCAGCAATTTAAATATTTTTGCTGTTTGATTTCCAATTGTTTTAAACATTTTACCTGTAACAAAACATAAGTGTTCAAAGTATCGTTTCATTTACGCCGTATTACATATTTTAAAGTGATATTTTCACTTTCGATTCTAAAGACATTTAAATGTGTCATTTATGGTTAATCTTTGGTTGTAAATTTAATCGAACACTCTGCAACTTGTGAAATGAAACTAATAGACTAATTTCTCCTGTCTTGGACACCGTACCCTAATTAACTTACAAGTCAGTGGTTAAGCTTGGAAAAATTAGGAGATACTTTTGATGTTTCTACAGTAGCGATCCTATCATCTAGTGATTGAACTAGCGTCAGAACGTTTACATTATAATCCCACTTTCCTCCCACTTTGCCCCTTATCTTAGACATCAACTCTTGGAAATATCAAAGTATACCTTAAAGGCATTTAATATCTCTTCTAATGCAGACACATTTTACATCACCTTACGTAACCGGCTTTGCAACTGCTTCTAATTAAATTTTAACCCTTGAGCACTCTGTTGCAATCAGGATTTATTAGATATCCTTCATTCCGAAATAGCACCTTATACTACAAGAAACTAGTTTTTTCCCAAGTTACTGTTCACATCCATTCCTAAACTTATACTGCGTCTACGTAATTTTTAGCTGACACTTTTGGCATAAGATGTTTTTTAAAATCAGTAGATGGTCGACGATTTGAGAAATGAAATTTTTGTGAACCTCACATTCCGTGGCAGTTCTCAACCTTGATGTCTTCAAAACCAATCATCGGGATAGATATCTCATACCATTTAGAATACGCGTTGACTTGAAGAACCAGCAACTGATCGACGTAGACTGCCAACCGACCTGGCCTCGCTAGGACACGAGTTCCAGAGTAGCATCCCCTGATAAATGTTATCACTGAGAACACCCCGACTTAGGACCTGGTAGCTGATATCCCTGAAATTACTAGACATGCCCGGCGTAACGCAGTGGTAAAGCACGACACCAAACACTACATTTACGTAGTCCCAGAAACATCAGAGGCAAACAGACTATTGGGGTTGGTGCCTGACCGTCTGAAAAATCTAAGTTGAGTTTGAGACAACGGCGTGCCTAAACATAGTGCGTCCGTCATTCAGCAGTTGGGCAGCCCCATTTCATCTTGTACCCAAAACGAACAATGAGTGGGATCCGTGTGACGATTATCATGCTTTGAAAGCGTGCACAATACCAAACGGGTATACCGTTTCCATTCATACACGATTTCTCTCAATCTCATAAAGGTACTACAATCTACACAAAGTTGGACCCCGTATGCGCGTACCACTGGATACCAGTCACAGAATAGCATAGGCTATATTTCTCACAGTAATTAATACACGGTTTGGAGTTTTCGAATTCCCTTACATGGGTTTTGGCTTTAGAAACATAGCACATACATTTCAACTGTTCATTGATGATATCAAAAGAGATGTAGATATCTGTTTTACTATATCGCTGACGGTCTTATAGCTTCGAAGAACTAGGAAGATCACCGAGGACAGTTAAAAACCATGTTTATAAATCATAGGGTTTCAGTGGTTAAGGAATGGTCGTAAACCCTACCAAGTGCGGAGTACAGAAAGTTTTTTTTTCCGGTTCCCTGGTTAACAGCAGGGGTATTCAACCACCACGAGAGAGACTCATAGCCTTTCAGTAATTCACAGAACTAAAAACTGCCAAAGAACTGCGAAGATTTTGGGGGATGTCAATTTTTTACCGCCTGTTTGGCGAAAACATACGAGCTCCAAGCTCGTGAATATTTCATATGGGAAGCTTTAAGGCAAGGATATTTCACAGTGGAATGAGGAGGCAAGGGGAAGCTTTAGCCAGCTTGAGGGCACTTTATCACACGCAGCCCTGCTGGTCTAACGTGATATCGATGCTCCTCTCACTCTCGTGTACGACGAATCGTGTACGGGAGTGGGCAAGACCCTTCAACAAAATCGCGGCAACGGATGGGAACCGCTAGTCTTCTATTCTAAAACGATCGATAGGTTCAACGAAGTGCAAATATAGTATTTACAAAAAATTAAAATGTTTCAAACACATGCTCGACCTCATCTATTAAATGTATAGAGCAACTAGTATAATCAATGTATTAACATTTAGGTGAGTATTTAATTTATTGCGGGTAATATTACTATTTCTGTCAACTCATTCTCAAAGCATTGGATTTTTCAAAAAAAAAAAAAACAATAACTTATCTAAAAATTCTTAATTATACACTTAAACAATAGTTTATGACTATACGAACCTAATTAAAGTTCGGATAGTTATACACTATTGTTTAAGTGATTAATTAACATTCACCGAACGTAATGGACTACAAAATTCAAGAATACAAATTCTTTATTAGTATCTGAAACTTTAGTTTCTAGTTCAAATTTCAACAAACATCTGCTGCTCAAACTCAGATGTATTTATTTAGTTTTTGCTCTTAAAACACCTAGGCCTAAAGCTCTGGCAACATTTTTGAGGTTATTACTCATTTTTAATATATCCTTAAACTTAGTTTCAATGATTTTAGATTTTTTTGCTACATCCATTTTAACAATTATATTTATAGGGCCCATGTTTTTTTAATTTCTTGGATTGTACAATCTAATCCAACTACTACTGATCTAAGGTTAAGTTAAATATTAATTCGTCCATAGACAAGAATTCTATGTTTAAACTCATTTTTAAAACCTACAACTATACTGTCTACAAATACAAGAAATGTCACTCAAAGGAAACATTCAAATAACCTCTTATCTCTTTTGGAGGAACTTGGGATGAGTATATTCATTTTAAAACATAGGTTGCAAAATAAAATAAAGTATGCATCAAAACGTAACTTATATAAATAAGAAGCAGAGTTGAAATTCGTAACATGTAACAACTAGGTTTTTGTGAAGTGTTTAGTTAATTAAAAAAAATACTTTGTTCACATGTAAATTATAATTTACATTTTAAAAAGACTTACCGGATCCACATGGTCAATTGTTTACATTACAAAAATATTTTATCTAACGCTTTGATTTACGTAGACTGGCTGTCAATTTAAATTGTTCTGAAGAAAGATAGATTACATTCAAGTTAACATTTGAATTTTCAAAAAAGATTTAATTGAAAAAATATTAAAAAAGTTACACTTTCAATAACTATTAACAAATATTAATTAAACGAGTTTATATTAAAATTTAGATCTTACAAGCTTAGCTATTAGAAAATATTGGGTCAGATGCGTACTAGTAACTTTCGTATATCTACTGATTAGTTTCTGTCAAATTAATTGAAAAAATTAAACATAGAACATACCTTGGAATTCCCTTGAACTTACTAGGCCTATTTACAAATTTTGAGCATTACATTTTAAAACATTTAATCAAGCAATCTAACACAGAGAAATTTTAATTATAGTCCATGCCGATCTTTCATCTACCAAAGCTGAAGAAAGACAGAGTAAAAGCACATGATTTCTCACGCATCTCAGGTGGGAATCCACCTCACACATTAAAAATATATTTCTTTCATTGGTTACCAGAATTTAGCATGGCTCTCTCCCCAACGCTGTCTAATATTTTCATAAACAAACATTTTATTTTAAATTAATCCGATATTACGTTAACTGAAATAAATAAATATTTATTCAACATGCTAAATCATTTAAAAAAATTCAACATAATAAAAACCTCAACAACCGTTTTTAAAAACAAATTTTCATTTTAAAATGAATAAATTATTTTCTAACAAAATTTTGTCGAAGTATAAATTTTAGGAAATTATCTTACTAAACCTGAGTGCAGAAGGTCTACTTTCAATTACAAGAGCATTCATCAGACTGACCAACATTCTAAACTTTATACAGTGTCGTAAGACAAAGTTGTTTAATACTTTCAAGGCTGAAGGACGATACTTATAATTTGCGCAATCTACCATTGCACTTATTGATCTTTAACCTTATAGTAGTCTAATCGATTGACACGAACATGTAAATACAACTTTAGTTTTACCAGAAGTATAATTGCATTCATTGCATTTCTCTGAGAATAATTTACAACTCAACTATAGGTAATTTGTGATCGAAGAGTGAACTAGTTCGAAAGGGAGCCACTTTACATTGTTAAAGACTGTGGATTTGACCTTATAGTTCATTAAATATGAATAGAATTTACACTTACACAAGTATATTTATCGCATATTTTGAAAATGAATTCGACTTGTAATGAAGACTTTTACTCGGCAGTTGTCCCAGAACGTAATTACGGATGTAAGTCGTAGACGAGGTATATATTCCATTACAATAGTTAATAGAAAGAAATAAGAAGCAAAGTGTTGTTTTGAACTTCCTAATTTGGTATTAGCGATAGAAAAAGTTTTATTATTTGAATAACAAAAGCAAAACATTTATTGAAACTTCTTTAAAACAATCATAGATATAAAATCCCAATACAAATCACACGTACTCTTTGATACTATCGAAAACCTGCCTTTAAAATCGTCACTGTCTAATATAACAACTCCAAGCAGAAGTCACTGATGAAGATAGCCACGGAGTGATCAAAAACTTTCTGTTTCAGTAAGTTTTTACAAAATTACACAAATTAAGGTTTGGATAGTCATAAACGAATGTAAAAGTGATTAGTAGGTTTCATCGAACGTAATCGACTACAAAATTCAATAGTTAATATTTTTGTAATAGAGAAATAAAATATTTTATGATTTAATTTTTTAGTATAAAGTCCGAATTATATTTTAAAGAGAGGTTCATTGGTGTTCCATAAAACATTTTATATACAAATTGAAAATATTTTATGACAGAGTACACCTTTTATAAAAGGCAGTTATTTATTTAAATGTAATCATAAGAATTAAGACAGTGGATAATAGAAGTATATTTCTTTAAGAAAATAATCATGTTATATTACAAAGAAGATTGACGTTTTATAATAGACAATTATCTGTAATACATTTCTCATATAATTTTATTTAATGGGTTGTATCAGGAAATATAAAAGGTAGATTATATAACCTCTAAGAAATCCATATTTTATAGAGTGGATGATAGGTGTTTTATAGAAGACAGTTCTCTCTAACAAAGTCATCAATCATAAAAACATTCATTCTTAGTGAAAAACATGGTAATTAATACAGCTTAGTGAGCGTTAATTTGGTACATTGTCTAGGTTAGCTTGCTGGATGGCGTCAATAGCACCTCTTCATTGATTTCGCTTCTCGTTTAGCCTTTCCCGCATTTGTAATTTAAAATTTTCATTGTTACCCCTAAATCCCCAATTAAACCCGTTACAGTGCTCGCATGCGACGCGACGGGTGTGTGTGTATGTGTTTGTGTGAGTGAGTGAGTGTGTGTGTGTGTGTGTGTGTGTGTGTGTGTGTGTGTGTGTGTGTGTGTGTGTGTGTGTGTGTGTGTGTGTAAGTATGTGTGTGTGTGTGTGCCTCCGCGACCTTGTCTACAACATTCTAGAGCCATCTGTTACATCTGTCGATTACAATAAGCTAATTCTACTAATTATGTCAAAATCATTATAAATCATTTCGTGTAATATAATACTATTTGTTGTGGTTACCTTTTAATAATTATTCTTTAATATGCATAGGTCAAAGTTAAGGCATTTAAATATATATATATATATATATGTGTGTGTGTGTGTGTGTGTGTGTGTGTGTGTGTGTATACATATATATATATATATATATATATATATATATATATATATATATATATATATATAATATATATATGTATGTTTGTCTGTGTTTGTGTGTGTGTGTCTCAAAATTTAAAAAATAAGACAAAATCGGTAAAATTATTTTAAAAAAAGATTTTCAAAACACAAGAGCGAAAGTGAAAGTAGCGAAAGTGAAGTATATTCTCAAAATATGTAAACAAAGCCGGTCCAAAGGGCTGGATTGCTTATCTATAACATTTGCTTATCTATCACGGTGGTACCTACTTTATATTCTTTCTCTAGATATACATTTGCTTATTCTATCACAGTGGTACCGGCATTATATTCTCTCTCTAGATACACATTTGCTCATTCTATCATAGCGGTACCGCCTTTATATTCTCTCCCTAGATACACATTTGCTCATTCTATCATAGTGGTACCGGCATTATATTCTCTCTCTAGATACACATTTGCTTATTCTATCACAGTGGTACCGGCATTATATTCTCTCTCTAGATACACATTTGCTCATTCTATCATAGTGGTACCGGCATTATATTCTCTCTCTAGATACACATTTGCTCATTCTATCATAGTGGTACCGGCATTATATTCTCTCTCTAGATACACATTTGCTCATTCTATCATAGTGGTACCGGCATTATATTCTCTCTCTAGATACACATTTGCTCATTCTATCATAGTGGTACCGCCTTTATATTCTCTCCCTAGATACACATTTGCTTATTCTATCACAGTGGTACCGGCATTATATTCTCTCTCTAGATACACATTTGCTCATTCTATCATAGTGGTACCGGCATTATATTCTCTCTTTAGATATACATTTGCTTATTCTATCACAGTGGTACCGGTATTATATTCTCTGTCTAGATACACATTTGCTCATTCAATCATAGTGGTACCGGCATTATATTCTCTCTCTAGATATACATTTGCTTATTCTATCACAGTGGTACCGGCATTATATTCTCTCTCTAGATACACTTTTGCTCATTCTATCATAGTGGTACCGGCATTATATTCTCTCTCTAGATACACATTTGCTTATTCTATCATAGTGGTACCGGCATTATATTCTCTCTCTAGATAGACATTCGCTCATTCTATCATATTGGTACTGGCATTATATTCTCTCTCTAGATACACTTTTGCTTATTCTATGACAGTGGTACCGGCATTATATTCTCTCTCTAGATATACATTTACTTATTCTATCAAAGTGGTACCGGCATTATATTCTCTCTCTAGATATACATTTGCTTATTCTATCACAGTGGTACCGGCTTTATATTCTCTCTCTAGATATACATTTACTTATTCTATCACAGTGGTACCGGCATTATATTCTTTCTACAGATACACATTTGCTTATTCTATCATAGTGGTACCGGCATTATATTCTCTCTCTAGATAGACATTCGCTCATTCTATCATATTGGTACTGGCATTATATTCTCTCTCTAGATACACTTTTGCTTATTCTATCACAGTGGTACCGGCATTATATTCTCTCTCTAGATATACATTTACTTATTCTATCACAGTGGCACGGGCATTATATTCTTTCTACAGATATATATTAGTTTATTCTATCATAGAGGTACCGGCTTTCTATTCTCTCTCTAGATACACATTTGCTTATTCTATCACAGTGGACCGGATTTATATTCTTTCTACAGATATACATTTGCTTATTCTATCACAGTGGACCGGCTTTATATTCTTTCTACAGATATACATTTGCTTATTCTATCACAGTGGTACCGGCATTATATTCTCTCTCTAGATAAACATTTGCTTATTCTATCACAGTGGTACCGGCATTATATTCTCTCACTAGATACACATTTGCTTATTCTATCACAGTGGACCGGCTTTATATTCTTTCTACAGATATACATTTGCTCATTCTATCACAGTGGTACCGGCATTATATTCTCTATCTAGATACACATTTGCTTATTCTATCACAGTAGTACCGGCATTATATTCTCTTTCTAGATACACATTTGCTTATTCTATCACAGTGGTACCGGCATTATATTCTCTCTCTAGATACACATTTGCTTATTCTATCACAGTAGTTCCGGCTTTATATTCTCTCTCTAGATACACATTTGCTTATTCTATCACAGTGGACCGGCTTTATATTCTTTCTACAGATATACATTTGCTTATTCTATCACAGTAGTACCGGCATTATATTCTCTCTCTAGATACACATTTGCTTATCTATCACGGTGGTACCGACTTTATATTCTCTCTCTAGATACACATTTGCTTATTCTATCACAGTGGACCGGCTTCATATTCTTTCTACAGATATACATTTGCTCATTCTATCACAGTGGTACCGGCTTTATATTCTCCATCTAGATACACATTTGCTTATTCTATCACAGTAGTTCCGGCTTTATATTCTCTCTCTAGATACACATTTGCTCATTCTATCATAGTGGTACCGGCATTATATTCTCTTTCTAGATACACATTTGCTTATTCTATCACAGTGGTACCGGCATTATATTCTCTCTCTAGATATACATTTGCTTATTCTATCACAGTGGTACCGCCTTTATATTCTCTCTCTAGATATACATTTGCTTATCTATCACGGTGATACTGGCTTTATAGTTTCTCACTAGATACACATTTGCTTATTCTATCACGGTGGTACCGGCTTTATATTCTCTCTCTAGATACACATTTGCTTATCTATCACGGTGGTACCGATTTTATATTCTCTCTCTAGATACACATTTGCTTATTCTATCACAGTGGACCGGCTTTATATTCTTTCTACAGATATACATTTGCTTATTCTATCACAGTGGACCGGCTTTATATTCTTTCTACAGATACACATTTGCGCATTCTATCACAGTGGTACCGGCATTATATTCTCTCACTAGATACACATTTGCTTATTCTATCACAGTGGACCGGCTTTATATTCTTTCTACAGATATAAATTTGCTCATTGTATCACAGTGGTACCGGCTTTTTATTCTCTCTCTAGATATACATTTGCTTATTCTATCACAGTAGTACCGGCTTTATATTCTTTCTACAAATATACATTAGCTTATTCTGTCACAGTGGTACCTACTTTATATTCTCCATCTAGATACACATTTGCTTATTCTATCACAGTAGTTCCGGCTTTATATTCTCTCTCTAGATACACATTTGCTCATTCTATCATAGTGGTACCGGCATTATATTCTCAATCTAGATACACATTTGCTTATTCTATCACAGTGGTAGCGGCATTATATTCTCTCTCTAGATACACATTTGCTTATTCTATCACAGTAGTTCCGGCTTTATATTCTCTCTCTAGATACACATTTGCTCATTCTATCATAGTGGTACCGGCATTATATTCTCTCTCTAGATACACATTTGCTTATTCTATCACAGTGGTACCGGCATTATATTCTCTCTCTAGATACACATTTGCTCATTCAATCATCGTGGTACCGGCATTATATTCCGTCTCTAGATAAACATTTGCTTATTCTATCACTGTGGTACCGGCTTTATATTCTTTCAACAGATACACATTTGCTTATCCTATCACAGTAGTACCGGCTTTATATTCTCTCTCTAGATATACATTTGCTTATCTATCGCAGTGATAATGGCTTTATATACTCTCTCTAGATACACATTTGTTTATTCTATCACGGTGATACAGGCTTTAGAGTCTCTCACTTGATACACCTTTGCTTATCCTATCACAGTAGTACCGGCTTTATATTCTCGCTCTAGATATACATTTGCTTATTCTATCACAGTGGTACCGGCTTTTTATTCTCTCTCTAGATATACATTTGCTTATCTATCACGGTGATACTGGCTTTATAGTTTCTCACTAGATACACATTTGCTTATTCAATACGGTGGTACCGGCATTATATTCTCTCTCTAGATAAACATTTGCTCATTCTATCATAGTGGTACCGGCTTTATATACTCTCTCTAGATACACATTTGCTCATTCTATCATAGTGGTACTGGATTTATATACTCTCCCTAGATACACATTTGCTTATTCTATCACAGTAGTACCGGCTTTATATTCTCTCACTAGATATACATTTGCTTATATTTTCACGGTGGTACCGGGTTTATATTCCCTCTCTAGATAAACATTTGCTTATTCTATCACAGTAGTACCGGCTTTATATCCTCTCACTAGATATACATTTGCTTATACTTTCACATTGGTAACGGCTTTATATACTCTCTCTGGATACACATTTCCTTATTTTATCACAGTAGTACCGGCTTTATATTCACTCACTGGATACACATTTGCTTATTCTATCACAGTGGTACCGGCTTTATACTCTCTTTCTACATACACATTTGCTTATTTTGTCACAGTGGTACCGGATTTATATTCTCTCTCTAGATATACATTTGCTTATTCTATCACAATAGTACCGGCTTTATATTCTCCCACTAGATACACATTAGCTTATTCTATCACAGTGGTACCGGCTTTATACTCTATTTCTAGATACACATTTGGTTCTTCTGTCACAGTGGTACCGGCTTTATATTCTCTCTCTAGATATACATTTGCTTATTCTATAACAGTAGTACCGGCTTTATAAAATCACACTAGTTACATATTTGGTAATTCTATCACAATGGTATCGTCCTTATATTCTAAGCAAATGTGTATCTAGAAAGAGAGTATAAAGCCGGTACCACTGTGATAGATAGGCAAATGTATATCTAGAGAGAAAATATAAAGCAGGTACCACTGTGAAAGAATAAGGAAATGTGTATCTAGAAAGAGAGTATAAACCCGGTACCACTGTGATAGATAAGCAAATGTGTATCTAGAAAGAGAGTATAAAGCCGGTACCACTGTGATAGAATAAGCAAATGTGTATCTAGAGAGAGAGAATGTAAAGTCGTAACTACTGTGACAGAATAAGCAAATATTTTTCTACAGAGAGAATATAAAGAAGGTACCATTGTGATAGAATAGGCAAATGTGTAACTAGAGAGAGAATATAAAGCTAGTACTACTATGTTAGAATAAGCAAATGTTTATCTACAGAGGAATATAAAGGCGGTACCATTGTAATAGAATGATAAAATGTGTATCTAGAGAGAGAATATAAATCCGGAACCACTGTGATAGAAAGGGCCAAAGTGTATGTAGAGAGAATATATAACCGGAGCCGCTGTGACAGAGTAAGCAAATGTGTTTCTAGAAAGAGGGTATAAAGCCGGTACCACTGTGATAGAATAAGCCAATGTGTATTTAGAGAGGGAATATAAAGCCGTTACCACTGTGATAGATAAGCAAATGTGTATCTAAAGAGAGATTATAAAGCCGGTACCACTGTGATAGATTAAGCAAATGTGTATCTAGAGGAAGAATATAAAGCCGTTACCACTGAGATAGAATGAGGAAATGTGTATCTAGAGAGAGAATACAAAGCCGTTACCACTGTGATAGAATGAGCAAATGTGTATCTAGAGGGAGAATATAAAGCCGTTACCACTGTCATGGATAAGCAAATGTGTATCTAGAGAGAGAATATAAAGCCGGTACCACTGTGATTGAATGAGCAAATATGTATTTAGAGGCAGAATATAAAGCCGTTACCACCGTGATAGAATGAGCAAATGTGTATCTATAGAGAGAATGTAGAGCCGGTACCACTGTGATAGAATGAGCAAATGTATAACTGGAGAGAATATAGAGCCAGTACGTTTGTGATAGAATAGGCAAATGCGTATCCATAGAGAGAATAAAAAGCCGGTACCACTAAGATAGAATGAGCAAATGTGTATCTAGAGAGAGAATATAAAGCCGTTACCCCTGTGATAGAATGAGCAAATGTGTATCTAGAGAGAGAATATAAAGCCGTTTCCACTGTGATAGAATGAGCAAATGTGGATCTAGAGAGAGAATATAAAGCCGTTACCACTGTGATAGAATGAGCAAATGTGTATTTAGAGGAAAAATATGAAGCCGTTACCACTGAGATAGAATGAGCAAATGTGTGTCTAGAGAGAGAATATAAAGCCGTTTCCACTGTGATAGAATGAGCAAATGTGGATCTAGAGAGAGAATATAAAGCCGTTACCACTGTGATAGAATGAGCAAATGTGTATTTAGAGGCAAAATATAAAGCCGTTACCACTGAGATAGAATGAGCAAATGTGTGTCTAGAGAGAGGATATAAAGCCGGGACCACTATGATAGAATGAGCAAATGTGTATCCAGAGAGAGTATATAAAGCCGGTAACACTATGATAGAATGAGCTAATGTGGATCTAGAGAGAGAATATAATGCCGGTACCACTGTGATAGATAAGCAAATGTGTATCTACAGGGAGAATATAAAGCCAGTACCACTGTGATAGAATAAGAATATGTGTAACCATAGACAGAATATAATGCCGGTACCACTGTGATAGATAAGCAAATGTGTATCTAGAGGGAGAATATAAAGCCAGGACCACTGTGATAGATAAGCAAATGTGTATCCATAGAGAGAATATAAAGCCATTACCACTGTGACAGATAAGCAAATTTGTATCCATAGAGAGAATATAAAGCCAGTACCACTGTGATAGAATGAGCAAATGTATAACTAGAGAGAATATAAAGACGCTACCATTGTGATAGGATAAGCAAATGTGTATCCATAGAAAGAATACAAAGCTGCTACCGCTGTGATAGAACAAGGAAATGTGTAACTAGAGAGAGAACATAATGCCGGTACCACTATGATAGAACAAGCAAATGTTTATCTACAGAGAGAATATAAAGACGGTACCATTGTGATAGATAAGCAAATGTGTATCCATAGAGAGGATACAAAGCCGCTACCGCTGTGATAAAATGAGCAAATGTGTATCTAGAGAGAGATAATAATGCCGTTTCCACTGTGATAGACTGAGCAAATGTGGATCTAGAGAGATAATATAAAGCCGTTACAACTGTGATAGAATGAGCAAATGTGTATTTAGAGGAAGAATATCAAGCCGTTACCATTGTGATAGGATGAGCAAATCTGTATCTAGAGAGTGAATATAGAGCCGGTACCACTGTGATAGAATGAGCAAATGTATAACTAGAGAGAATATAGAGCCAGTACCTTTTTGATAGAATAGGCAAAGGTGTATCTATAGTGAGAATTTAAAGCCGGTACCACTATGATAGAATGAGAAAATGTGTATCTAGAGAAAGAATATAAAGCCGTTACCATTGTGATAGAAAGAGCAAATGTGTATCTAGAGAGAGAATATAAAGCCGTTTCCACTGTGATAGGATGAGCAAATGTGGATCTAGAGAGAGAATATAAAGCCGGTACCACTATGATAGAATGAGCAAATGTGTATCCAGAGAGAGAATATAAAGCCGGTAACACTATGATAGAATGAGCAAAAATGTGTATCTAGAGAGAGTATATAATGCCGGTACCACTGTGATAGAATAATCAAATGTGTAACTAGTGAGAGAATATAAAGCCGGTACCACTTTGATAGAATAAGCAAATGTGTATCAAGTGAGTGAATATAAAGCCGGTACTATTACGATAGAATAAGCAAATGTGTCTCTAGAGAGAGAATATAAAGCCGGTACCACTATGTTAGAACTAGCAAATGTGTATCTAGGGAGAGAATATAAAGCCAGTACCACTGTGATAGATAAGCAAATGTGTATACATAGAGGGAAAATAAAGCTCTTACCACTGTGATAGAACGAGCAAATGTGTATCTAGAGAGAGATAATAAAGCCGTTTCCACTGTGATAGAATAAGCAAATGTGGATCTAGAGAGAGAATTAAAAGCCGTTACGACTGTGATAGAATGAGCAAATGTGTATTTAGAGGAAGAATATCAAGGCGTTACCAATGTGATTGAATGAGCAAATGTGTATCTAGAGAGTGAATATAGAGCCGGTACCACTGTGATAGAATGAGCAAATGTGTATCTAGAGGAAGAATATATAGCCGTTACCACTGTGATAGAAAGAGCAAATGTGTATCTAGAGAGAGAATATAAAGCCGTTTCCACTGTGATAGAATGAGCAAATGTGGATCTAGAGAGAGGATATAAAGCCGATACCACTGTGATAGAATTAGCAAATGTGTATCTAGAGAGAGAATATAAAGCCGGTACCACTATGAAATAATGAGCAAATGTGTATCCAGAGAGAGAATATAAAGCCGGTAACACTATGATAGAATGATCAAAAATGTGTATCTAGAGAGAGTATATAATGCCAGTACCACTGTGATAGAATAAGCAAATGTGTATCTAGTAAGAGAATATAAAGCCAGTACAACTATGATAGAATGAGCAAATGTGTATCTAGAGAGATAATATAAAGTAGGCACCACTGTGATAGAATAAGCAAATGTGTATCTAGTGAGTGAATATAAAGCCGGTACTACTATGATAGAATAAGCAAATGTGTCTCTAGAGAGAATATATAAAGCCGGTACCACTGTGATAGATAAGAAAATGTGTATCTAGAGGGAGAATATAAAGCCATTACCACTGTGATAGATAAGCAAATGTGTATCCATAGAGAGAATATAAAGCCAGTACCACTGTGATGAAAAAAATCAAATGTGTATCTAGACAGAGAATATAAAGCCGGTACCACTGGGCTAGAATAAGCAAATGAGTATGTAGAGAGAGAATAAAAAGACGTTATCACTGTGATAAATAAGCTAGTGTGTATTTAGAGAGAGAATATGAAGCCGGTAAAACTGTGACAGAATAAGCAAATATGTATGTACAGAGAGAATTTAAAGACGGTACCATTGTGATAGAATAAGCAAATGTGTATCCATTGAGAGAATATAAAGCCGGTACCACTATGATAGAATGAGCAAAAATGTGTATCTCGAGAGAGTATATAATGCCGGTACCACTGTGTTAGAATAGGCAAATGTGTATCTAGACAGAGAATATAAAGCCGGTACCACTGGGATAGAATAAGCAAATGAGTATGTAGAGAGAGAATATAAAGCCGTTTCCACTGTGATAGTATGAGCAAATGTGGATCTAGAGAGAGAAGGTAAAGCCGTTACCACTGTGATAGAATGAGCAAATGTGTATTTAGAGGAAGAAGATAAAGCCGTTACCACTGTCATAAATAAGCAAATGTGTATCTAGAGAGAAAATATAAAGCCGGTACCACTGTGATAGAATGAGCAAATGTATAACTAGAGAGAATATAGAGCCAGTACCTTTGTGATTGAATAGGCAAATGTGTATCCATAGAGGGAATATAAAGCCGGTACCACTGTGATAGAATGAGCAAATGTGGATCTAGAGAGAGAATATAAAGCCGTTACCACTATGATAGAATGAGCAAATGTGTATCCAAAGAGAGAATATAAAGCCGGTAACACTATGATAGAATGAGCAAAAATGTGTATCTAGAGAGAGTATATAATGCCGGTACAACTGTGATAGAATAAGCAAATGTGTGACTAGAGAGAGAATATAAAGCCGATATCACTGTTATAAAAAAAATCAAATGTGTATGTAGACAGAGAATATAAAGCCGGTACCACTGGGATAGAATAAGCAAATGAGTATGTAGAGAGAGAAAATAAAGCCGGTACCACTGTGACAGAATAAGAAAATATTTATTTACAGAGAGAATATAAAGAAAGCTACCATTGTGACAGAATAAGCAAATGTGTATCCATAGAGAGAATACAAAGCTGCTACCGCTGTGATAGAATAAGCAAATGTGTAACTAGAGAGAGAATTTAATGCCGGTACCACTATGATAGAATAAGCAAATGTTGATCTACAGAGAGAATATAAAGACGGTACAATTGTGATAGATAAGCAAATGTGTATCCATAGAGAGTATACAAAGTTGCTACTGCTGTGATAGAATAAGCAAATGTGTAACTAGTGAGAGTATATGAAGCTTGTACCACTGTGAGAGAAGAAGCAAATGTTTATCTACAGAGAGAATATAACGACCGTACCATTGTGATAGAATAAGCAAATGTGTATCTAGAGAGAGAATATAATGCCGGTACCACTATGATAGAATGAGCAAATGTGTATTCAGAGAGATAATATAAAGCCGGTAACACTATGATAGAATGAGCAAAAATGTGTATCTAGAGAGAGTATATAATGCCGGTAACACTGCGATGAATAAGCAAATGTGTAAGTAGTGAGAGAATATACAGCCGGTACCACTATGATAGAATGAACAAATGTGGATCTAGAGAGAGTATATAATGCCGGTACCACTGTGATAGAATAAGCAAATGTGTATCTAGTGAGAGAATATAAAGCCAGTACCACTATGATAGAATGAGCAAATGTGTATCTAGAGAGAGAATATAATGCCGGTACCACTGTGATAGAATAAGCAAATGTATATGTAGGGAGATAATATAAAGTAGGTACCACTGTGATAGAATAAGCAAATGTGTATCTAGTAAGTGAATATAAAGCCGGTACTACTGTGATAGAAAAAGCAAATGCGTATCTAGAGAGAGAATATAAAGCCGGTACCACTATGTTAGAATGAGCAAATGTGTATCTAGGGAGAGAATATAATGCCGGTACCACTGTGATAGATAAGCAAATGTGTATCCATAGAGAGAATATAAAGGCAGTACCACTGTGATAGAATGAGCAAATGTATAACTAGAGAGAATATAAAGACGCTACCATTGTGATAGAATAAGCAAATGTGTATCAATAGACAGAATACAAAGCTGCTACCGCTGTGATAAAATGAGCAAATGTGTATCTAGAGAGAGATAATAAAGCCGTTTCCACTGTGATAGACTGAGCAAATGTGGATCTACAGAGAGAATATAAAGACGGTACCATTGTGATAGAATGAGCAAATGTGTATTTAGAGGAAGAATATCAAACCGTTACCATTGTGATAGGATGAGCAAATCTGTATCTAGAGAGTGAATATAGAGCCGGTACCACTGTGATAGAATGAGCAAATATATAACTAGAGAGAATATAGAGCCAGTACCTTTTTGATAGAATAGGCAAAGGTGTATCTATAGTGAGAATTTATAGCCGGTACCACTATGATAGAATGAGAAAATGTGTATCTAGAGAAAGAATATAAAGCCGTTACCACTGTGATAGAAAGAGCAAATGTTTATCTACAGAGAGAATATAAAGACGGTACCATTGTGATAGATAAGCAAATGTGTATCCATAGAGAGGATACAAAGCCGCTACCGCTGTGATAAAATGAGCAAATGTGTATCTAGAGAGAGATAATAAAGCCGTTTCCACTGTGATAGACTCAGCAAATGTGGATCTAGAGAGATAATATAAAGCCGTTACCACTGTGATAGAATGAGCAAATGTGTATTTAGAGGAAGAATATCAAGCCGTTACCATTGTGATAGGATGAGCAAATCTGTATCTAGAGAGTGAATATAGAGCCGGTACCACTGTGATAGAATGAGCAAATGTATAACTAGAGAGAATATAGAGCCAGTACCTTTTTGATAGAATAGGCAAAGGTGTATCTATAGTGAGAATTTAAAGCCGACACCACTATGATAGAATGAGAAAATGTGTATCTAGAGAAAGAATATAAAGCCGTTACCACTGTAATAGAAAGAGCAAATGTGTATCTAGAGAGAGAATATAAAGCCGTTTCCACTGTGATAGGATGAGCAAATGTGGATCTAGAGAGAGAATATAAAGCCGATACCACTGAGATAGAATGAACAAATGTGTATTTAGAGAAAGAATATAAAGCCGTTACTACTGTGATAGGATGAGCAAATGTGTATCTATAGTGAGAATTTAAAGCCGGTACCACTATGATAGAATGAGAAAATGTGTATCTAGAGAAAGAAAATAAAGCCGTTACCACTGTGATAGAAAGAGCAAATGTGTATCTAGAGAGAGAATATAAAGCCGTTTCCACTGTGATAGGATGAGCAAATGTGGATCTAGAGAGAGAATATAAAGCCGATACCACTGAGATAGATTAACAAATGTGTATTTAGAGAAAGAATATAAAGCCGTTTCCACTGTGATAGGATGAGCAATTGTGTATCTAGAGAGAGAATATAAAGCCGGTACCACTATGATAGAATCAGCAAATGTGTATCCAGAGAGAGAATATAAAGCCGGTAACACTATGATAGAATGAGCAAAAATGGGTATCTAGAGAGAGTATATAATGCCGGTACCACTGTGATAGAATAAGCAAATGTGTAACTAGTGAGAGAATATAATGCCGGTACCACTATGATAGAATGTGCAAATGTGGATCTAGAGAGAGAATATAATGCCGGTACCACTGTGATAGAATAAGCAAATGTGTATCAAGTAAGTGAATATAAAGCCGGTACTACTACGATAGAATAAGCAAATGTGTCTCTAGAGAGAGAATATAAAGCCGGTACCACTATGTTAGAACTAGCAAATGTGTATCTAGGGAGAGAATATAATGCCGGTACCACTGTGATAGATAGGCAAATGTGTATCTAGAGGGAGAATATAAAGCCAGTACCACTGTGATAGATAAGCAAATGTGTATTCATAGAGGGAAAATAAAGCTCTTACCACTGTGATAGAACGAGCAAATGTGTATCTAGAAAGAGATAATAAAGCCGTTTCCACTGTGATAGAATAAGCAAATGTGGATCTAGAGAGAGAATTAAAAGCCGTTACCACTGTAATAGAATGAGCAAATGTGTATTTAGAGGAAGAATATCAAGGCGTTACCAATGTGATTGAATGAGCAAATGTGTATCTAGAGAGTGAATATAGAGCCGGTACCACTGTGATAGAATGAGCAAATGTATATCTAGAGAAAGAATATAAAGCCGTTACCACTGTGATAGAAAGAGCAAATGTGTATCCAGAGAGAGAATATAAAGCCGGTAACACTATGATAGAATGATCAAAAATGTGTATCTAGAGAGAGTATATAATGCCGGTACCACTGTGATAGAATAAGCAAATGTGTATCTAGTAAGAGAATATAAAGTAGGCACCACTGTGGTAGAATAAGCAAATGTGGATCTAGTGAGTGAATATAAAGCCGGTACTACTATGATAGAATAAGCAAATGTGTCTCTAGAGAGAAAATATAAAGCCGGTACCACTGTGATAGATAAGAAAATGTGTATCTAGAGGGAGAATATAAAGCCGTTTCCACTGTGATAGAATGAGCAAATGTGGATCTAGAGAGAGGATATAAAGCCGATACCACTGTGATAGAATTAGCAAATGTGTATCTAGAGAGAGAATATAAAGCCGGTACCACTATGAAATAATGAGCAAATGTGTATCCAGAGAGAGAATATAAAGCCGGTAACACTATGATAGAATGATCAAAAATGTGTATCTAGAGAGAGTATATAATGCCAGTACCACTGTGATAGAATAAGCAAATGTGTATCTAGTAAGAGAATATAAAGCCAGTACAACTACGATAGAATGAGCAAATGTGTATCTAGAGAGATAATATAAAGTAGGCACCACTGTGATAGAATAAGCAAATGTGTATCTAGTGAGTGAATATAAAGCCGGTACTACTATGATAGAATAAGCAAATGTGTCTCTAGAGAGAATATATAAAGCCGGTACCACTGTGATAGATAAGAAAATGTGTATCTAGAGGGAGAATATAAAGCCATTACCACTGTGATAGATAAGCAAATGTGTATCCATAGAGAGAATATAAAGCCAGTACCACTGTGATGAAAAAAATCAAATGTGTATCTAGACAGAGAATATAAAGCCGGTACCACTGGGCTAGAATAAGCAAATGAGTATGTAGAGAGAGAATAAAAAGACGTTATCACTGTGATAAATAAGCTAGTGTGTATTTAGAGAGAGAATATAAAGCCGGTAAAACTGTGACAGAATAAGCAAATATGTATGTACAGAGAGAATTTAAAGACGGTACCATTGTGATAGAATAAGCAAATGTGTATCCATTGAGAGAATATAAAGCCGGTACCACTATGATAGAATGAGCAAAAATGTGTATCTCGAGAGAGTATATAATGCCGGTACCACTGTGATAGAATAAGCAAATGTGTATCTAGTAAGAGAATATAAAGTAGGCACCACTGTGGTAGAATAAGCAAATGTGGATCTAGTGAGTGAATATAAAGCCGGTACTACTATGATAGAATAAGCAAATGTGTCTCTAGAGAGAAAATATAAAGCCGGTACCACTGTGATAGATAAGAAAATGTGTATCTAGAGGGAGAATATAAAGCCATTACCACTGTGATAGATAAGCAAATGTGTATCCATAGAGAGAATATAAAGCCAGTACCACTGTGATAGATAAGCAAATGTGTATCCATAGAGAGAATATAAAGCCAGTACCACTGTGATAAAAAAAATCAAATGTGTATCTAGACAGAGAATATAAAGCCGGTACCACTGGGATAGAATAAGCAAATGAGTATGTAGAGAGAGAATAAAAAGACGGTGTCACTGTGATAAATAAGCCAGTGTGTATTTAGAGAGAGAATATACAGCCGGTAAAACTGTGACAGAATAAGCAAATATGTATGTACAGAGAGAATTTAAAGACGGTACCATTGTGGCAGAATAAGCAAATGTGTATCCATAGTGAGAATAAAAAGCTGCTACCGCTGTGATAGAATAAGCAAATGTGTAACTAGAGAGAAAATATAATGCCGGTACCACTATGATAGAATGAGCAAATGTGTATTCAGAGAGAGAATATAAAGCCGTTAACACTATGATAGAATGAGCAAAAATGTGTATCTAGAGAGAGTATTTAATGCCGGTAACACTGCGATGATTAAGCAAATGTGTAAGTAGTGAGAAAATATACAGCCGGTGCCACTATGATAGAATGAGCAAATGTGGATCTAGAGAGAGTATATAATGCCGGTACCACTGTGATAGAATAAGCAAATGTGTATCTAGTGAGAGAATATAAAGCCAGTACCACTATGATAGAATGAGCAAATGTGTATCTAGAGAGAGAATATAAAGCCGTTACCACTGTGATAGAATGAGCAAATGTATAACTAGAGAGAAAATAAAGACGCTACCATTGTGATAGAATAAGCAAATGTGTATCCATAGAGAGAATACAAAGCTGCTACCGCTGTGATAGAATAAGCAAATGTGTAACTAGAGAGAGAATATAATGCCGGTACCACTGTGATAGAATGAGCAAATGTATAACTAGAGAGAATATAGAGCCAGTACCTCTGTGATAGAATAGGCAAATGTGTATCCATAGAGAGAATATAAAGCCTGTACCACTATGATAGAATGAGCAAATGTGTATCTAGAAAGAGAATATAAAGCCGTTACAACTGTGATAGAATGAGCAAATTTGTATCTAGAGGGAGAATATATAGCCGTTACCACTGTCATAGATAAGCAAATGTGTATCTAGAAAGAGAATATAAAGCCGGTACCACTGTGATAGAATGAGCAAATGTATAACTAGAGAGAATATAGAGCCAGTACCTTTGTGATAGAATAGGCAAATGTGTATCCATAGAGAGAATATAAAGCCGGTACCACTATGATAGAATGTACAAATGTGTATCTAGAGAGAGATAAAAAAGCCGTTACCACTGTGATAGAAAGAGCAAATGTGATATAGAGAGAATATAAAGCCGGTACCACTATGATAGAATGAGCAAATGTGTATCTAGTGAGAGAGAATTTAAAGCCGTTACCACTGTGATAGTATGAGCAAATTTGTATCTAGAGAGAGAATATAAAGCCGTTACCACTGTGATAGAATGTGCAAATGTGTATCTAGAAAGAGAATATAAAGCCGTTTCCACTGTGATAGAATGAGCAAATGTGGATCTAGAGAGAGAATATAAAGCCGTTACCACTGTGATAGAATGAGCAAATGTGTATTTAGAGGAAGAAGATAAAGCCGTTACCACTGTGATAGAATGAGCAAATGTGTGTCTAGAGAGAGAATATAAAGCCGGTACTACTATGATAGAATGAGCAAATGTGTATCTTGTGAGAGAGAATATAAAGCCGTTATCACTGTGATAGAATGAGCAAATGTGTATCTACAGAGAGAATATAAAGCCCTTACCACTCTGATAGAATGTGCAAATGTGTATCTAGAGAGAGAATATAAAGCCGTTTCCACTGTGATAAAATGAGCAAATATGTATCTAGTGAGAGAATATAAAGCCGGTACCACTATGATAGAATGAGCAAATGTTGATCTAATGAGAGTATATAATGCCGGTACCACTGTGATAGAATAAGCAAATGTGTATCTAGTTAGAGAATATAAAGCCGGTACCACTATGATAGATTGAGCAAATGTTGATCTAGGGAGAGTATATAATGCCGGTACCACTGTGATAGAATAAGCAAATGTGTATCTAGTTAGAGAATATAAAGCCAGTACCACTATGATAGAATGAGCAAATGTGTATCTAGAGAGAGAATATAATGCCGGTACCACTGTGATAGAATAAGCAAATGTATATCTAGTGAGAGAATATAAAGTAGGTACCACTGTGATAGAATAAGCAAATGTGTATCTAGTGAGTGAATATAAACCCGGTACTACTGTGATAGAATAAGCAAATGTGTATCCATGGAGAGAATATAATGCCGGTACGACTGTGATAGATAAGCAAATGTGTATCTAGAGGGAGAATATAAAGCCAGTACCACTGTGATAGCTAAGCAAATGTGTATCCATAGGAGAATATAAAGCCAGTGCCACTGTGATAGAATGAGCAAATGTATAACTAGAGAGAATATAGAGCCGGTACCAATGTGATAAAATAGGCAAATGTGTATCTAGAGAGAGAATATAAAGCCGTTACACTGTGATAGAATGAGCAAGTGTGTATTTAGAGGAAGAAGATAAAGCCGTTACCACTGTGATAGAATGAGCAAATGTGTGTGTCGAGAGAGAATATAAAGCCGGTAACACTATGATAGAATGATCAAAAATGTGTATCTAGAGAGAGTATATAATGCCGGTACCACTGTGATAGACTAAGCAAATGTGTATCTAGTAAGAGAATATAAAGCCAGTACCACTATGATAGAATGAGCAAATGTGTATCTAGAGAGAGAATATAAAATAGGTACCACTGTGATAGATAAGCAAATGTGTATTCATAGAGAGAATATAAAGCCAATACCACTGTGATAAAAAAAATCAAATGTGTATCTAGACAGAGAATCTAAAACCGGTACCACTGGGATAGAATAAGCAAATGAGTATGTAGAGAAAGAGAATAAAAAGCAGGTATCACTGTGATAGAATAAGCCAGTGTGTATTTAGAGAGAGAATATAAAGCTTTTAAAACTGTGACAGAATAAGCAAATAATTATCTACAGAAAGAATTTAAAGACGTTACCATTGTAATAGAATAAGCAAATGTGTATCCATAGAGAGAATATAAAGCCGGTACCACTATGATAGAATGAGCAAAAATGTGTATCTTGAGAGAGTATATAATGCCGGTACCACTGTGTTAGAATAGGCAAATGTGTATCTAGAGAGAGAATATAAATCCGATATCACTGTTATAAAAAAAATCAAATGTGTATCTAGACAGAGAATATAAAGATGGTACCACTGGGATAGAATAAGCAAATGAGTATGTAGAGAGAGAATATAAAGCCGTTTCCACTGTGATAGTATGAGCAAATGTGGATCTAGAGAGAGAAGATAAAGCCGTTACCACTGTGATAGAATGAGCAAATGTGTATTTAGAGGAAGAAGATATAGCCGTTACCACTCTCATAGATAAGCAAATGTGTATCTAGAGAGAAAATATAAAGCCGGTACCACTGTGATAGAATGAGCAAATGTATAACTAGAGAGAATATAGATCCAGTACCTTTGTGATAGAATAGGCAAATGTGTATCCATAGAGGGAATATAAAGCCGGTACCACTATGATAGGATGAGCAAATGTGTATCCAGAGAGAGAATATAAAGCCGGTAACACTATGATAGAATGAGCAAAAATGTGTATCTAGACAGAGAATATAAAGCCGGTACCACTGGGATAGAATAAGCAAATGAGTATGTAGAGAGAGAATATAAAGCCGGTACCACTGTGACAGAATAAGCAAGTATTTATCTACAGAGAGAATATACAGACACTACCATTGTGACAGAATAAGCAAATGTGTATCCATAGAGAGAATACAAAGCTGCTAACGCTGTGATAGAATAAGCAAATGTGTAACTAGAGACAGAATATAATGCCGGTACCACTGTGACAGAATAGGCAAATATTTATCTACAGAGAGAATATACAGACACTACCATTGTGACAGAATAAGCAAATGTGTATCCATAGAGAGTATACAAAGCCGCTACTGCTGTGATAGAATAAGCAAATGTGTAACTAGTGAGAGTATATGAAGCCGGTACCACTGTGACAGAAGAAGCAAATGTTTATCTACAGAGAGAATATAACGACCGTACCATTGTGATAGAATAAGCAAATGCGTATCTAGAGAGAGAATATAATGCAGGTACCACTATGATAGAATGAGCAAATGTGTATTCAGAGAGATAATATAAAGCCGGTAACGCTATGACAGAATGAGAAAAAATGTGTATCTAGAGAGAGTATATAATGCCGGTACCACTGCGATGAATAAGCAAATGTGTAAGTAGTGAGAGAATATACAGCCGGTACCACTATGATAGAATGAGCAAATATGGATCTAGAGAGAGTATATAATGCCGGTACCACTGTGATAGAATAAGCAAATGTGTATCTAGTGAGAGAATATAAAGCCAGTACCACCATGATAGAATGAGCAAATGTGTATCTAGAGAGAGAATATAATGCCGGTACCACTGTGATAGAATAAGCAAATGTATATGTAGTGAGATAATATAAAGTAGGTACCACTGTGATAGAATAAGCAAATGTGCATCTAGTGAGTGAATATAAAGCCGGTACTACTGTGATAGAAAAAGCAAATGTGTATCTAGAGAGAGAATATAAAGCCGGTACCACTATGTTAGAATGAGCAAATGTGTATCTAAGGAAAGAATATAAAGCCGGTACCACTGTGATAGATAAGCAAATGTGTATCCATAGAGAGAATATAAAGCCAGTACAACTGTGATAGATAAGCAAATGTGTATCCATAGAGAGAATATAAAGCCGTTACCACTGTAATAGATAAGCAAATGTGTATCCATAGAGAGAATATAAAGCCAGTACCACTGTGATAGAATGAGCAAATGTTTAACTAGAGAGAATATAAAGAGCTACCATTGTGATAGAATAAGCAAATGTGTATCCATAGACAGAATACAAAGCTGCTACCGCTGTGATAGAATAAGCAAATGTGTAACTAGAGAGAGTATATGAAGCCGGTACCACTGTGACAGAATAAGCAAATATATATCTACAGAGAGAATATAAAGGCGGTACCATTGTGATAGAATGAGCAAATGTATAACTAGAGAGAATATAGAGCCAGTACCTTTGTGATAGAATAGGCAAATGTGTATCCATAGAGGGAATATAAAGCCGGTAACACTATGATAGAATGAGCAAATGAGTATCTAGAGAGAGAGTATAAAGCCGTTACCACTGTGATAGAATGAGCAAATATATAACTAGAGAGAATATAGAGCCAGTACCTTTGTGAGAGAATAGGCAAATGTGTATCCAAAGAGAGAATATAAAGCCGGTACCACTATGATAGAATGAGCAAATGTGTATCTAGAGAGAGAATATAAAGCCGTTACCACTGTGATAGAATGAGCAAATGTATAACTAGAGAGAATATAGAGCCAGTACCTTTGTGATAGAATAGGCAAATGTGTATCCATAGAGAGAATATAAAGCCGGTACCACTATGATAGAATGAGCAAATGTTTATCTAGAGAGAGAATATAAAGCCGTTACCACTGTGATAGAATGAGCAAATGTGGATCTAGAGAGACAATATAAAGCCGTTACCACTGTGATTGAATGAGCAAATGTGTATTTAGGGGAAGAAGATAAAGCCGTTACCACGGTGACAGATTGAGCAAATGTGTATCTAGAGAGAGAATATAAATCCGGTACGACTATGATAGAATGAGCAAATGTGTTTCCAGAGAGAGAATATAAAGCCGGTAACACTATGATAGAATGAGCAAAAATGTGTATCTAGAGCGAGTATATAATGCCGGTACAACTGTGATAGAATAAGCAAATGTGTAACTAGAGAGAGAATATAAAGCCGATATCATTGTTATAAATAAAATTAATGTGTATCTAGACAGAGAATATAAAGCTGCTACCGCTGTGATAGAATAAGCAAATGTGTAACTAGAGAGAGAATATAATGCCGGTACCACTATGATAGAATAAGCAAATGTTTATCTACAGAGAGAATATAAAGACGGTACCATTGTGATAGATAAGCAAATGTGTATCCATAGAGAGTATACAAAGCCGCTACTGCTGTGATCGAATAAGCAAATGTGTAACTAGTAAGAGTATATGAAGCCGTTACCACTGTGACAGAAGAAGCAAATGTTTATCTACAGAGAGAATATAACGATCGTACCATTGTGATAGAATAAGCAAATGTGTATCTAGAGAGAGAATATAATGCCGGTACCACTATGATAGAATGAGCAAATGTGTATTCAGAAAGAGAATATAAAGCCAGTACCACTATGATAGAATGAGCAAATGTGTATCTAGAGAGAGAATATAAAGTAGGTACCACTGTGATAGATTAAGCAAATGTGTATCTAGTGAGTGATTATAAAGCCGGTACTACTATGATAAAATAAGCAAATGTGTCTCTAGAGAGAAAATATAAAGCCATTACCACTGTTATAAATAAGCAAATGTGTATCCATAGAGAGAATATAAAGCCAGTACCACTGTGATAGATAAGCAAATGTGTATCCATAGAGAGAATATAAAGCCAGTAACACTGTGATAAAAAAAATCAAATGTGTATCTAGACAGAGAATACAAAGCCGGTACCACTGGGATAGAATAAGCAAATGAGTATGTAGAGAAAGAGAATAAGAAGCCGGTATCACTGTGATAGAATAAGCCAGTGTGCATTTAGAGAGAGAATATAAAGCCGGTAAAACTGTGACAGAATAAGCAAATATTTATCTACAGAGAGAATTCAAAGACGTTACCATTGTGATAGAATAAGCAAATGTGTATCCATAGAGAGAATATAAAGCCGGTACCACTATGATAGAATGAGCAAAAATGTGTATCTCGAGAGAGTATATAATGCCGGTACCACTGTGTTAGAATAGGTAAATGTGTATCTAGAGAGAGAATATAAATCCGATATCACTGTAATAAAAAAAAATCAAATGTGTATCTAGACAGAGAATATAAAGCCGGTACCACTGGGATAGAATAAGCAAATGAGTATGTAGAGAGAGAATATAAAGCCGTTTCCACTGTGATAGTATGAGCAAATGTGGATCTAGAGAGAGAAGATAAAGCCGTTAAAACACTGTGATAGAATGAGCAAATGTGTATTTAGAGGAAAAAGATAAAGCCGTTACCACTGTCATAGATAAGCAAATGTGTATCTAGAGAGAAAATATAAAGTCGGTACCACTGTGATAGAATGAGCAAATGTATAACTAGAGAGAATATAGAGCCAGTACCTTTGTGATAGAATAGGCAAATGTGTATCCATAGAGGGAATATAAAGCCGGTACCACTATGATAGAATGAGCAAATGTGTATCTAGAGAGAGAATATAAAGCCGTTACCACTGTGATAGAATGAGCAAATGTATAACTAAAGAGAATATAGAGCCAGTACCTTTGTGATAGAATAGGCACATGTGTATCCATAGAGAGAATATAAAGCCGGTACCACTATGATAGAATGAGCAAATGTGGATCTAGAGAGAGAATATAAAGCCGTTACCACTGTGATAAAATGAACAAATGTGTATTTAGAGGAAGAAGATAAAGCCGTTACCACGGTGACAGATTGAGCAAATGTGTATCTAGAGAGAGAATATAAATCCGGTACCACTTTGATAGAATGAGCAAATGTGTTTACAGAGAGAGAATATAAAGCCGGTAACACTATGATAGAATGAGCAAAAACGTGTATCTAGAGAGAGTATATAATGCCGGTACCACTGTGTTAGAATAGGCAAATGTGTATCTAGAGAGAGAATATAAATCCGATATCACTGTTATAAAAAAAATCAAATGTGTATCTAGACAGAGAATATAAAGCCGGTACCACTGTGACAGAATAAGCAAATATTTATCTACAGAGAGAATATAAAGACGCTACCATTGTGACAGAATAAGCAAATTTGTATCCATAGAGAGAATATAAAGCTGGTACCACTGGGATAATAAGCAAATGAGTATGTAGAGAGAGAATATAAAGCCGGTACCACTGTGACAGAATAAGCAAATATTTATCTACAGAGAGAATATAAAGACGCTACCATTGTGACAGAATAAGCAAATGTGTATCCATAGAGAGTATACAAAGCCGCTACTGCTGTGATAGAATAAGCAAATGTGTAACTAGTGAGAGTATATGAAGCCGGTACCACTGTGACAGAAGAAGCAAATGTTTATCTACAGAGAGAATATAACGACCGTACCATTGTGATAGAATAAGCAAATGTGTATCTAGAGAGAGAATATAATGCCGGTACCACTATGATAGAATGAGCAAATGTGTATTCAGAGAGATAATATAAAGCCGGTAACACTATGATAGAATGAGCAAAAATGTGTATCTAGAGAGAGTATATAATGCCGGTACCACTGCGATGAATAAGCAAATGTGTAAGTAGTGAGAGAATATACAGCCGGTACCACTATGATAGAATGAGCAAATATGGATCTAGAGAGAGTATATAATGCCGGTACTACTGTGATAGAATAAGCAAATGTGTATCTAGTGAGAGAATATAAAGCCAGTACCACTATGATAGAATGAGGAAATGTGTATCTAGAGAGAGAATATAATGCCGGTACCACTGTGATAGAATAAGCAAATGTATATGTAGAGAGATAATATAAAGTAGGTACCACTTTGGTAGAATAAGCAAATGTGTATCTAGTGTGTGAATATAAAGCCGGTACTACTGTGATAGAAAAAGCAAATGTGTATCTAGAGAGAGAATATAAAGCCGGTACCACTATGTTAGAATGAGCAAATGTGTATCTAGGGAGAGAATATAAAGCCGGTACCACTGTGATAGATAAGCAAATGTGTATCCATAGAGAGAATATAAAGCCAGTACCACTGTCATAGATAAGCAAATGTGTATCCATAGAGAGAATATAAAGTCGTTACCACTGTGATAGAAAAGTAAATGTGTATCCATAGAGAGAATATGAAGCCAGTACCACTGTGATATAATGAGCAAATGTATAACTAGAGAGAATATAAAGACGCTACCATTGTGATAGAATAAGCAAATGTGTATCCATAGACAGAATACAAAGCTGCTACCGCTGTGATAGAATAAGCAAATGTGTAACTAGAGAGAGTATATGAAGCCGGTACCACTGTGACAGAATAAGCAAATATATAACTACAGAGAGAATATAAAGGCGGTACCATTGTGATAGAATGAGCAAATGTGTATCTAGAGAGGGAATATAAAGCCGTTGCCACTGTGATAGAATGAGCAAATGTATAACTAGAGAGAATATAGAGCCAGGACCTTTGTGAGAGAATAGGCAAATGTGTATCCATAGAGAGAATATATAGCCGGTACCACTATGATAGAATGAGCAAAAATGTGTATCTAGAGAGAGTATAAATGCCGGTACAACTGTGATAGAATAAGCAAATGTGTATCTAGTGAGAGAATATAAAGCCAGTACCACTATGATATAATGAGCAAATGTATAACTAGAGAGAATATAGAGCCGGCACCACTGTGATAGAATAGGCAAATGTGTATCTAGAGAGAGAATATAAAGCCGGTACCACTGTGACAGAATAAGCAAATATTTATCTACAGAGAGAATATAAAGACGGTACCATTGTGATAGATAAGCAAATGTGTATCCATAGAGCGTATACAAAGCCGCTACTGCTGTGATAGTATAAGAAAATGTGTAACTAGTGAGAGTATATGAAGCCGGTACCACTGTGACAGATGAAGCAAATGTTTATCTACAGAGAGAATATAACGATCGTACCATTGTGATAGAATAAGCAAATGTGTATCTAGAGAGAGAATATAATGCCGGTACCACTATGATAGAATGAGCAAATGTGTATTCAGAGAGATAATATAAAGCCGGTAACACTATGATAGAATGAGCAAAAATGTGTATCTAGAGAGAGTATATAATGCCGGTCCAACTGCAATGAATAAGCAAATGTGTAAGTAGTGAGAGAATCTACAGCCGGTACCACTATGATAGAATGAGCAAATGTGGATCTAGAGAAAGTATATAATGCCGGTACCACTGTGATAGAATGTGCAAATGTGTATCTAGAATGAGAATATAAAGCCGTTTCCACTGTGATAGAATGAGCAAATGTGGATCTAGAGAGAGAATATAAAGCCGTTACCACTGTGATAGAATGAGCAAATGTGTATTTAGAGGAAGAAGATAAGGCCGTTACCACTGTGATAGAATAAGCAAATGTGTGTCTAGAGAGAGAATATAAAGCCGGTACTACTATGATAGAATGAGCAAATGTGTATCTTGTGAGAGAGAATATAAAGTTGTTACCACTGTGATAGAATGAGCAAATGTGTATCTAAAGAGAGAATATAAAGCCGTTACCACTCTGATAGAATGTGCAAATGTGTATCTAGAAAGAAAATATAAAGCCGTTTCCACTGTGATAGAATGAGCAAATGTGGATCTAGAGAGAGAATATAAAGCCGGTAACACTATGATAGAATGAGATAAAATGTGTATCTAGAGAGAGTATATAATGCCGGTACCACTGTGATAGAATAAGCAAATGTGTATCTAGTGAGAGAATATAAAGCCAGTACCACTGTGATAGAATAAGCAAATGTGTATCCATAGAGAGAATATAAAGCCAGAACCCCTGTGTTAGATATGCCCATGTGTATCCATAGAGGGAATATAAAGCCGTTACCACTGTAATAGATAAGCAAATGTGTATCCATAGGAGAATATAAAGCCAGTGCCACTGTAATAGAATGAGCAAATGTATAACTAGAGAGAATATAGAGCAGGTACCACTGTGATAAAATGAGCAAATGTGTATTTAGAGGAAGAAGATAAAGCCGTTACCACTATGATAGAATTAGCAAATGTGGATCTAGAGAGAGTATATAATGCCGGTACCACTGATATAGAATAAGCAAATGTGTATATAGTGAGAGAATATAAAGCCGGTACCACTATGTTAGAATTGCAAATGTGTATCTAGGGAGAGAATATAAAGCCGGTACCACTGTGATAGATAAGCAAATGTGTATCCATAGAGAGAATATAAAGTCGTTACCACTGTGATAGATAAGCAAATGTGTATCCATAGAGATAATATAAAGCCAGTACCACTGTGATATAATGAGCAAATGTATAACTAGAGAGAATATAAAGACGCTACCATTGTGATAGAATAAGCAAATGTGTATCCATAGACAGAATACAAAGCTGCTACCGCTCTGATAGAATAAGCAAATGTGTAACTAGAGTGAGAATATAATGCCGGTACCACTATGATAGAATAAGCAAATGTTTATCAACAGAGAGAATATAAAGACGGTACCATTGTGATAGATAAGCAAATGTGTATCCATAGAGAAAATTAAAGCCGCTACCGCTGTGATAGAATAAGCAAATGTGTAACTAGAGAGAGTATATGAAGCCGGTACCACTGTGACAGAATATGCAAATATATATCTACAGATAGAATATAAAGACGGTACCATTGTGATAGAATGAGCAAATGTGTATCTAGAGACGGAATATAAAGCCGTTACCACTGTGATAGAATGAGCAAATGTATAACTAGAGAGAATATAGAGCCAGTACCTTTGCGATAGAATAGGCAAATGTGTATCCATAGAGAGAATATAAAGCCGGTACCACTATGATGGAATGAGCAAATGTGTATCTAGAGAGAGAATATAAAGCCGTTACCACTGTGATAGAATGAGCAAATGTATAACTAGAGAGAATATAGAGCCAGTACCTTTGTGATAGAATAGGCAAATGTGTATCCATAGAGGGAATATAAAGCCGGTAACACTATGATAGAATGAGCAAATGAGTATCTAGAGAGAGAATATAAAGCCGTTACCACTGTGATAGAATGAGCAAATGTATAACTAGAGAGAATATAGAGCCAGTACCTTTGTGAGAGAATAGGCAAATGTGTATCCATAGAGAGAATATAAAGCCGGTACCACTATGATAGAATGAGCAAATGTGTATCTAGAGAGAGAATATAAAGCCGTTACCACTGTGATAGAATGAGCAAATGTGGTACTAGAGAGAGAATATATAGCCGGTAACACTATGATAGAATGATCAAAAATGTGTATCTAGAGAGAGTATATAATGCCGGTAACACTGTGATAGAATAAGCAAATGTGTATCTAGTGAGAGAATATAAAGCCAGTACCACTATGATAGAATGAGCAAATGTGTATCTAGAGGGAGAATATAAAGCCAGTACCATTATGATCGATAAGCAAACCTGTATCCATAGAGTGAATATAAAGCCAGTACCACTGTGATAGATAAGCAAATGTGTATCCATAGAGAGAATATAAAGCCAGTACCACTGTGATATAATGAGCAAATGTATAACTAGAGAGAATATAGAGCCGGCACCACTGTGATAGATTAGGCAAATGTGTATCTAGAGAGAGAATATAAAGCCGATATCACTGTTATAAAAAAAATCAAATGTGAATCTAGACAGAGAATATAAAGCCGGTACCATTGTGACAGAATAAGCAAATGTTTATCCATAGAGAGAATACAAAGCTGCTACCGCTGTGATAGAATAAGCAAATGTGTAACTAGAGAGAGAATATAATGCCGGTACCACTATGATAGAATAAGCAAATGTTTATCTACAGAGAGAATATAAAGACGCTACCATTGTGACAGAATAAGCAAATGTTTGTCCATAGAAAGAATACAAAGCCGCTACTGCTGTGATAGAATAAGCAAATGTGTAACTAGTGAGAGTATATGAAGCCGGTACCACTTTGACAGAAGAAGCAAATGTTTATCTACAGAGAGAATATAACGACCTTACCATTGTGATAGAATAAGCAAATGTGTATCTAGAGAGAGAATATAATGCCGGTACCACTATGATAGAATGAGCAAATGTGTATTCAGAGAGATAATATAAAGCCGGTAACACTATGATAGAATGAGCAAAAATGTGTATCTAGAGAGAGTATATAATGCCGGTACCACTGCGATGAATAAGCAAATGTGTAAGTAGTGAGAGAATATACAGCCGGTACCACTATGATAGAATGAGCAAATGTGGATCTAGAGAGAGTATATAATGCCGGTACCACTGTGATAGAATAAGCAAATGTGTATCTAGTGAGAGAATATAAAGCCAGTACCACTATGATAGAATGAGCAAATGTGTATCTAGAGAGAGAATATAATGCCGGTACCACTGTGATAGAATAAGCAAATGTATATGTAGTGAGATAATATAAAGTAGGTACCACTGTGATAGAATAAGCAAATGTGTATCTAGTGAGTGAATATAAAGCCGGTACTACTGTGATAGAATGAGCAAATGTGTATCTAGAGAGAGAATACAAAGCCGTTACCACTGTGATAGAATGTGCAAATGTGTGTCTAGAATGAGAATATAAAGCCGTTTCCACTGTGATAGAATGAGCAAATGTGGATCTAGAGAGAGAATATAAAGCCGTTACCACTGTGATAGAATGAGCAAATGTGTATTTAGAGGAAGAAGATAAGGCCGTTACCACTGTGATAGAATGAGCAAATGTTTGTCTAGAGAGAGAATATAAAGCCGGTACTACTATGATAGAATGAGCAAATGTGTATCTTGTGAGAGAGAATATAAAGCCGTTACCACTGTGATAGAATGACCAAATGTGTATCTAGAGAGAGAATATAAAGCCGTTACCATTCTGATAGAATGTGCAAATGTATATCTAGAGAGAAAATATAAAGCAGTTTCCACTGTGATAGAATGAGCAAATGTGGATCTAGAGAGAGAATATATAGCCGGTAACACTATGATAGAATGAGATAAAATGTGTATCTAGAGAGAGTATATAATGCCGGTACCACTGTGATAGAATAAGCAAATGTGTATCTAGTGAGAGAATATAAAGCCGGTACCACTATGATAGAATGAGCAAATGTGGATCTAGGGAGAGTATATAATGCCGGTACCACTGTGATAGAATAAGCAAATGTGTATCTAGTGAGAGAATATAAAGCCAGTACCACTATGATAGAATGAGCAAATGTGTATCTAGAGAGAGAATATAATGCCGGTACCACTGTGATAGAATAAGCAAATGTATATCTAGTGAGAGAATATAAAGTAGGTACCACTGTGATAGAATAAGCAAATGTGTATCCATAGAGAGAATATAAAGCTGCTACCGCTGTGATAGAATAAGCAAATGTGTAACTAGAGAAAGAATATAATGCCGGTACCACTATGATAGAATAAGCAAATGTTTATCTACAGAGAGAATATAAAGACGGTACCATTGTGATAGATAAGCAAATGTGTATCCATAGAGAGAATACAAAGTCGCTACCGCTGTGATAGAATAAGCAAATGTGTAACTAGAGAGAATAGAAAGGTAGTACTACTATGATAGAATAAGCAAATGTTTATCTACAGAGAGAATATATAGGCGGTACCACTGTGATAGAATGAGCAAATGTGTGTCTAGAGAGAGAATATAAAGCCGGTACTAAAATGATAGAATGAGCAAATGTGTATCCAGAGAGAGAAGATAAAGCCGGTAACACTATGATAGAATGAAATAAAATGTGTATCTAGAGAGAGTATATAATGCCGGTACCACTGTGATAGAATAAGCAAATGTGTAACTAGTGAGAGAATATAAAGCCGGTACCACTATGATAGAATGAGCAAATGTGGATCGAGAGAGAGTATATAATGTCGGTACCACTGTGATAGAATAAGCAAATGTGTATCTAGTGATAGAATATAAAGCCAGTACCACTTTGATAGAATGAGCAAATGTGTATCTAGAGAGAGTATATAATGCCGGTACCACTGTGATAGAAAGAGCAAATGTGTAACTAGTGAGAGAATATAAAGCCGGTACCACTATGATAGAATGAGCAAATGTGTATCTAGAGAGAGAATATAATGCCGGTACCACTGTGATAGAATAAGCAAATGTGTAACTAGTGAGAGAATATAAAGCCGGTACCACTATGATAGAATGAGCAAATGTGTATCTAGAGAGAGAATATAATGCCGGTACCACTGTGATAGAATAAGCAAATGTATATCTAGTGAGAGAATATAAAGTAGGTACCACTGTGATAGAATAAGCAAATGTGTATCTAGTGAGTGAATATAAAGCCGGTACTACTGTGATAGAATAGGTAAATGTGTATCCATGGAGAGAATATAATGCCGGTACCACTGTGATAGAATAAGCAAATGTGTATCTAGTGAGAGAATATAAAGCCAGTACCACTATGATAGAATGAGCAAATGTGTATCTAGAGAGAGAATATAATGCCGGTACCACTGTGATAAAATAAGCAATTGTATATCTAGTGAGAGAATATAAAGTAGTTACCACTGTGTTAGAATAAGCAAATGTGTATCTAGTGAGTGAATATAAAGCCGGTACTACTGTGATAGAATAAGGAAATGTGTATCCATGGAGAGAATATAATTCCGGTACCACTGTGATAGATAGGCAAATGTGTATCTAGAGGGAGAATATAAAGCCAGTACCACCGTGATAGAATGAGCAAATGTGTATTCAGAGAGATAATATAAAGCCGGTAACACTATGATAGAATGAGCAAAAATGTGTATCTAGAGAGAGTATATAATGCCGGTACCACTGCGATGAATAAGCAAATGTGTAAGTAGTGAGAGAATATACAGCCGGTACCACTATGATAGAATGAGCAAATGTGGATCTAGAGAGAGTATATAATGCCGGTACCACTGTGATAGAATAAGCAAATGTGTATCTAGTGAGAGAATATAAAGCCAGTACCACTATGATAGAATGAGCAAATGTGTATCTAGTGAGTGAATATAAAGCCGGTACTACTGTGATAGAATAAGCAAATGTGTATCCATGGAGAGAATATAATGCCGGTACCACTATGATAGAATGAGCAAATGTGGATCTAGGGAGAGTATATAATGCCGGTACCACTGTGATAGAATAAGCAAATGTGTATCTAGTGAGAGAATATAAAGCCAGTACCACTATGATAGAATGAGCAAATGTGTATCTAGAGAGAGTATATAATGCCGGTACCATTGTGATAGAATAAGCAAATGTGTAACTAGTGAGAGAATATAAAGCCGGTACCACTATGATAGAATGAGCAAATGTGTATCTAGAGAGAGAATATAATGCAGGTACCACTGTGATAGAATTAGCAAATGTGTAACTAGTGAGAGAATATAAAGCCGGTACCACTATGATAGAATGAGCAAATGTGTATCTAGAGAGAGAATATAATGCCGGTACCACTGTGATAGAATAAGCAAATGTATATCTAGTGAGAGAATATAAAGTAGGTACCACTGTGATAGAATAAGCAAATGTGTATCTAGTGAGTGAATATAAAGCCGGTACTACTGTGATAGAATAGGCAAATGTGTATCCATGGAGAGAATATAATGCCGGTACCCCTATGATAGAATGAGCAAATGTGGATCTAGGGAGAGTATATAATGCCGGTACCACTGTGATAGAATAAGCAAATGTGTATCTAGAGAGAGAATATAAAGCCGTTACCACTGTGATAGAATGAGCAAATGTGGTACTAGAGAGAGAATATATAGCCGGTAACACTATGATAGAATGATCAAAAATGTATATCTAGAGAGAGTATATAATGCCGGTAACACTGTGATAGAATAAGCAAATGTGTATCTAGTGAGAGAATATAAAGCCAGTACCACTGTGATCGATAAGCAAACCTGTATCCATAGAGTGAATATAAAGCCAGTACCACTGTGATAGATAAGCAAATGTGTATCCATAGAGAGAATATAAAGCCAGTACCACTGTGATATAATGAGCAAATGTATAACTAGAGAGAATATAGAGCCGGCACCACTGTGATAGATTAGGCAAATGTGTATCTAGAGAGAGAATATAAAGCCGATATCACTGTTATAAAAAAAATCAAATGTGAATCTAGACAGAGAATATAAAGCCGGTACCATTGTGACAGAATAAGCAAATGTTTATCCATAGAGAGAATACAAAGCTGCTACCGCTGTGATAGAATAAGCAAATGTGTAACTAGAGAGAGAATATAATGCCGGTACCACTATGATAGAATAAGCAAATGTTTATCTACAGAGAGAATATAAAGACGCTACCATTGTGACAGAATAAGCAAATGTTTATCCATAGAAAGAATACAAAGCCGCTACTGCTGTGATAGAATAAGCAAATGTGTAACTAGTGAGAGTATATGAAGCCGGTACCACTGTGACAGAAGAAGCAAATGTTTATCTACAGAGAGAATATAACGACCTTACCATTGTGATAGAATAAGCAAATGTGTATCTAGAGAGAGAATATAATGCCGGTACCACTATGATAGAATGAGCAAATGTGTATTCAGAGAGATAATATAAAGCCGGTAACACTATGATAGAATGAGCAAAAATGTGTATCTAGAGAGAGTATATAATGCCGGTACCACTGCGATGAATAAGCAAATGTGTAAGTAGTGAGAGAATATACAGCCGGTACCACTATGATAGAATGAGCAAATGTGGATCTAGAGAGAGTATATAATTCCGGTACCACTGTGATAGAATGAGCAAATGTGTCTCTAGTGAGAGAATATAAAGCCAGTACCACTATGATAGAATGAGCAAATGTGTATCTAGAGAGAGAATATAATGCCGGTACCACTGTGATAGAATAAGCAAATGTATATGTAGTGAGATAATATAAAGTAGGTACCACTGTGATAGAATAAGCAAATGTGTATCTAGTGAGTGAATATAAAGCCGGTACTACTGTGATAGAATGAGCAAATGTGTATCTAGAGAGAGAATACAAAGCCGTTACCACTGTGATAGAATGTACAAATGTGTGTCTTGAGTGAGAATATAAAGCAGTTTCCACTGTGATAGAATGAGCAAATGTGGATCTAGAGAGAGAATATAAAGCCGTTACCACTGTGATAGAATGAGCAAATGTGTATTTAGAGGAAGAAGATAAGGCCGTTACCACTGTGATAGAATGAGCAAATGTTTGTCTAGAGAGAGAATATAAAGCCGGTACTACTATGATAGAATGAGCAAATGTGTGTCTAGAGAGAGAATATAAAGCCGGTACTAAAATGATAGAATGAGCAAATGTGTATCCAGAGAGAGAAGATAAAGCCGGTAACACTATGATAGAATGAGATAAAATGTGTATCTAGAGAGAGTATATAATGCCGGTACCACTGTGATAGAATAAGCAAATGTGTAACTAGTGAGAGAATATAAAGCCGGTACCACTATGATAGAATGAGCAAATGTGGATCGAGAGAGAGTATATAATGTCGGTACCACTGTGATAGAATAAGCAAATGTGTATCTAGTGATAGAATATAAAGCCAGTACCACTTTGATAGAATGAGCAAATGTGTATCTAGAGAGAGTATATAATGCCGGTACCACTGTGATAGAAAGAGCAAATGTGTAACTAGTGAGAGAATATAAAGCCGGTACCACTATGATAGAATGAGCAAATGTGTATCTAGAGAGAGAATATAATGCCGGTACCACTGTGATAGAATAAGCAAATGTGTAACTAGTGAGAGAATATAAAGCCGGTACCACTATGATAGAATGAGCAAATGTGTATCTAGAGAGAGAATATAATGCCGGTACCACTGTGATAGAATAAGCAAATGTATATCTAGTGAGAGAATATAAAGTAGGTACCACTGTGATAGAATAAGCAAATGTGTATCTAGTGAGTGAATATAAAGCCGGTACTACTGTGATAGAATAGGTAAATGTGTATCCATGGAGATAATATAATGCCGGTACCACTGTGATAGAATAAGCAAATGTGTATCTAGTGAGAGAATATAAAGCCAGTACCACTATGATAGAATGAGCAAATGTGTATCTAGAGAGAGAATATAATGCCGGTACCACTGTGATAAAATAAGCAATTGTATATCTAGTGAGAGAATATAAAGTAGTTACCACTGTGTTAGAATAAGCAAATGTGTATCTAGTGAGTGAATATAAAGCCGGTACTACTGTGATAGAATAAGCAAATGTGTATCCATGGAGAGAATATAATGCCGGTACCACTGTGATAGATAAGCAAATGTGTATCTAGAGGGAGAATATAAAGCCAGTACCAGTGTGATAGAATGAGCAAATGTGTATTCAGAGAGATAATATAAAGCCGGTAACACTATGATAGAATGAGCAAAAATGTGTATCTAGAGAGAGTATATAATGCCGGTACCACTGCGATGAATAAGCAAATGTGTAAGTAGTGAGAGAATATACAGCCGGTACCACTATGATAGAATGAGCAAATGTGGATCTAGAGAGAGTATATAATGCCGGTACCACTGTGATAGAATAAGCAAATGTGTATCTAGTGAGAGAATATAAAGCCAGTACCACTATGATAGAATGAGCAAATGTGTATCTAGAGAGAGTATATAATGCCGGTACCATTGTGATAGAATAAGCAAATGTGTAACTAGTGAGAGAATATAAAGCCGGTACCACTATGATAGAATGAGCAAATGTGTATCTAGAGAGAGAATATAATGCCGGTACCACTGTGATAGAATTAGCAAATGTGTAACTAGTGAGAGAATATAAAGCCGGTACCACTATGATAGAATGAGCAAATGTGTATCTAGAGAGAGAATATAATGCCGGTACCACTGTGATAGAATAAGCAAATGTATATCTAGTGAGAGAATATAAAGTAGGTACCACTGTGATAGAATAAGCAAATGTGTATCTAGTGAGTGAATATAAAGCCGGTACTACTGTGATAGAATAGGCAAATGTGTATCCATGGAGAGAATATAATGCCGGTACCACTATGATAGAATGAGCAAATGTGGATCTAGGGAGAGTATATAATGCCGGTACCACTGTGATAGAATAAGCAAATGTGTATCTAGTGAGAGAATATATAGCCAGTACCACTATGATAGAATGAGCAAATGTGTATCTAGAGAGAGAATATAATGCCGGTACCACTGTGATAGAATAAGCAAATGTATATCTAGTGAGAGAATATAAAGTAGGTACCACTGTGATAGAATAAGCAAATGTGTATCCAGAGAGAGTATATAATTCCGGTACCACTGTGATAGAATAAGCAAATGTGTAACTAGTGAGAGAATATAAAGCCGGTACCACTATGAGAGAATGAGCAAATGTGGATCTAGAGAGAGTATATAATGCCGGTACCACTGTGATAGAATAAGCAAATGTGTATCTAGTGATAGAATATAAAGCCAGTACCACTATGATAGAATGAGCAAATGTGTATCTAGAGAGAGAATATATTGCCGGTACCACTGTGGTAGAATGAGCAAATGTATATCTAGTGAGAGAATATAAAGTAGGTACCACTGTGATAGAATAAGCACATGTGTATCCATAGAGAGAATATAAAGCCAGAACCCCTGTGTTAGATATGCACATGTGTATCCATAGAGGGAATATAAAGTCGTTACCACTGTGATAGATAAGCAAATGTGTATCCATAGGAGAATATAAAGCCAGTGCCACTGTGATAGAATGAGCAAATGTATAACTAGAGAGAATATAGAGCCGGTACCACTGTGATAGAATAGGCAAATGTGTATCTAGAGAGGGTATATAAAGCCGATACCACTGTTATAAAAAAATTCAAATGTGTATCTAGACAGAGAATATAAAGCCGGTACCATTGGGATAGAATAAGCAAATCAGTATGTAGAGAGAGAATAAAAAGCCGGTATCACTGTGATAGAATAAGCCAGTGTGTATTTAGAGAGAGATTATAAAGCCGGTACCACTGTGACAGAATAAGCAAATATTTATCTACAGAGAGAATATAAAGACCCTACCATTGCGATAGAATAAGCAAATGTGTATCCATAGAGAGAATATAAAGCTGCTACCTCTGTGATAGAATAAGCAAATGTGTAACTAGAGAGAGAATATAAAGGTAGTACTACTATGATAGAATAAGCAAATGTTTATCTACAGAGAGAATATATAGGCGGTACCACTGTGATAGAATGAGCAAATGTGTGTCTAGAGAAAGAATATAAAGCCGGTACTAATATGATAGAATGAGCAAATGTGTATCCAGAGAGAGAAGATAAAGCCGGCAACACTATGATAGAATGAGATAAAATGTGCATCTAGAGAGTGTATATAATGCCGGTACCACTGTGATAGAATAAGCAAATGTGTAACTAGTGAGAGAATATAAAGCCAGTACCACTATGATAGAATGAGCAAATGTGTATCTAGAGAGAGTATATAATGCCGGTACCACTGTGATAGAATAAGCAAATGTGTAACTATAGAGAGAATATAAACCCGGTACCACTATGATAGAATGAGCAAATGTGGATCTAGAGAGAGTATATAATGCCGGTACCACTGTGATAGAATAAGCAAATGTGTATCTAGTGATAGAATATAAAGCCAGTACCACTATGATAGAATGAGCAAATGTGTATCTAGAGAGAGTATATAATGCCGGTACCACTGTGATAGAATAAGAAAATGTGTAACTAGTGAGAGAATATAAAGCCGGTACCACTATGATAGAATGAGCAAATGTGTATCTAGAGAGAGAATATAATGCCGGTACCACTGTGATAGAATAAGCAAATGTGTAACTAGTGAGAGAATATATAGCCGGTACCACTATGATAGAATGAGCAAATGTGTATCTAGAGAGAGAATATAATGCCGGTACCACTGTGATAGAATAAGCAAATGTATATCTAGTGAGAGGATATAAAGTAGGTACCACTGTGATAGAATAAGCAAATGTGTATCTAGTGAGTGAATATAAAGCCGGTACTACTGTGATAGAATAAGCAAATGTGTATCCATGGAGAGAATATAATGCCGGTACCACTGTGATAGATAAGCAAATGTGTATCTAGAGGGAGAATATAAAGCCAGTACCACAGTGATAGCTAAGCAAATGTGTATCCATGGAGAGAATATAAAGCCAGTACCACTGTGATAGATATGCACATGTGTATCCATATAGAGAATATAAAGCCGTTATCACTGTGATAGATAAGCAAATGTGTATCTATAGGGGAATATAAAGCCAGTGCCACTGTGATAGAATGAGCAAATGTATAACTAGAGAGAATATAGAGCCGGTACCACTGTGATAGAATAGGCAAATGTGTATCTAGAGAGAGAATACAAAGCCGATATCACTGTTATAAAAAAAATCAAATGTGTATCTAGACAGAGAATATAAAGCCGGTACCATTGGGATAGCATAAGCAAATGAGTATGTAGAGAGAGAATAAAAAGCCGGTATCACTGTGATAGAATAAGCCAGTGTGTATTTAGAGAGAGATTATAAAGCCGGTACCACTGTGACAGAATAAGCAAATATTTATATACAGAGAGAATATAAAGACCCTACCATTGTGATAGAATAAGCAAATGTGTAACTAGAGAGAGTATATGAAGCCGGTACCACTGTGACAGAATAAGCAAATGTTTAACTACAGAGAGAATATAAAGACGGTGCCATTGTGATAGAATAAGCAAATGTGTAACTAGAGAGAGAATATAAAGGTAGTACTACTATGATAGAATAAGCAAATGTGTATCTAGAGAGAGAATATAAAGACGGTGCCATTGTGATAGAATAAGCAAATGTGTAACTAGAGAGAGAATATAAAGGTAGTACTACTATGATAGAATAAGCAAAGGTGTATCTACAGAGAGAAAATATAGGCGGTACCATTGTGATAGAATGAGCAAATGTGTATCTAGAGAGAGAATATAAAGCCGGCACCACTTTGATAGAATTACCTGCATATTGTCCTTGGTGTCCGTTATCTGAACGATGCCAAAGAAAAATTGTGCAATGAACTTAATCATAAAGACTGTTCCGTGAAAAGTCCCCATGGAAGAAGGAGATAAAGTGAATTGCCTCCCTTATTTTTTAAAATTATTTCCGTGTCTTCTATTATTGGGATATCATAAGTATACAACCCTTCTTCAATCGTCTTGTACACATAGCAATAATTGTGCCTCTGAGTAATGTTTATGACGATATGTCACTGTGAAAACTTCAAGACAGGTGACGCTCGTTGCATCAATTGTATCATTCATGACGTCATTGAGATCATTGTTGAGGATGTTTAGCACGATCAGTATTAAAGTGATGACCCAGAATACAATTATAGTTTCAAGAAATGTCAAATTTGACTCAACGTTGAATTTTTTATTACCGAGAGTGACTATAAGGAACACTATTTTCTTTATTTTGTTAGATTACTAAAATGCAGGTTAGTATATTAAATACGGTAGAAACGTGGAAGAAATCAAATTATTTGAAGCACTCTTAAAATATCTTGTGTATATAATAATAAAATGCTTGTTAAAAATACCAATATAAATATATGAAGATAGCGACTAATGAAAATCCTATCTGAAGAAAGTAAATTTATTATTTTATTTACTATTATCAGTGACAATTTGAAAATTAAAAATTGAAAATAATGTATTTAAAAAAAGAATATTTTAAATAATATTATAAAAAAGGATTACTAAAAAAACAGGAATAACATCACAGTTTACTCTAATTTTGAGAGATTATTTTCTCATAAAGTGTCATGTTTTCCCCATGACTTAACAAAATTATTGCTGACGTTTAAAGCAACTAATTGAGGTAAGAAAGCCGACGTAAAGTTTGTAGGTTCAAAAACACAGAAAGTTGTCTGGGGTTATATATACGAGCATATACATATATGCCCCATATATATATATATATATATATATATATATATATATATATATATATATATATATAATCTGCCTCAAAACAAAAATACTTGCTCATTGCTTGTTTCTACTATGTAATATCTTCTTTTATAACTGCATCGTAATATTGCATATTTGAAAGCTATTCTAATTTTATATTTTAGGGCTTACAAATAATGGGTATACCTAAGTTAACCTAACCTTTAAATTTATTTTTTTCTGTTATCTTAATATTATCTTACATTTAATATATGTACCTCCCTTACTCAACTAGAAATATTTTCATGTCTAACGGAGTATAAGAAAAATAAATAAAATACAAAAAACTTCTTAATCATGTTTCAACATAAACCCATATTAACTGCTTGTTTGGAAACATTATTTTATTTTTAATAAAATCCCGTTTATACAAAAAGGTATTCATTTTAGCAATTTGTATTTACTTATCATGCAATTTACTCTTCATAATTTAATATTTATTATTGTATTTTACACAAAAGAATTTTATATTTTTTCATTTTAATATACCCGAATAAATATCTCCAGTAAGTGATATTGAAATATTGCACCAACGTACTGAAAAATTAATTTAATAAATAATATTGAAAAATGTAAAGAATTATTGACGGTTCATTTCCTTTTTTCATAACATGTTCCCACACGGGTTGTTGTTTGAATTTTCTGCTTGGATTTTCCTTGGAGCGACATCCATCATGGTTGGTTGTACCGGGACACGATGATACGGAGGAGGAAACCATCCCTGGCGAAGAACTGTAGTACCTTCAGTATCATTTAGCGTATTCATATTTTTACAATTTTTTAGGGTTGATATAACTAGGTAGAATTATGTCAATCTGACAATTCCGGTAGAAGAAGAAATTAGTTTTTTCTCTTAACAGAAATCGTCTGTCACGATCTCGTGGCAAGCGCGAAATAGGTTACATCTATGCTGCCAATCGGTTTATCTGGTACCGATCTAAATTGTAGAAAATTCAAAATTGAAGAGGCCTTCCGCCTGGAACGGCGTTGAATTCGGAGATGCCCCGTTAAATTCCGAGCGAGGAGTTTTATAGTTTTGCAAAATGTGTTGTAGCGATATGGTTTCGGCAACCAATGAAAATACATTTAAACTTTCCCATCTTGGCTACCATTTCTTTTTATGGACCTTTGATCTTTCCTAATATCTGACGATTGTCTATTATCCTATAATTATTGTTTTTTTGTTATACTGTACTAATAAATTATTGAACAGAAAAACTATCTATCGTTCTATGTTTCCTTCTAATCTGGTAAATTATATGTCGGTTTAGTTTATTCGACTGTTTTTAACATTTGTTTTCATTATATAGACTATCAGACATCAGAAACACTTTTAAATGAATTGTCGCTATTTATTTTTCCTGGCGTAATTTAAAATATTTTCATTACTGTACCCATATTTATAAACAATATTTAGGTTTATAATTTATAAAGTGCATATATTCAAGTACATTTTCCTGCCTTTAATAATATTACAATATTTTTTTTATGTAGACGCTTTTCCGAATGACTCCATTTTCAATACTTAAATAGTACTTTAAATCGTAAGAGGTATTATTTAAGTTTTATAATAAAATCATTCTGAAACGCGCCAACAAAGAAAAGTATTGAAATATGAAAGCCAGAAAAATGTACTCGAATTTATACAAATATTGCCAAAAGAAGTAAAGATGAGTATATTAAGAAATAATAGATGAAATTTATAATTTTACGTCTTCCTCACTATCAGTTCTTTTAATTATTTTGGACTATTAAACATTTTGGTCACTATTATACTGCATTTTGTCATAACTTCTGAGATAAAATCAAATCTGTTTTTTCTATTTCAACATCGAAGTAGCCAATAGCATTGGATACTGGTAGAGGAACTCAATGTAATCATGTGTGACATCAAAAAGCAACACAGGAGGGATTCATCTTTGGCTACGCAACGCAAACAGTTTATTAACCACCACATATTTACTATAAAATATTCCATTATTGTTTAAATACTTTAATTTATAGTTTCATGAGGACGAAAGATTAGGACTTACTTTATTATAGTATTTATTTAATACTGCTGATTTAAATAACTGCCAATGATAAATTGAAATTTCAAGCGCCAATGCAGTATAAAATCTTTTTTAAAAACATCTATTGTAGAAGGGATTGAAGAATAAAAATAAAACAACATTTAAAATACCAGGTAGATGAAAGTTGAAAAAATGTTTCTTTTTTACATAGATCTGTTAAAATATTTCTTGCTTTTCATGATTCTTTTTTTTGGAAAGTTTATCCATTTAGAAAAAAATGTTGTAAATTGTATGATGGCACATATTTTATTTTATGAAATAACTTTGTGCAATTTATATTAAATTAAAGTACATAAAAGTTTCTGCAATAAAAACTAAACTTAGTATAATTTCCTTACAGAATATGTATGAAAAATAGTATAAAAGAATTTGTATACATTCATATTTATTCATTCGCTAAACTAGCGTAAAAGGTTTTTCATACTATACGTAGTTCCCACACAGTTAACATTATACCATAAAACATTAAAAATTGCTATTTTTATGCATAAACAATACTAAATCTTCTCTATAAAGGCGTAGAGTAACAATTACAGATGGCAATGTCTCTCCCCAAATAAAGTTGGTGGGCAGCTAACATTTTACATGTTTCGTGGCTATACGTAAATACAATAAGTTACTAGGAATACTTCGTCATATCATTCTAACAGTCATTTCATATATATTTGATTGTTACCAATTATTACACATAACACAATGATTATATCTATAAAATAAAGAAATTCTATGCACTAGACAATACTAATAAGAACCAACTTTTCCAAACGACATTTACCTATTGAAATATCACGGTAAACTGAGTGTATTTTCTGGATCTTCCCACATTGCACAACATTTTGAAATTAAAATTATAAATTTTACTGCGTCACAATTCAACTCCGTAATTTTTAACAAGTACCCAATTATTTCGCTATTGATATTTCGGCTTTATTATGTACAAAATTAAACAGCGGAGTTGCACAAACAAAATTTACGAATATATACAATGAAATATAACTGAATGCTGTTATAAATGTTCCAGGTAGTGTTGCCATTAAATTACCCCGTGATCTATATATGTCACGTAATTCACCAGTCAGCAACAATGGAGCATTTTGAGGCTGATCCAAGGTTTGTATTGAATTAGGGAGGGTTGCACCATCCTCCTTAGTATCTGTTTTCTTTAATTACTATTTTCATTTGACGTTTAATTTTTTAAAAATTTTTTGCTTTTTTTTATTAATATTGTTAAAATCTTTTGGTTAGTTTCATGAAATGTTTTTGAATTAATTATAGTCATCTACAATTTTAAAAAAATTGTAGTTTATTATATTTGTTTTTAAGTGGCTGGTGCTGATTTAAAGCTGAATTTTCTGGTGTTATATATTTTCAGATATAATATCAGGATACCTATCTACGATCTGGACATAGTCTGATTAAGTCCAAAATTTTAAACATTATGTTTCGCGTAATACGTGAATTATCATTTCGTAAAAGAATGTTTAAGCTACTGCTTCTTTTAATCCTAGGGAAGGAATGCCTTTGGATAAAAACGGAGATTTTCAAGTCGATACCAGCAAAATCAAAAGATTGCCTCTGTGTTTTATGAATTATCAGGACAAATGCTGATCTAACTGGGAATTGTATTTGCATAATAGGTCCACATCCAAGTTGACTCTTGCTTGAGTGCAATGTAATTCTTGGAATATGAACTTCTTAAAAATTTTCCAACACTTAGTGATAACGATTTTTCAGAAAAATATCATTTGGTCAATTGGATTTCTGAGCTTAACCTCCAATACACCAAATTTGATGAAACTCCTTAAAGTAACTTTAGATGTTAAAAGATTTTCGAAAATTTGATGATTTTTCAGAAAATGTTCACTTAGCATATTGGATTGCTATTGTTAAAAATCCCCTGTATAACACTAGTGAAAATCTTCAGAGTAGTTTTAAAGAAAAAATTTCAAAAATATATATATATACATATTTTTAAAGCGTGATAATAATGATTTTTCGGAAAATATTTACTTTCCCCATTGGATTTAAGAGGTTAATAACCCCCTACATACCAATTATTGACAAAATCCTTAGTGTTGTTTTCGACGTTTAACAATTTTCGAAAACTTTATGACAACAATTTTCCAGAAAATTTTCACTTAGCCGATTGTTAAGGTTAAGGTTAATAAATGTTAAGGTTAAATAGATACCAATTTTTGTGATAACCCTTAGAGTAGTTTCCGAGAAAAAATTGACAGATACATATACATACAACTTTTCGAAAACTGATGATGATTTTTCAGCAAATTTTGACTTAGAGCTTTGAATTTCTGTGGTTAAGAACCTTCTATATACCAATATTGGTGAAAATCCTTAGAGTAGTTTCCAAGAAAAAATTTACAAAACTATGTATACACAATTTTTTTAAAACTGATGACGATTTATAGCAAAGTTTGGCTTAGCCCATTGGATTACTGAGGTTAAGAACTTCCTATATATTAATGTTGGTGAAACATTTACAAATCCATATATACATACAACGTTTTGAAAACAGATTATGACGATTTTTTAATAAATTTTTACTTGGCCCTGGTAAAAAAACTCCATATACCAATATGAGGAAAATTCTTAAAGTAGTTTTAGAGAAAAAATTTAGACATATAAAATTATTAGGTTTTAAGAATAATTTATATATATATTCTCTGTAAATTTGATAAATTATTGTCATTACATTAAAGACATTTAAGTGTCATTTAAAATGTGACATTTTAAAGAGGTGCTAAACTAAAATATATTTAATGTAAATTTGGTATATGTATGTCAAGTACATTGGTTATTTAATTCAAAAACTGCTCATGATCATGTATTTATTTTTATAAATTCTTTCATGTGTACAATATTAATGAAAAATAGGTTATATTTATCTCCTTTGTGAAGGGAGTAATGGTTCTAATACGCACGAAAACTTCATTCACTAAAACAATTAAAGTAAATAGAAAAACACAACTTACTTCAAAAAAGAACCCAAAACATAATTTTTACTTACTAAAAGCATAATTTATAATAAGCTTATTACCCACAAAAATCAGTGAAGAAATTCATACTCTGACTCATATTTCACATACCGAACGTAACAAATAAAGGGATTTCACATGATGTTGGAGCTCCTTGGCATATAGAATAACAAATAATGGTATACACACAGTCTATTCAATCATTTCTTTCATACACCTATTTTATAGACACAGTATAAGAAATTATTAAATTTATGATACAAAAGGTTTAAGTGGATATGATCTCTTCTTCTATAAGCATCTATAGTAATCACATTCCGTGTAAGTCATTCAAAGAATGTCGAATTGTCCACATCTGTAAATCTGAACGAGAAATATTAAATGACATATTGTATGATCATTGCCGAGAACAAAGATCAATTATCGTCCCCCATATTATCTTAATATTGAGTACATAAAATTTTTGTTTTGTGAGAAGACTCTATGGTTCGCTATAATTAGTCATGGGAAATCAAACAATTAAAAAGTTGATTGTTTCGGAAATGTTTGGAATAGTTGTGATTGGAACAAAGAGCAGCTAAGATTGCGGCGCCTACTTGGATAATAAGCTTATGATAAATTATGTTTTCGTTATCAGAAAATTAGGTTTTACTTTCAAAGTAGGTTGTGTTTTTTAAAAATTGTTTTTTTCATTTTTAGAGATATGATCTTTAATTTCTATTTAAATTATAATCGAATTTCGTTTCATGCCGTTGATTAGGTTGGCAAAGTTGCCACTATTTATCCACGCAAATTTCCGTGCGTATATCCTTCTAATCATATTGCTTGATCGTTGATCAAATAATTGACACGCCCCCTTAAAGAATACGATAAACATATCAGTTCGTCAGACGAATTCATAGAGTAATTTATGTTGGAATTTCCCTTGACGCATTTTCCTAAAATCCTACATATTATTTCTTATCTTGTAATTATCCTTTTTCATTTCTGTTTAAGAACACATTAATAATCCCTTACTACAATATCTCAGGTAAATATTCAATAATGCTGTCTCTAATGGTTATTAGGAAAAAAAATTTTGTACATATAAAATTTTAATAAAAAAATAAAGTGAAAATTGATAGTAAAGTTATATTTAATGAATTGATCTCTTGATATTTAGTGAAGTAAAGAGACTTTCACCTGAGGATTATTGAATATCATGATTATGGTAAATGAACTAAGTCAAATTTTCAGTGTATTTACTTTGGCTTATCTCATTCGAGTTATACCAAGTTATATATCAATATGAGTAGACCATCGAAGGAAGAGATTTTTAATGAGGAAAATTAATTCATTAGTATCCGATGATGCTTGTTTTAAGCAGCTTTATCAAGCAAAAAATAAAAACCTATTTGTTTTATACAAATTTTTTCTGTCTTATTTTCATGTGTTGTAGAATACTAGATAAAATATACTGTGATTGTTTATTTTGTTTATGAATTATCTTATAATTCATAATCCTGAAATTATTAATATACTCATCTTCATTTCTGTTAGGAATATTTCTATATGTTTGAGTACAGTTTTCTGTCATTCCTAACGTTTCAATATTCTCCTCTGTTGACGCGTCTCCGAGTAACTCCATTTTAAAACATTGAAGTTTGAAAATGGAGTTACTCCGAAACGCTTCAACAGAGGAAAATATTGAAATGTTAGGAATGGCAGAAAAACTGTATCAAACATATTTAAAATCCTTATTGAAAAAAAATAACAAATGTTTTTTAAATTTAAAATATCGTATTATTGTCTCCAAATCAGACGGATTAGCATGTAACTATAATGAGACCACCGAGAAGGTTTACTATTCACTTGCAAGCTAAATCACTTCAATCGGTTAAATACTTCCAACGTTACGGTACAGCAAACAAAAAACAAATATACAGATCGAATTCTGAACTTATCTTTTTTTTAGGTCGGTTAAAAATTATCTGAATGCAAATCTGAAAATTAGCTTTAATTAACTGAACGGTAAATGCACCCTTTTTGTTATGCAAGTATTATACCATCTCTCAATGTGAATTACCCTGTATTGTTACACTAAAATGTATTCTTTATAATGAATAAAGGATAAACCGGCGAATGAATTACTTATACACGTCGTCATTGTTCTAAATGTGGACTCTGCTGTCAGTGTACCCAGACATTTGGTACGCCCACTCATCAACCTTGAGGTTGAATTTTTAGTTACTACAACAATGCTCTAGTTATAATTGGATGCAGTTTATTAGTTTTCTATGACTATAATGTGGGTAAGTTGAGACGAACAAGCGACCTAGAAGTTCTCAAGACATGCACTTCATAATTTATTGACGTGGAGACCTTCACCATACAGTTTATAAAGTATCAATATAGCGTTTGTTGTAGTGTCATGTTTCCTAGACAACTTTGTATTTAAAACACTTTCAATTGCAATAGAAATTAACCTATGATAAGTAATAATTGCCTTTAGATATGTTACTCAAGCTGTTATCCAATACATCTTACAACAAGAAACAATAAGTTTGAAACTTATTTTTCAACCACAAAACACAATGCACTTCACATCTTACCACTGAAGCTGAGTATAACGGAATTACCTTAAACAAATTTGTGATTTTGTGGGCTTTTAGTTTCAACATTGTATTTATTTTGTAATATAAACATAGTGATTCAATTCGATAGAAGAATACGTTGACCTAAAACTGATAACATTGGAATCGTTGCCTATTAGGCGTCTATAGGAATAAAAAAACACGAAAAAATAATAAATGAAAGGTAATAGGCATATTTTAAGTAATCAAAAACAATAACCAGCAAATCTAGTTAGATCCACGGTAGAAATGAGAAGAAGCTCAAAATTTGGCATTTCAGATTTTAAAAAAAGCAAGTTTCAGAACGACTACTGAAGGGGTTGGTCGTCTAAAAAGGTAACAGCAAAAATTCTAAACCATGTCAAACGAAATCATACAAGGTATTCTGGTAAATTGAATATAGCCATCGAGATATTTATAATATGTTATTTATCGGAGATGATATTATTTAAGTTAAAATCAGCGAAGATATTGAAACTATTGGGTCTGAGAGGATATTTATAAAAGTTATTCAGTAAAATGTGAATATTCATAATGTAAAAAATATATGAATTATTTTAGTAGGAACTTGAATATTCAATATTTCACTTGAAATTTTAGCGAATCTTTTCTTAATTTCGTAAATAAGAGGATTATAGTTCTATTTGTAAATGATAACATTTTCAACTAAACTTATTGTAGTCCAACCAAATAGATACTTGGAGGAAGATTACGTAAAATATCTTGCAAGCACTTACGATGATCCTCATGTAGATTGGATGTGACTATGTCAGCCTACAATAATCATGTGATAAAATAATATATTGTTCTACTCGTTGCGTTGTGCAAACATGTAAATAGGACGTGTGTCTATTTCCGCGTATATTATTGTCATAAAGTAATATATAGTGCTACAGACATTGTGCAAACATGTAAATAGGACGTGTGTCTATTTCCGCGAATATTATTGTCATAAAGTAATATACAGTGCTACAGACATTGTGTAAACATGTAAGTAGGACGTGTGTCTATTTCCGCGAATATTATTGTCATAAAGTAATATATAGTGCTACAGACATTGGGCAAACGTGTTAATGGGACGTGTGTCTATTTCCGCGAATATTATTATCATAAAGTAATATATATTGCTACAGACATTGGGCAAACGTGTAAATGGGAAGGTCGTCTATATCAGCGTATGCTATTATTATAAATAAATATAATGTCTTACACAATGTGCAGGAGCATATATTACCGTCATAACATTATACATTGTTTTACACGTTGTGGAAATATTTAAGTTGGACTTTTGTCTATGTAAGTATATTCTACTCTCATAAAATTGCAAACCTGTAATGGGAAAGTGTGTCTATGTCAGTCTATATTACTATAATGAATTAATATATTGTTACACTGTGTAGAAACGTGTAAATGGGACGTTCTATGTCACCTTATAATACTGTCTTGAATTACATATGCTTTACAGGTTGTATAACGTGTAAATGGGACTTATGTCTATGTCAGCGTTTTTACTATCATAAATTACTTATGTTTTACAGGTTGTATAACGTATAAATGGGACTTGAGTCTATGTCAGCTTTTAGTACTGTCATAAATTACTTATGTTTTACAGGTTGTATAACGTATAAATGAGACTTGTATCTATGTCAGTTATTATTACTTCATAAATTAATTATGTTTTACAGGTTGTATAACGTATAAATGGAACTTGTATCTATGTCAGTTTTTATTACTTCATAAATTACTTATGTTTTACAAGTTGTATAACGTGTAAATGGGACTTGTATCTATGTCTGTTTTTATTACTGTCATATATTACTTGTGCTTTACAGGTTGTATAACGAGTAAATGGGACTTGTATCTATTTCAGCTTTTATTACTGTCATAAATTACTTATGTTTTACAGGTTGTATAACGTGTAAATGGGACATGTATCTATATCTGCTTTAATTACTGTCATAAATCACTTATGTTTTACAATTTGTGCAAACGTGTAAATGAAACATCTATGTTATAGTAGTCTATCTCTCTCTATATAAAATTTGAAGTTTTGACTAACTGAGTGACTGACAGACTGACTGACAATCAATGTAGATCTAATAATGGCCCAGACTTGAAATTTAGAGGGACCCTTTGTTGTACTACGTAGTGGCGTACTAAGAAAGGATTTAGTGCAATATTATTTTAAAGGGTAGAAAAAAAGCCGGGTAGAATACAACTTTCAGGATATTATTTACAATCTACAACATACAGTACATAGATTGAGCCTTGTGACATTCGCTGAAGATTACTTGCTACAATATAAAAACTCGATTGATGAAGTAGGAGATGAATTGCAACGGTTAGTGAATTGATGCATTAAAACTACAACTGTCTGTTGCGGGGTATATAGACTGAGGCTTGTGACATTCGTTGAAGATAACTTGCTACAATATCAAAACTTGATGAATGAAGTTAGAGACTCATTGGTTAATAAAACGATGATATCATACTTAAAACTACAACTTTCTGTTTCAGGGTACACAGACTGAGCCTTGTGGCATTCGATGAAGATAACTTGCTACAATATCAAAACGTGATAAATGAAGTTTTAGATTCAACGGTTAATGAATTGATGTTATACTTAAAACTACCACTTTCTCTTGTAGGGTATATAGACTGAGCTTTGTGACATTCGCTGAAGATAACTTGCTACAATATCAAAACTTGATCAATGAAGTCAGAGATTCATCGGTTAGTAAAACGATGATATCATACTTAAAACTACAACTTTCTCCTGTAGGGTATATAGACTGAGCCTTGTGACATTCGCTGAAGATAACTTGCTACAATATCAAAACTTGATCAATGAAGTTGGGTATTCAACAGTTAATAAAATGATGTTATACTTAAGACTACAACTTTCTGTTTCAGGGTACATAGCACTGCCTTGTGATATTAGCTGAAGATAACTTGCTACAATATCAAAACTTGATCAATGAAGTTGGGGATTCAACAGTTATTAAAATGATGTTATACTTGAGACTACAACTTTCTGTTTCAGGGTACACAGCTCTGCCTTGTGATATTAGCTGAAGATAACTGGGAGTTTCAACGGTTAATAAAGTCATTTTCCCAAAAGTGAAATAATCTCGAATTGAGATATTGCTATACGAACTAAGTTTCAAGAGTAAGCAGGAATTCGAATCAGGTCTCTACTAAAAGAGTTTTGCGGAAGAAAAAAGATATTATATGGTGTTGGGAAAATGAAAACTAATTTCAGGCTAATTCTTAAACTAAAACATAAGAATAGTTAACACGAGGTTTTAATTAGAACTATTTATATTATTTATTTAATTATTCTTTGAAATAGAGTTATTAAAACGATTATTAAAATTATTAATTTGTTTCACAATTTTATTGCCCTACAAGCATTCTAACTATAGACCAATTAAGTTCTCAAAGTTATTTAACAATGGAATCGTTTCTAGTCACTTGTTCTCATAAATATTCCATACATTTCGAACGTCAAAACTCGATATCCAATGAACTGCGTCCAATTGCACCTTCTGCATTGCATTGCGTTTAAAAATTAAGAATGTAGCTTTGTGTTATTACGTGGGTGTGGAAATAGCATTGTAGGCACTAAATAATTATTTATTGAAAATTCCATTATTGTAACCAGTTACCGAAGGACAATGCTAGATTGCGGAAATGATACGCTCAATGTTTTTAATGCATTGCAGGAATAAAGTTGGAACTTTTATAACGATGACGAAATGAACTGAATTTCTTATAACATCAGCAGTGTATTCGTCTAGTAATGTTTAAATTAATGAAACTCCTATTTTATAATTCAGAATATAATTCGGAATGATTCAAAAACTGATATACTGATATATATTTCACTGACTGGATTTTGAACTAAATAATAAAATACAGATGGGCACAGCCAACATGTATTGTAGTGAAGTTTTGTTTCGTCAAAAGAAAATATTAAAGAATATATGTAAAACGTAATTTCGAAAACTATTCGTTGTATATATAAAGTAAATATTTATATAAACAAAATTTACTGCATTGCAAATGTCTTGAATGAAATACAGCACAACGTCACTCCAACAACAACAGTTTTCGTGTCTGTAGATAAGCGTTAGCTACTACACGGTTGATGATAGACGTCCAAACTGTATTAGTAGAATTTAGTGACGGTTTTCTATTTCTTTAAAATAAGGGGCATTTAAAAAAAAGTATTTTTAGATATTTTTGTGAATTGTACAAGTAGTTCTTTTTAACGGAAGTTGTATTTTTTAAAGCCGTTATAAAACAAATACTTAGGGACTTCGAAAACTTTGGTTATGTTATTTCGTTTGAAACAATTGGAGTTTAGATAGAGTTTATCCTAAAAGTATAATGTGCCATTATAAGCTTGTCTTACATTGCGAACCCCGAGTGTGTCGTTCCTAGTCCAACGGTGGGCAATGTTTAATTATCGGTTACAGCAATTGGCGAGTAGATTAACTTGGGCCACAACCATGTATTGAGTATAACTATAACCTTTGTATTTTCCTCGTAATTATGAGCACATAGCGTGCGCCAAACAGAAACAAAAACATTGAAATCGTCGAATTTTCACAACATATTAGATTGAAATGAAAATTCTTATATCTGCATGAACTGGTGTAGACCCTTGGAACTCGTTCAAACTTAAAATATTCTCAAGTAGGCTGTTAAAAATCAAATTTGACATTCTGTAATATTATAGAATAACTTTAAAAGTATCCGCGTTGGCTGTAATAGGTTATAAACAAAATTGAGAATTAGTTAAAAAATTATAATAAAGTTTGCTAACTTGTGTTGTTAATACTATATTTATCAACATCACTTTAACTAGTTATTTGTAGCTATATTGTAACTCAGTTGGATTGTATTGCATTATACATTTGAAATTGTGGTTAAAATAATTGGCCAACACCTGTATTAACAAATTTTATACTTGACAACTTACGTCACAGCTGTATTTTAACATAGATTTAGTGAATTTTATTATAACGTATTTCTCTTTGTAAAATTACACAAAGTTCACAAAATAATTACCTTGTAGTTCATTTCCTATCCAAATATGAACTGGGGAGTTTGAACTAACTTGTTATATTGGGTTATAAACAAAATTTAGTTTAGTTAAAAAATTATAATAAAAGGTATACAGTAGAATATTGTGACAGTGACAACCATTGATAGCAACTCGTAAATACGTTGTCACAACATACATCTTATAATTCATGACTTGTAAAGTTCATAAAGTCATTTAATTATGCAACGATGCTGTCCTTGCTAGTGACGTTTTCATCTTTCTTGTTTAAGTTTACGATGTACATTATCGATGATCTGCATTCATTTGACACTTTGGAAATTAAAAAATTAGCTTTCGCTTGTTCTGTTTTCGTGACGTCACAAGACTGATCGTCGGTCGAATCTAGACTTACGACCATACTATCATAATTAATAATTTATATCATATCATAATTTAAATATATAATTGCACACAATAATTCGTTCTCTGCTTCATATTTGTTCTACAATAGAGAGTGTATTTCACCTTCTCAGTGCAAGGTTAAAGCAAGTTTGGAAATGATATAAACGTTGTTGTATGTTAATAAAGGGCATGTCCTTTCAGTTGTGGTAAAAAACGTTTTATATAATTTATTTTCGGTTTACGGTAATGAACAATGGATCTCCTATGTGAAGTCCACTTAAAATTAACTTATCGGTCTCTGTGTGTGCCAAAATATAATTGTAAATTTTCTCGGTAAGTAATTCTAATACCTGACACGTAGTAACACGCACACACACGCAAACACACACACACACACACACACACACACACACGCATATACACAAACAAGCAGACACACATACACACACACACACAAACACATACAGATTCACATACACACACATACACACACATCACTCATACACATAATATATATATATATATATATATATATATATATATATATATATATATATATATAAGAATTTGTCTCATATTATGTGAACAATCCTAACCTATCATCTAGCTGTATAAACCTTCTCACTTCTTGTAAGACACCTAATTACCATATTTGCCCCTGAGTACATTGTTTCACTACACTTTTTGTCTATACAATTTTTACGCTCATTTGACAAAATTTTAAGTCTGTACCATTGTCTTATAACTTCTTTGTTATCTTATAGATCTTCAGTACATCTTATCCCTTTTTGAATTTCAAATCCCATTCTTTGAAAATTCACTTACTTTATTCTTAAATTAAATCCCATACTTTAATTTAAGAATTACATACAGCTAGTTGTTCACAACAAAAAAAAGACTATTCAAATCATTATTATTAAATCTTCTTTAAAAATTTTCATTTTTTTTCAATATCATTTAAGTCGTCTGACATTTTACAATCTAAACTTCCTGCTATCAAAAACGTCATTTGCCATGACGTGCAATTACCTTTTATTTTTATCTCTGTATTATTAGCTGCTGAAAATTTATCCTTTTGGTTTACAATTTTCTTAACTAGTTTTTGATTTAACAATGTTTTAAAAAAATCTTCTTTTATTGTATTTATTGAACCTCCAGTGTCCAATAAAACATTATAATTTAAATGAGTACTTAATTTAATGTTTATTGTAGATAACACAACAATTTTTGTTTCCTTGTTTAACCTATCATGATTTTTAAACATTTTCTTAGAATTTCTCTGAGAAACTTTTATTTATCCAATACATTAAATTAACAGGATCGGCTTTACAATTTTTTATCTTTGGCTATTTTTCTCAAGGTCTTTCTTATTACATATACTGTACTGTCCGTTCTAACCATTACATATCTAATTTTTAGTTCGAAAATTAACTCGTCTTTTACGAACTTATTTATTTTTAAATTGCTAGACATTTTATTTATTTGAAAATAACTTTATTATACACTGACGAGTATTTTTAAGGAGGGCTGCACGATTTACATAATTAACACATGAATGGCATTAATCATAAGAATTCGTTAGCAGTAATTATCATTCAACTTTTTAATTAATAAATTTTTCAAATACAAGCAAAGTATGAGACTTACATTTTAGAAAACAACAAAAACAAGCAGTTGAAATTTAAACTAGCAGAGTCGCGCATTTGTAACGTACTAGCCCTTTTTACTGGGGGTAAGTATTACTTTATTAAAAATGTGTGTTAATTACTAATTAACAAATTAATTAACCTCACTTACTAGGGCTCTAGTTCTAACGCCATAGGCCAGGCAGATACTGTCTCTCTATGACGCTCTTCTATCTTGAAGTTAGAACTAGGTTACTTTTGAAATAAGAATTTAAAGTTTTAAAATACAAAGTTAAACAATTTATTAATCAATCACAAATTACAAAAGAACAAATGACACCGATGTGTCGAGTAATTAATTTTTAATTACTGCTAACTATTCCATACATTTTAATTACTTATTAACCTTTAAAATTTATATATATCGAGAAGGTAGTAACTTAAGTTTTCCAATTAAATTTTAGGAATGAATATTCAAAGGACAATTTCTACCGTTCATGTGTTAACCTTTTATCATTTAAAATTCAACTTAGTTAACATTAAAATACATTTTCTTTATTATTATCTAAAACGTAACTGGTTGTGCACATTACTTGTAAAACGCTATAACATATATATTTAATTATTGCACATCGATTTAGTACACTAATCACTGCACATCGCTTTTACAAATCAGCGCTCTTAAACAAAAATGATATAAACTTTACTTATTGGAAACACATAAATAATCGCTTCTGACTTCTTCATTTGTTGCGTTTATAAAATTTGGTACTGGCCTTGACATCTTAAATTTTGAATACTGAAAGCTTACAAATTTCTAAGTTATGTCCGAAAACGCCATTACGTCCGTTCCGTTCGGGAACCTCTGGAGAAGTGGGGTCGTTGCAAAGACGCGCTAACTGAAATTTCCTACCCTTACTTATTATTTTGAATTTTTTGATTGGTGCTTCGGATCAGGCGATATCAGACTATGTTTACGTCACATGGTGTGATGTGCTTAATACCCTAAGTTACTAACTCGTACGATATTTTTCTATTTCGCCCACTAGGAGCGCTTACCACCTATGCTAGCTTCACAATGTGCACCAGGAAAACAAAAATTTTCTTTTATATTAGGACGATATAATTATTAAATAAAAATTAAATATATAAATGAATTTATATGTAACACCTTATTTTTAAGAGTGTTACAATAAGAGTCTTATGAAGATGAGATCAAGACTACCCTATAGACAATTCAACCTCCCAAAAAGGGCAATATTTAGAATAAAAATTAATAAAGTTTGTGAGGTGAGTTCTGGATATTGTTCTGTGTTCAAAATTTATATTGGGGGGAATAAAGTATGTAGGAATTTTTAGTTAGTGAATCAATAGTTTTAGAACCTTATGCAACCCTTCAAGGGCTAGAGGTATACAGTTTGTTTTAGATTATGGGTATGTTTCATCCAAGTTATTTGTCGAATTGCTAAAGAATAATACTCATGCTATCGGAGCTGCATTGTTCGATATAATTAATGATTTCAAAGAATTTAAACTAAAAAACATAAGGCTATCTGTGAGTCTTCAGAAGGAATTTTATCAGTTATATGGAAAGATAATAAGGATGTGGTTGTTTTTTCCACACTTCGGAATCAGATCCGAGACAAGATATAAGTGTGGACATTGTAACGTTACATTACATATAGATAAAGAGTATACTTCAAACATTATCACACTCTAACTTAAATAAAATTTTTAATTAAACATTCAGTGTTAATATATGTTGATATTTATTAATATTATTGTATTGATGGGTGCATATGAAATGAATAATACAATAAGGCTGGATTCTAAAGAAAACGTCAAACTGTAAGTATTTTTTAATTTGTTTTTACTATTTATGATTATACATAATAATCAATTAATAATAATAAACTAACTAAGGTACAAAATATAGTAAATACAAATATTGCTTCCTTTTAAAAAAATATAATATTTAGTGCTTAATAAATGAGAATATTTTTGTAGCCAATACAACTCAATTGACATGAGGAATTGACATGAGGGTCAAGCCCTTTCCCTGGGGTAAGTATTACTTTATTAAAAATGTGTGTAATTACTAATTATCAAATCAAATAACCTTACTTACCAGGGCTTCTAGTTCTCCGTCAGAGCTCAGGCAGATACTGTCTGTCTATGGCGGTCTTCTTGTCTTGAAGGTAGAACTAGGTTACTTGAAATGATAATTTAAAGCTTTAAAATACAAAGTTGAACAATTTATTAATCAATCACAAATTACAAAAGAACAAATGACACCAATGTGTCGAGTAATTAACTTTTAATTACTGCTAACTATTCCATACATTTTAATTACTTTTTAACCTTTAAAATTTATATATATCGAGAAGGTAGTAACTTAAGTTTTCTAATTTAATTTTAGAAGTGAATATTCAAAGGATAATTTTTACCCTTTCATGTATTAACCGTTTATCATTTAAAATTCAACTTAGTTATCATTAAAACACATTTTATTTATTATTATCTAAAACGTACCAGGCTATGCACATTACTTGCAAAACACCATAACACATATCATTGAATATTGCCCATGACTTTTGCACACTAATCACTGCACATCGCTCTTGCAAATCAGCGCTCTTATACAAAAATGATATAAACTTTACTTATTAGAAACACATAAATAATCGCTTCTGACTTCTTCTTTAGTTGCGTTTATAAAATTTGGTACCGGCCTTGACATCTTAAATTTTGAATACTGGAAGCTTACTAATTTCTAAGTTATGTCCGAAAATGTCATTACGTCCGTCTCGTTCAAAGACTTTTGGAGAAGTGAGGTCGTTGCAAGGACGCGCTAACTGAAATTTTCAAACAACCTCCTACCCTTGTTTATATATATGAATATTCTGATTGGTTCACAAGTATCGCGTCATGCTTACCTCACATGGCGTGAGGTGCCTAATTGCCTTAAGTTACTAACTCGTACGATATTTTTCTATTTCGCCCGCTAGGAGCGCTTACCACCTACGCTAGCTTCACAATGTGCACCAATAAAACAAAAATTTTCTTTTATATTGGGACGATATAATTACTAAATAAAAATTAAATATATAAATGAATTTATATGTAACACCTTATTTTTAAGAGTGTTACAATATATATATATATATATTTATTTATTTATTTATATATGATACGTATTCCGCCATGTGATGAATAGTTACTTAGAGCTCATTCGTTTTTTTTTGCAGTGCATAAAATCGCAGCACCGAGGTCTCGCTAGAATCTCATCTAGCATTGGCAAGGGGAACATAACAACGGTTTAAGTCCTTAACTGTTGTTGGGTTCACCTCGTCAATGCTAGATGAGATTCTTCGGATTCCAGCTACATAAAAAACAACATTTTTTAAATTCCAAACATTCTATGCAATTATTTAAAAATAAATAAAAAATAATAAATTTATTCACATAAAATTCTTAGTTTTTCATTTACACATATGTAAAACATATTATTCCTAAAATATCCCAAATATAATCAAAATATTAAAAACAAATTTATACATTACCATACGTATCTTGTCTAAATTAATACAGAAAAAGAAATTAGAAGTTATGGATTCATAATTAAATCCTATATATCTACTACAACTTCTTTATTCTTAAACTTAGAAAAAAATGTTTATTTGATGAAATAAAATTGAAAACATGTTGTTTAAATACTTGTACTCTTATATTAATAAATATGAAAGTATTCGTAGATTTAGTCATATCAAAAAATACAAATAGCTAGATAATCCTTGAATTATACACACCTATAATAGTAAGGATATGATATTAGATGTGCAAACATCAGACGAGAACATGTGTGAATAATTATATTTATTACTTCTGAGGTTTTGGGTAGGGGCAGAAAAATAAATAGAAATTTAATATTTTTTTAAAAATACAACTATTCTTTGAGCTTAGCTTGTGAGGTTATGTTACAACAAATAAAAACATACACAAAACTCATAAATTAATTATTTATTGACTCATACGCGTTTCAATGACAAAGTCACTATCGTCAGTGAATGTTACTACAACAAACTCTAACTTACAACTATAAGTATTTTGAATTAAGAGTTCTATGAAGAACTAAGTATAAAAGTCTAAGAGTTGTAAGTTAGAGTTTGTAGTAGTAACACCCACTGATGATGATGATTTTGTCATTGAAACGCGGATGAGTCAATAGATGATAAATTTGTGAGTTTTGTGTATGATTTTATTTGTTTTCTTTTTAAAAATAATAAATAGTCATTTCAAAAGTGCTGAGTGTTGAAACTATTGCTTTGAACTACCATCCTTGATATAAAAATTTTCTCCATACATATTACTCATGTTTTGTGTATTTGTATGGGTTGCGCAATCCTCACATGTTTATAACAGAATTTAATCAATTAAGTGGGAAAGTTGAAGCCATATTTACGTTAAGTTATGCATAACAATAAATATTAGTACTGTACATTATAATTACACATTTGCACCTATAAAGCGTTACACGATTCTAGAGAGAGTATGGTATACAGATACGAACGGTTATTCACTTTAGTAATCAGTATTAGGCCAAAACTGCCATTTTACAAACCATACGTACGTAAGTACTAATTTATGATATTTAAAGAATAATGAATACGAAATACAAACTGCCATAATATATAATTTGCCTTCTAATTTGTGGTAATGAATTTAAAAGAATTTAAGAAGTAAAAGTTCTTTGTAATTGGCAAGCTTAGACGAGTAATTTTTAATTTTACAGTGCTTTTAGTTAGAAAACAATACTATGTATTCTCTTAAATAAAGTGCTTATTGCTGCTTCCTTCTGAAATTATTTATGTGTTTTAGTCTATGGTGTATCTGGAAATCTCAACCGCCGAAGCACGTTGAAGTAACTGTACGTTGCCTGAAGCATCTGAAATAAAAATAATAACAATTAGAAGACCTAATAAAATGAAATCAATACAATATTGAGATCAGTTTTATGACACTTCATTAGGCTACTAGCTCTAAGTCTTTGTTTGTGGGTGGTGCGACAAATGAGAACTAATCCAAGAGTGGGTGAAAGTCTAGTTGGTAATGGTAAGATAATAAGTAAACAGCAAGCTCAGGCTGTGAAGAGATTGTGTACAAAGTGCACACCGTAAGAATCTGTTGCATTGCCATGTTTGACAATAGAGATCGCAATATCAAACACTTTACCTTTGTATAGAAACCTTCTTTAGCACATATGGTTTCCCTGATGATACCGAAAACACCGGCGATGTTTTCTACCTAAAATACCTTTTGGTAATTTACAATAGCTATTGTAAAAACTCTTTATTGTTGATATTGCACATTGTTTTTATAAACTTTTACACTAAACTATTTTCTTAACAAACGTAGATAAATATAATGTTACAATCTTCTTTATATATACAAATGGTATGTTGGTTTGTGTACGCTAAAAAAATCAAAACGTACTGCAGCGATTGAGGCCAATCTTTGAGACGACACACAACCAGCTTCAATGCTTGTTTTATCTCATGTTTGCGTTAGTAACATAACCACGACCGCGAGAAAAAAGTTCTATTTATACCGAGAAAACATAGTTCTTTTATACCAAGTATAAGAAAGTATTGTGGTTAAGAGTGTATCCGAAGTGGATTCATAAATAAATTTTTCATTTAAATATAGGCTATATTTAAATTCAAACACATCAAAAAGGGATCAAATAATAATTATATTTCGCTGATGCAATTTCAAGAGGCAAGAACTTATTAATTGGAGAAATTTAGGTATCGGGAACTTAAATAATATTTTAATAAATATAAATCATATATTGTTTATCTAAACAAGAGTTCTCTTTTCCAATAATTATAAACCTAATTATAAAGGTTAAAATTGAGATTGTAAAATCAACTGGTTTGTTTTGATATTTAAATCAATGTAATGTTATTAGTTGAGTGTTGTAACCAAGTTTTGTTACTATATTGGAGTTATTCATTACTCTTCTGGCGTTTTAATAAAGAGAGAATTGAAGATAAATGAAGTAAAGGTAGGCAATAGTTGTAAGATAATATAATTAATTATAATAATTATTATAATTATAATAATAATATAATTACTAACTATTATAAAGTAAAATAAATGTTATCTCATCAAAGGTAAAAAACAAATAACATAAGAACAGTTAACGAAGGGTTTATGTTATAATATACACATATAAGAACTGTTTAAATAGATATCCTAATAACCATTGTAAATATTAAATATAAGGCTTATATTTATCTTGACATATTTGTTGAAGTTATATATATATATATATATATATATATATATATATATATATACATATATACATATATATATAAATATATATATATATATATATATATATATATATATATATATATATATAATACGTTTTCTTGTTTAATAATTTAAAACAACATAGGTTATTCAAATACAAGAATATTTATTAATTTATATCCAAAGCTTTTCGTTGGCAAACAGTACCAACATCATCAGGAATGAAAATTACAATAATCATTATTGTAATTTTCATTCCTGATGATGTTGGTACTGTTTGCCAACGAAAAGCTTTGGATATAAATTAATAAATATTCTTGTATTTGAATAACCTATGTTGTTTTAATATATATCACTTTCACTTATGTACTTAAACAAGAATCTTACTTGGTATTTATGCGAGTTAACTTTCAATGACTGACCTTGTCATTATCATCGGGCATACTGAACAGGGTTGTTGTGGACTGCGAGCTGAATGGATTTCCCGTTTACCTTGGTATACCGTTATGTTCTATTTTTAGATTCACTGCACTGTGCGAGTTTTTAAAGTTTGTTTTGGGGTTAGTATTGTCTATTAGATTGAATAATTTATCATATATCATTTATCATATATGATATAATAATAATCTTATTATTGTAATTTTCATTCCTGATGATGTTGGTACTGTTTACCAACGAAAAGCTTTGAATATAAATTATTAAATATTCTTGTATTTGAATAACCTATGTTGTTTTAATATATATATATATATATATATATATATATATATATATATATATGTATGTATGTATATATGTATGTATATCAAAAACAAATAAGTTAATACAAATACAAGAATTATTTATTAATTTATAAATTCAATAAAATTATAATTCAATATATTTATACAAATTGTTAAGTTTATTTTGTTGCCAAGTTTGTAAAATCAAATTTACTTATGAAATGGAAACAAATAATAAAATAAATTTTCTATATTGTTAAAAGGAATAATAAGAAAAAGTGATAAATTTGAATATATGACACAACGTAAACCAACTTTAACAAACCAAATTTACCAAATAATTCTAGTCATCCATATAACAAAAAATGGCTGCTTTATATAACTTATTATATAGAATGCATAAAATCCCCTTGAATGAAGAAAATAAAATAAGAGAAAAAAATCATAATTTTTCAAATTGCAATAAAAAAATGGTTATAAAAAGAAAACTGTTGACAAACTTAATTATTATAATTTTAACAAACTACAAAATAATTTAATTTACAAAAATAATTATAATAATAATGCAATATGACATTTTTATTTACAGGCAAGGAAAAAAATATCTCCAAATTGTTTGAAAATACAAATATCAAAGTTGCATGCAAGTAATAATAAAATAATAAACATAATGAATAACAATATTAAAACAAATTAGGAGCATGAGAAAGGTGGTGTTAATAAATTGGTATGCGAAAGCTGTAATAGAACAGATATAGGTCAAACCGAGAAAAATTAAAAGAGAGATATAAAGAACATTTGAATGCTTCTAAAAATCTAGAAATATGTAAATCAAATTTTGCAAATCATTATATTGTTAATAAGCACCAATTTAAAAATATTGAAAATATTAAACTTATAAAAGAAATTAATAAAGGATTAAGAATGAATATATATATTAAGTTTTCGAAATACAATTATTCAGTAATAATAACAAAGTAATAAAAGAACAAATATAAATACATTCTAAATTTGATACTAGAGTCAATGTCTGTAATGTTACATTAACAAAATAAACTTGGCAATTTGTATAAATTTAGTAACAATTCTATTTCTAATTTAACATGTTTTATATCTTCCATTATTGTATTATTCATTCCTGATGATATTGGTATTGTTTACCAACGAAAAGCTTTGAATATGAATTAAAAAATAATACTTGAATTTGAATAGACTTAGTTGTTTTTTATTATTTCACAAGAAAACATATACATATATATATACAGGGTGACACAGAAAAACGGGAATTTTTAAAAAAATTCTAAAAATATAAGAGTGATGGAAGAAAATGGTTTTATTTATATTACATGAAATATCAAAACTTGCCATTTATGAAACACTGATGGAATTTATGATTTTTTAAAAACAACATCCTTTAGGCGGCGTCCTCCTCTACGAATGCATTCTTGAAATCTGCGGTGGAGATTCTTCATTGACCGCTGCAACATCTCAACTGGAATACTGTGAATTTTATCCCGAATTCTCTATTTTAACTCATTTACAGTTCTTGGTCGAGTTGTGAACACTTTAGTTTTGAGATAGCCCCACAAAAAGAAATCGCACACGGTCAAATCTGGCGATCTAGGGGCCAGAATACGTTACCGAATCTTGAGATGACACGGTTACCAAACAATACTCGCACAACCTCCATTGATCGCCGTGCAGTGTGTGATGTCGCACCATCCTGTTGAAACCAGGATTCTTGAACGTCTGGAAAATTGTTCAATTCAGGTGTAACGAAACGTTGTAACATTTCCACTTAACGATCAGCATTGACAGTCACTGCAATCCCCCGTTCATCCTCAAAAAAATAAGGTCCGATGATCCCATGTAATGAAACAGCACACCATACTGTAACCTTATTAGGGTGTAAAGAGCGCCCATGAAGTTCATTAGGATTTGTGTCTGCCCAGTATCTGTAGTTCTGCTTGTTAACATAACCTGTGAGATGAAAGTGGGCCTCATCTGACATCCACAACTTGCTTAGAAATTCATCGTCATTTTTTATGTGTGTTAACATTTGTTGGCAGAATTGCAATCGCGACTGGTAATCATTTTCCTTCAACTCTTGCACTATCTGCAGCTTGTAGGAGTGAAATTTTAATTCTAAATGAAGAATTCTGCGAACACTCTCACGGGACATTTCAACCGCAGCTGCTTGTTTACGAATCGAACGGCGTGGACTCTTCAATACAGATCGGCGTACAACATCAATGTTCTGTGCAGTACGAGCACTTCTTGGCCGTCCCGTTGGTTTCTTCTTTAAAGCGGATCCACTCTCTTCAAAATTATTAATCCAACTTCTAATGGCATGTTTTGACGGAACGGAATCATGCCGTCCTAAGTTGTAAAAACGTCGGAACTCAATCTGGGCAGCTTTCAAACTATCACCGTTTTTATAAAACATTTTTATAGCTAACGCACGCTGTTGCCCGTTCCACTGGTCCATGGCTACTGTAATGGCGGCTTGTTTACTTGTACACTGTCGCTGTCCCGCAGTGCTGCCACCTGCTCACGGCTGCCACGACGCGTTACAAAAATTCCCGTTTTTATGGGTCACCCTGTATATATATATATATATATATACATATATGTATATATGTATATATATATATATATATATATACATAAATAAATAAATATATATATATTTATAAATAAGTAAATAAATAAATATATATATATAATACACTATAAAGTACTTTAAAAAAAATCTCATTTGGTATATATGCGAGTTGACATTTGAATATTAACTTCTGTATTGTCATTGTCCAGCATCAATCAGAGTGTACTCAGTTCAGTTGATACTCGACAATGAAGATACAGTGATTAGTCTTCGAAAGTTAACTCGCATGTATACCAAATAAGATTCTTGTTTAGGTACATTATAGTGTGTATAAACAAATAAATATATACATTATTTAATATCATATAATTAATTATTATATGTCAAATGTAATTAATTTGATAGAATAGACTTAATTTAAATTTTAGCAATTTTATTTGTTCAAATATTACAAATCGATAAAAATGTTTAGCACCACACCTGTGTTATTAAAAGTATCCAATAGCGCGTTCACTAAACTTTCTAAACGAAATTTGAAACATAAATTGTACTATCTACTGCTTATTTAATAGCATTACGTTATGTAAGGGACTGCTGCTTATCTGGGTTGTTAACTTCTAAAATTTCACTTTACAAATATTTTCATTTATATTGCCATACTAAATATTTCTTTACATATTTAAGGGAATAAACGCAAGTTTATTGTTTAGCTAAGATTTATAAAAATCAATTAATATCTCTACATATGTAATATTTCTACGGTATAAAGATGTTCTTTGTTGGTATCCTCTCTCTTATTAAAACCCTTGGTTATGCCTTGGGAGTAGGTCTCAGGTGTCAGCGTTTTTTGCTTTTGCTCCTAGTCCATCTATAATCCAAACCAATTCAGTATGCTTCGATAGGTCTTTAATTGTCAATAAGGGGCAAAATAACACTTGAAAATATTAAAAAACTCACTTGACATTTATTACTTCTCCCTACAAGTTATCACTAAGTACTGTAATTATCCAGCTAGTATTTGTTATAAGCTTTCACTAAATGTAAACACTTACTTACTTACTTACTTACTAGCCAACGCCCACTCTTGACTGTCCAGCCATTTGGCGGCGCGCTGACCAGTATAATCGAGAGATCCTTGTGGCCTCTGTCTCATCTGTGGGACTGTGGTCCAGCGACGAGCAAGTGCGAAGGTGTTCAGCTGTCATGGTGCCGCTTCCACATAGGGTGCATTCGGGTGATGGTACAGCATGTACCTTGTGAAGGTGCGTAGCCAGATAGTCATGTCCGGTCGTCAAGCGGAAGAGGGCCACACTCTCGTACTTTAGGCGAACCTTGTGTTGATCGTTCAGTCTAGAGCAGGGGGCACCGCGTGCAGGCGATCAACATCACCCCCCCCCTCAACTAAATGTAAACAGAAATATGTCTTGCACTTTCGACTAACTCTCAAGCGTCTATTTTGTTTCACTCTACATTCTCAACAGCTTTGCTTCTCACCAAAATTCTCGTACACTACTTCCAGTCCTACACTGGAATTTCCACACAGCCTCTCTCTTAAGGCAATATTATCTTAGTACAAAACATTTTATCGTTGAACTTATACCCTGCTGCCCTTGAATATACCTTTCAAGGACTAAATTATTGAAAGTATTTAATCGATATATTTTACTGACAAGAGTTTGTTAGTTTCACTATTCTACAGGATTCCCGGCAAGTAATGTTTTCACCCTTCGCTCACCCTATATTTGAATAACCGGTGCCACATTTATGTAACATTTTATAAAATGTACCCCATTAAACTTTAAATTATAAAATTTATAACACTGGTTTATATCACGTATTATAAAGTCAACTTAGTTTTATGATTCAGGTAAAAATTTTAGCAATTGTAGGGCCTATGACTAAAAATAAAGTTGGGTTAGCAATGAGTAAGATAACCTCTTACCGTTGTAAAGGTCTCCAAACTAAGATCGTATATCCCTGCCACTTTCAAACACAGAGGTTTCTTTAGCATTTCTCCCATGATGAGTAAATCTTTTGAGAACGATATTGGGAATTCGTGCCAGTTTAAGCTGTAGAACGCGCTGCGTAGCTCTTCTCCCTTTAGAGACAAGACATTTAGACGAATAAAATCATAAAACATTATTACTGAATATTATTTAACAAAAATTTCATAGATTTTTTGTATAAAAATGTTGATTCTAAATTCAGTTAACATACAGTTAGGATCATAAGGTATTTGTGTTGGGAAAGTTCAGTTTAGAATAAACCCGCATAATCTTACTTATAAGTAGTACTTTATCTAGATCGTAAATACTTATCATGATTCCAGATTGAGGTATTTTGATCAACCCTGTTATATTTTTCCATTTTAAATTAATTTTATAGCAAATTAACAATTTTGATTTCTTAATTAGTTTAATTAATTACATGTTGATATGAATATTATTAAATTATGATTATTATTATATTATTAGGAATATTATTATATTATATGATTATATTACGTATAATCATGATTGATGATCATGTTGGTACTGTTTGCGAACGAAAAGTTTTAAATTGTATAATTCAATAAATTATTTTTGTATTTGTATTTCTCTTATTTTTTCATAATTACACAAGAATACATACTTTATTACACACATAACCACACTTACACCCACACGCACAACCACACACTCTCTCTTTCTCTCTCTCTCACACACACACACACACACACACACACACACACACATATATATATATATATATATATATATATATATATGATGAATAGTTATTATCTGGAGTACATCCGTTCATTCTGCAATGCATAAAATCGCAGTTTTGATGTTTCGCTAGAATCTTATCTAGCATCGACGAGGTGAACCCAACAACGGTTGTCTCGCTCTTCAACTATTGTTGGGTTCACCTCGTCAATGCTAGATGAGATTCCAGCGAAAAGTCGGAACTATGATTTTATGCACTGCAGAATGAACGGATGTACTCCAGATAATAATTATTCATCATATTTTTCCATCCGTGAAGGAGTACGTATCAGCATATATATATATATATATGAGAGTGTGTGTGTGTGTGTGTGTGTGTGTGTGTGTGTGTGTGTGTGTGTGTGTGGTTTGTGTGTTTGGAAAGTGTCAACACACAATACAAACACACACACACAAACAAAATTGTCTTTCTACTCGTAATCCCCAATTATGTACTCTATTAAACAGTAATGTAGCAATTTTCGTTTTTAATATGATTGGATCTATTTATTATACTTGTATATTATACATCTCTTTTTATATTCAAATAATAATCCAATAGATTTCAGTTATATTATCATAAACGACTCACCGCATTTATAATTAACTGTCCCATCCAGCAGTGTAAACATTCCATCAGAAGAACTCCAAACATTGCTCCAAAGTTGGAAACCGTTGTTAAAGAAATCAAACGTGACTCCTAAGAGAAAGTAAACCAATATTAAAGTTGTTACACACTGCCGTCTTAGGATTAAATAGCTAGATTTTTATAAAAAAATAGAATTTAGAAATTCCCCTTTTTATAGATTTCTGACAAGTAATCCTCCTCGAGCCTAGATTTTATATATAAATGTAATAGAAATAGATTTGAGCTATTTAAAAGTTAGAGGTCATTTTTACATCTTTATGTCACCTCGGGGTTCTCACTGGTTTGCATGCAGATCGGAACTCACCGCTCCCAGAGTCATCAGGTAACCACTGAAGACCCTTTTTGTTTGACTCTCACTATACGACTCCTACTAGACAACTGCTACTTTTTTTTAGCTTGATTCTTTTAATAATAATAAGGGACCAGAAAATACATGTTCATCACAATCAGCTGTTTATTATATGTCCGCTGAAGAGTGCCGGCGACCATTGCAACTACTATCATTTACGGTTACCGAGGTTTGACGGTAATATAAAAAAACCATTACAAAGTTTAACACAACAAACACAGTTTATACATAGTACGTTTATTACTTTCATTGACTTTCAATAAGTTTTTGTGTTAGGAACACCTTACACTTAGAGAAAAATTGTTAAACCCCCGTCACGAAAAAATAAATCTCACTTAGAGAAACTATATAGAGCATTTCATTGACTGTAGATTTAATCAAATCTAATTAACAATAGCTTTTATAAATTGATGAAGCGTAAAAGTATAAAGGTAATTCATTTAGAGAGAGATTTTGTTCAATTCATAATATTTAACTTTTTTGATTAGTCTTATCATTCAACATTGTAGTTAATACCTTAAAAACATAAACACTCTAAGTATCTTAACTTGTTTTTCAAAATAAACTCTGTTATACTTACCACGCTGACTCTGTAACTCGACACGGTGAGCAAAACCACAGAAATAATGATGATGACACCTAATAAAGCCCCTATTAGGCAGTTAAGACGTCTGAGGTGGCTGAAAAACATTGACAATAAGGTTTATATACAGGTTTGTATAACGTTGTCTTTTATAATAAATGGGCTTCCAGAATTACTAAATTAGGATGTATGAGAAAGGTTTTTCCAGAAAAAGAATCTAAATTATTTACCCATAACATTTATATTTAATATATTACTTTAGTTCAATGGAAGAAGACCAAACAATTTTAAACCTTAAAAAATTTGACAATTAAATAAAATAGGAACGAGAAGTAAGTAAAAGCTACAAAAAGCTTCTTACTCAAATATAAATTACGTAGCTGGTAACTACTGCAATAATTATAAATAAGGTATAAAACTAAAGCTGTATATAGATTGGGTACACGTTGACTTCTTATGAAGTTGAAAACATATCACCTCGATATTTTTCATCAAGGTGAACTATGATTATGCTAGTTTACTTACTGAATGTTAATCAACTACAAATTTTATTTGTTATTTTCAAAGTTTTAAGAATTACTGCTTTCAGGTACGATCAACTTGCTATTACTTGAATATAAGAATAATGTATCTATTCATTAATGTAAGACAATTATCTAAACATGAAAATTTTTATATACATTGTATACATATGCAATTGCAATGGTACACACACACACACACACACACACACACACACACACACACACACACACACACACACACACACACACACACACACACACACACACACACACACACACACACACACACACACACACACACACACACACACACACACACACACACACACACACACACACACACACACACACACACACACACACACACACACACACACATACACACACACATACACACACACACACTCACTCACACAAACACACACACACACACACACACATACACTCATACACACACACACACACACACACACACACACACACACACACATCCACTGCGATGACCCTACCCACCGTCACACAGATAAACATTTTGAACAAGCATCGTCGACCGAAGTCAGCCCTGTGCTAATGCTTGCCAAAATCTGCCAGAGAACCAGTCACTGGACTTTATTTTAAAAAACCTATCTCGTGGAGATTTAACCCTTTGGGTACTGTTTCCCGGGGAATTAATTCTTTTATGCATCTTAGGTTAATGACCAGGGTGTCAGAGTGTGTAAGAAAATTGTTTATGAAATAAATTTCAACTAAATTTGCAAGTTAATAAAAAAAACACTGTTTTTGTATTTTATTTTATTACAATTTTTGCTTTAGTACAGATTTATCACTTTTATAAAATTTAACTTTTATAAAACTTCTTCATACGTTTTACAGAATTTCTAAAGCTCAATAAAACTTTTATAAATGAACTTAGTATTTATTTCTTAAAGACTTTGCCCTAACTTAGTTATTTGAATATTTTAATGTCTTTTACCCCTTTGAACCCTTCGGTTTCAAATGTAACCCTTTGAAAAATGTACTTAATTCTAGCATACATTTATGTCTGAAAACCTTCGGTTTACTGTTAAATTTAAATTGTAGAAAAATACAATAAATTCCCCAAAAGAGAAACATACGAGTATTACCATTTATAATTTCATAAGAAAAATCACATATGCAAATAAATCACATTATAGTAGAATGTTTCACCTATTCAAAATAAAAATTTATACCCCCATAATTTCACATATTCATAATCATAACTTATACAAGATCTATTCATATATAAGAGTTCCTATGCTTAAAACAAACCTACATATTTAAGAAACAGTTTAGCCAAGACTTTCTTCCCTATTTAGTAATAAACATTTCCAATATACCCATGTTATTCATACATAAATATAATTTATGAATTAAAAACCCCAAATAATTACTTATAACAATTTATAAAGACAAATTACATATTAAACATCATTTATTAGGCCTCACCCATTTTCGTCAACAAATATTCCCATGTTATTCATACATAAAAATAATTTATGAATTAAAAACCACAAATATTAACTTATAACAATTTATAAAGACAAATTACATATTAAACATTATTTATTAAGCCTCACCCATTTTCGTCAACAAATATTCCCATGTTATTCATACATAAAAATAATTTATGAATTGAAAACCACAAATATTAACTTATAACAATTTATAAAGACAAATTACATATTAAACATCATTTATTAAGCCTAACCCATTTTCGTCAATAAATATTCCCATGTTATTCATACATAAAAATAATTTATGAATTAAAAACCACAAATATTAACTTATAACAATTTATAAGAACAAATTACATATTAAACATCATTTATTAAGCCTCACCCATTTTCGTCAACAAATATTCCCATGTTATTCATACATAAAAATAATTTATGAATTAAAAACCCCAAATATTAACTTATAACAATTTATAAAGCCAAATTACATATTAAACATCATTTATTAGGCCTCACCCATTTTCGTCAACAAATATTCCCATGTTATTCATACATAAAAATAATTTATGAATTAAAAAAAACAAGTATTAACTTATAACAATTTATAAAGCCAAATTACATATTAAACATCATTTATTAGGCCTCACCCATTTTCGTCAACAAATATTCCAATGTTATTCATACATAAAAATAATTTGTGAATTAAAAACCCCAAATATTAACTTATAACAATTTATAAAGACAAATTACATATTAAACATCATTTATTAAGCCTCACCCATTTTCGTCAACAAATATTCCCATGTTATTCATACATAAAAATAATTTATGAATTAAAAACCCCAAATATTAACTTATAACAATTTATAAAGACAAATTACATATTAAACATCATTTATTAAGCCTCGCCTACTTTCGTCAACAAATATTCCATTGTTATTCATACATAAAAATAATTTATGAATTAAAAACCCCAAATATTAACTTATAACAATTTATAAAGCCAAATTACATATTAAACATCATTTATTAAGCCTAACCCATTTTCGTCAACAAATATTCCCATGTTATTCATACATAAAAATAATTTATGAATTAAAAACCCCAAATATTAACTTATAACAATAAAAAGACAAATTACATATTAAACATCATTTATTAAGCCTCACCCATTTTCGTCAACAAATATTCCCATGTTATTCATACATAAAAATAATTTGTGAATTAAAAACCCCAAATATTAACTTATAACAATTTATAAGAACAAATTACATATTAAACATCATTTATTAAGCCTCACCCATTTTCGTCAACAAATATTCCCATGTTATTCATACATAAAAATAATTTATGAATTAAAAACCCCAAATATTAACTTATAACAATTTATAAAGCCAAATTACATATTAAACATCATTTATTAGGCCTCACCCATTTTCGTCAACAAATATTCCCATGTTATTCATACATAAAAATAATTTATGAATTAAAAAAAACAAGTATTAACTTATAACAATTTATAAAGCCAAATTACATATTAAACATCATTTATTAAGCCTCACCCATTTTCGTCAACAAATATTCCCATGTTATTCATACATAAAAATAATTTGTGAATTAAAAACCCCAAATATTAACTTATAACAATTTATAAAGACAAATTACATATTAAACATTATTTATTAAGCCTCACCCATTTTCGTCAACAAATATTCCCATGTTATTCATACATAAAAATAATTTATGAATTAAAAACCCCAAATATTAACTTATAACAATTTATAAAGACAAATTACATATTAAACATCATTTATTAAGCCTCGCCTACTTTCGTCAACAAATATTCCATTGTTATTCATACATAAAAATAATTTATGAATTAAAAACCCCAAATATTAACTTATAACAATTTATAAAGACAAATTACATATTAAACATCATTTATTAGGCCTCACCCATTTTCGTCAACAAATATTCCCATGTTATTCATACATAAAAATAATTTATGAATTAAAAACCACAAATATTAACTTATAACAATTTATAAAGACAAATTACATATTAAACATTATTTATTAAGCCTCACCCATTTTCGTCAACAAATATTCCCATGTTATTCATACATAAAAATAATTTATGAATTGAAAACCACAAATATTAACTTATAACAATTTATAAAGACAAATTACATATTAAACATCATTTATTAAGCCTAACCCATTTTCGTCAATAAATATTCCCATGTTATTCATACATAAAAATAATTTATGAATTAAAAACCACAAATATTAACTTATAACAATTTATAAGAACAAATTACATATTGAACATCATTTATTTAGCCTCACCCATTTTCGTCAACAAATATTCCCATGTTATTCATACATAAAAATAATTTATGAATTAAAAACCCCAAATATTAACTTATAACAATTTATAAAGCCAAATTACATATTAAACATCATTTATTAGGCCTCACCCATTTTCGTCAACAAATATTCTCATGTTATTCATACATAAAAATAATTTATGAAATAAAAAAAACAAGTATTACCTTATAACAATTTATAAAGCCAAATTACATATTAAACATCATTTATTAAGCCTCACCCATTTTCGTCAACAAATATTCCCCTGTTATTCATACATAAAAATAATTTGTGAATTAAAAACCCCAAATATTAACTTATAACAATTTATAAAGACAAATTACATATTAAACATCATTTATTAAGCCTCACCCATTTTCGTCAACAAATATTCCCATGTTATTCATACATAAAAATAATTTATGAATTAAAAACCCCAAATATTAACTTATAACAATTTATAAAGACAAATTACATATTAAACATCATTTATTAAGCCTCGCCTACTTTCGTCAACAAATATTCCATTGTTATTCATACATAAAAATAATTTATGAATTAAAAACCCCAAATATTAACTTATAACAATTTATAAAGCCAAATTACATATTAAACATCATTTATTAAGCCTAACCCATTTTCGTCAACAAATATTCCAATGTTATTCATACATAAAAATAATTTATGAATTAAAAACCCCAAATATTAACTTATAACAATATAAAGACAAATTACATATTAAACATCATTTATTAAGCCTCACCCATTTTCGTCAACATATATTCCCATGTTATTCATACATAAAAATAATTTGTGAATTAAAAACCCCAAATATTAACTTATAACAATTTATAAGAACAAATTACATATTAAACATCATTTATTAAGCCTCACCCATTTTCGTCAACAAATATTCCCATGTTATTCATACATAAAAATAATTTATGAATTAAAAACCCCAAATATTAACTTATAACAATTTATAAAGCCAAATTACATATTAAACATCATTTATTAGGCCTCACCCATTTTCGTCAACAAATATTCCCATGTTATTCATACATAAAAATAATTTATGAATTAAAAAAAACAAGTATTAACTTATAACAATTTATAAAGCCAAATTACATATTAAACATCATTTATTAAGCCTCACCCATTTTCGTCAACAAATATTCCCATGTTATTCATACATAAAAATAATTTGTGAATTAAAAACCCCAAATATTAACTTATAACAATATAAAGACAAATTACATATTAAACATCATTTATTAAGCCTCACCCATTTTCGTCAACAAATATTCCCATGTTATTCATACATAAAAATAATTTGTGAATTAAAAACCCCAAATATTAACTTATAACAATTTATAAGAACAAATTACATATTAAACATCATTTATTAAGCCTCACCCATTTTCGTCAACAAATATTCCCATGTTATTCATACATAAAAATAATTTATGAATTAAAAACCCCAAATATTAACTTATAACAATTTATAAAGCCAAATTACATATTAAACATCATTTATTAGGCCTCACCCATTTTCGTCAACAAATATTCCCATGTTATTCATACATAAAAATAATTTATGAATTAAAAAAAACAAGTATTAACTTATAACAATTTATAAAGCCAAATTACATATTAAACATCATTTATTAAGCCTCACCCATTTTCGTCAACAAATATTCCCATGTTATTCATACATAAAAATAATTTGTGAATTAAAAACCCCAAATATTAACTTATAACAATTTATAAAGACAAATTACATATTAAACATCATTTATTAAGCCGCACCCATTTTCGTCAACAAATATTCCCATGTTATTCATACATAAAAATAATTTATGAATTAAAAACCCCAAATATTAACTTATAACAATTTATAAAGACAAATTACATATTAAACATCATTTATTAAGCCTCGCCTACTTTCGTCAACAAATATTCCATTGTTATTCATACATAAAAATAATTTATGAATTAAAAACCCCAAATATTAACTTATAACAATTTATAAAGCCAAATTACATATTAAACATCATTTATTAAGCCTAACCCATTTTCGTCAACAAATATTCCAATGTTATTCATACATAAAAATAATTTATGAATTAAAAACCCCAAATATTAACTTATAACAATTTATAAAGACAAATTACATATTAAACATCATTTATTAAGCCTCACCCATTTTCGTCAACAAATATTCCCATGTTATTCATACATAAAAATAATTTGTGAATTAAAAACCCCAAATATTAACTTATAACAATTTATAAAGACAAATTACATATTAAACATCATTTATTAAGCCTCACCCATTTTCGTCAACAAATATTCCCATGTTATTCATACATAAAAATAATTTATGAATTAAAAACCCCAAATATTAACTTATAACAATTTATAAAGACAAATTACATATTAAACATCATTTATTAAGCCTCGCCTACTTTCGTCAACAAATATTCCATTGTTATTCATACATAAAAATAATTTATGAATTAAAAACCCCAAATATTAACTTATAACAATTTATAAAGCCAAATTACATATTAAACATCATTTATTAAGCCTAACCCATTTTCGTCGACAAATATTCCCATGTTATTCATACATAAAAATAATTTATGAATTAAAAACCCCAAATATTAACTTATAACAATTTATAAAGACAAATTACATATTAAACATCATTTTTTAAGCCTCACCCATTTTCGTCAACAAATATTCCCATGTTATTCATACATAAAAATAATTTATGAATTAAAAACCACAAATATTAAATTATAACAATTTATAAAGACAAATTACATATTAAACATCATTTATTAAGCCTCACCCATTTTCGTCAACAAATATTCCCATGTTATTCATACATAAAAATAATTTATGAATTAAAAACCCCAAATATTAACTTATAACAATTTATAAAGACAAATTACATATTAAACATCATTTATTAAGCCTCACCCATTTTCGTCAACAAATATTCCCCTGTTATTCATACATAAAAATAATATATGAATTAAAAACCCCAAATATTAACTTATAACAATTATATAAAGACAAATTACATATTAAACATCATTTATTAAGCCTCACCCATTTTCGTCAACAAATATTCCCATGTTATTCATACATAAAAATAATTTATGAATTAAAAACCCCAAATATTAACTTATAACAATTTATAAAGACAAATTACATATTAAACATCATTTATTAAGCCTCACCCATTTTCGTCAAAAAATATTCCCATGTTATTCATACATAAAAATAATTTGTGAATTTAAAACCCCAAATATTAACTTATAACAATTTATAAAGACAAATTACATATTAAACATCATTTATTAAGCCTCACCCATTTTCGTCAACAAATATTCCCATGTTATTCATACATAAAAATAATTTATGAATTAAAAACCCCAAATATTAACTTATAACAATTTATAAAGACAAATTACATATTAAACATCATTTATTAAGCCTCACCCATTTTCGTCAACAAATATTCCCATGTTATTCATACATAAAAATAATTTATGAATTAAAAACCCCAAATATTAACTTATAACTATTTATAAAGACAAATTACATATTAAACATCATTTATTAAGCCTCACCCATTTTCGTCAACAAATATTCCCCTGTTATTCATACATAAAAATAATTTATGAATTAAAAATCCCAAATATTAACTTATAACAATTCATAAAGACAAATTACATATTAAACATAATTTATTAAGCCTCACCCATTTTCGTCAACAAATATTCCAATGTTATTCATACATAAAAATCATTTATGAATTATAAATCCCAAATATTAACTTATAACAATTTATAAAGACAAATTACATATTAAACATTATTTATTAAGCCTCACCCATTTTCGTCAACAAATATTCCCATGTTATTCATACATAAAAATAATTTATGAATTAAAAACCCCAAATATTAACTTATAACAATTTATAAAGACAAATTACATATTAAACATCATTTATTAAGCCTCACCCATTTTCGTCAACAAATATTCCCATGTAATTCATACATAAAAATAATTTATGAATTAAAAACCCCAAATATTAACTTATAACTAATTATAAAGACATATTACATATTAAACATCATTTATTAAGCCTCACCCATTTTCGTCAACAAATATTCCCCTGTTATTCATACATAAAAATAATTTATGAATTAAAAACCCCAAATATTAACTTATAACAATTTATAAAGACAAATTACATATTAAACATCATTTATTAAGCCTCACCCATTTTCGTCAACAAATATTCCCATGTTATTCATACATAAAAATAATTTATGAATTAAAACCCCCAAATATTAACTTATAACAATTTATAAAGACAAATTACATATTAAACATCATTTATTAAGCCTCACCCATTTTCGTCAACAAATATTCCCATGTTATTCATACATAAAAATAATTTATGAATTAAAAAACACAAGTATTAACTTATAACAATTTATAAAGCCAAATTACATATTAAACATCATTTATTAAGCCTCACCCATTTTCGTCACAAATATTCCCATGTTATTCATACATAAAAATAATTTGTGAATTAAAAACCCCAAATATTAACTTATAACAATTTATAAAGACAAATTACATATTAAACATCATTTATTAAGCCTCACCCATTTTCGTCAACAAATATTCCAATGTTATTCATACATAAAAATAATTTATGAATTAAAAAAACCAAATATTAACTTATAACAATTTATAAAGACAAATTACATATTAAACATCATTTATTAAGCCTCACCCATTTTCGTCAACAAATATTCCCATGTTATTCATACATAAAAATAATTTATGAATTAAAAACCCCAAATATTAACTTATAACAATTTATAAAGACAAATTACATATTAAACATCATTTATTAAGCCTCACCCATTTTCGTCAAAAAATATTCCCATGTTATTCATACATAAAAATAATTTGTGAATTTAAAACCCCAAATATTAACTTATAACAATTTATAAAGACAAATTACATATTAAACATCATTTATTAAGCCTCACCCATTTTCGTCAACAAATATTCCCATGTTATTCATACATAAAAATAATTTATGAATTAAAAACCCCAAATATTAACTTATAACAATTTATAAAGACAAATTACATATTAAACATCATTTATTAAGCCTCACCCATTTTCGTCAACAAATATTCCCATGTTATTCATACATAAAAATAATTTATGAATTAAAAACCCCAAATATTAACTTATAACTAATTATAAAGACAAATTACATATTAAACATTATTTATTAAGCCTCACCCATTTTCGTCAACAAATATTCCCCTGTTATTCATACATAAAAATAATTTATGAATTAAAAACCCCAAATATTAACTTATAACAATTTATAAAGACAAATTACATATTAAACATCATTTATTAAGCCTCACCCATTTTCGTCAACAAATATTCCCATGTTATTCATACATAAAAATAATTTATGAATTAAAAAACACAAGTATTAACTTATAACAATTTATAAAGCCAAATTACATATTAAACATCATTTATTAAGCCTCACCCATTTTCGTCAACAAATATTCCCATGTTATTCATACATAAAAATAATTTGTGAATTAAAAACCCCAAATATTAACTTATAACAATTTATAAAGACAAATTACATATTAAACATCATTTATTAAGCCTCACCCATTTTCGTCAACAAATATTCCCATGTTATTCATACATAAAAATAATTTATGAATTAAAAACCCCAAATATTAACTTATAACAATTTATAAAGACAAATTACATATTAAACATCATTTATTAAGCCTCGCCTACTTTCGTCAACAAATATTCCATTGTTATTCATACATAAAAATAATTTATGAATTAAAAACCCCAAATATTAACTTATAACAATTTATAATGCCAAATTACATATTAAACATCATTTATTAAGCCTAACCCATTTTCGTCAACAAATATTCCAATGTTATTCATACATAAAAATAATTTATGAATTAAAAAAACCAAATATTAACTTATAACAATTTATAAAGTCAAATTACATATTAAACATCATTTATTAAGCCTCACCCATTTTCGTCAACAAATATTCCCATGTTATTCATACATAAAAATAATTTATGAATTAAAAACCCCAAATATTAACTTATAACAATTTATAAAGCCAAATTACATATTAAACATCATTTATTAGGCCTCACCCATTTTCGTCAACAAATATTCCCATGTTATTCATACATAAAAATAATTTATGAATTAAAAAAAACAAGTATTAACTTATAACAATTTATAAAGCCAAATTACATATTAAACATCATTTATTAAGCCTCACCCATTTTCGTCAACAAATATTCCCATGTTATTCATACATAAAAATAATTTGTGAATTAAAAACCCCAAATATTAACTTATAACAATTTATAAAGACAAATTACATATTAAACATCATTTATTAAGCCGCACCCATTTTCGTCAACAAATATTCCCATGTTATTCATACATAAAAATAATTTATGAATTAAAAACCCCAAATATTAACTTATAACAATTTATAAAGACAAATTACATATTAAACATCATTTATTAAGCCTCGCCTACTTTCGTCAACAAATATTCCATTGTTATTCATACATAAAAATAATTTATGAATTAAAAACCCCAAATATTAACTTATAACAATTTATAAAGCCAAATTACATATTAAACATCATTTATTAAGCCTAACCCATTTTCGTCAACAAATATTCCAATGTTATTCATACATAAAAATAATTTATGAATTAAAAACCCCAAATATTAACTTATAACAATTTATAAAGACAAATTACATATTAAACATCATTTATTAAGCCTCACCCATTTTCGTCAACAAATATTCCCATGTTATTCATACATAAAAATAATTTGTGAATTAAAAACCCCAAATATTAACTTATAACAATTTATAAAGACAAATTACATATTAAACATCATTTATTAAGCCTCACCCATTTTCATCAACAAATATTCCCATGTTATTCATACATAAAAATAATTTATGAATTAAAAACCCCAAATATTAACTTATAACAATTTATAAAGACAAATTACATATTAAACATCATTTATTAAGCCTCGCCTACTTTCGTCAACAAATATTCCATTGTTATTCATACATAAAAATAATTTATGAATTAAAAACCCCAAATATTAACTTATAACAATTTATAAAGCCAAATTACATATTAAACATCATTTATTAAGCCTAACCCATTTTCGTCGACAAATATTCCCATGTTATTCATACATAAAAATAATTTATGAATTAAAAACCCCAAATATTAACTTATAACAATTTATAAAGACAAATTACATATTAAACATCATTTTTTAAGCCTCACCCATTTTCGTCAACAAATATTCCCATGTTATTCATACATAAAAATAATTTATGAATTAAAAACCACAAATATTAAATTATAACAATTTATAAAGACAAATTACATATTAAACATCATTTATTAAGCCTCACCCATTTTCGTCAACAAATATTCCCATGTTATTCATACATAAAAATAATTTATGAATTAAAAACCCCAAATATTAACTTATAACAATTTATAAAGACAAATTACATATTAAACATCATTTATTAAGCCTCACCCATTTTCGTCAACAAATATTCCCCTGTTATTCATACATAAAAATAATATATGAATTAAAAACCCCAAATATTAACTTATAACAATTTATAAAGACAAATTACATATTAAACATCATTTATTAAGCCTCACCCATTTTCGTCAACAAATATTCCCATGTTATTCATACATAAAAATAATTTATGAATTAAAAACCCCAAATATTAACTTATAACAATTTATAAAGACAAATTACATATTAAACATCATTTATTAAGCCTCACCCATTTTCGTCAAAAAATATTCCCATGTTATTCATACATAAAAATAATTTGTGAATTTAAAACCCCAAATATTAACTTATAACAATTTATAAAGACAAATTACATATTAAACATCATTTATTAAGCCTCACCCATTTTCGTCAACAAATATTCCCATGTTATTCATACATAAAAATAATTTATGAATTAAAAACCCCAAATATTAACTTATAACAATTTATAAAGACAAATTACATATTAAACATCATTTATTAAGCCTCACCCATTTTCGTCAACAAATATTCCCATGTTATTCATACATAAAAATAATTTATGAATTAAAAACCCCAAATATTAACTTATAACTATTTATAAAGACAAATTACATATTAAACATCATTTATTAAGCCTCACCCATTTTCGTCAACAAATATTCCCCTGTTATTCATACATAAAAATAATTTATGAATTAAAAATCCCAAATATTAACTTATAACAATTCATAAAGACAAATTACATATTAAACATAATTTATTAAGCCTCACCCATTTTCGTCAAAAAATATTCCAATGTTATTCATACATAAAAATCATTTATGAATTAAAAATCCCAAATATTAACTTATAACAATTTATAAAGACAAATTACATATTAAACATTATTTATTAAGCCTCACCCATTTTCGTCAACAAATATTCCCATGTTATTCATACATAAAAATAATTTATGAATTAAAAACCCCAAATATTAACTTATAACAATTTATAAAGACAAATTACATATTAAACATCATTTATTAAGCCTCACCCATTTTCGTCAACAAATATTCCCATGTAATTCATACATAAAAATAATTTATGAATTAAAAACCCCAAATATTAACTTATAACTAATTATAAAGACATATTACATATTAAACATCATTTATTAAGCCTCACCCATTTTCGTCAACAAATATTCCCCTGTTATTCATACATAAAAATAATTTATGAATTAAAAACCCCAAATATTAACTTATAACAATTTATAAAGACAAATTACATATTAAACATCATTTATTAAGCCTCACCCATTTTCGTCAACAAATATTCCCATGTTATTCATACATAAAAATAATTTATGAATTAAAACCCCCAAATATTAACTTATAACAATTTATAAAGACAAATTACATATTAAACATCATTTATTAAGCCTCACCCATTTTCGTCAACAAATATTCCCATGTTATTCATACATAAAAATAATTTATGAATTAAAAAACACAAGTATTAACTTATAACAATTTATAAAGCCAAATTACATATTAAACATCATTTATTAAGCCTCACCCATTTTCGTCAACAAATATTCCCATGTTATTCATACATAAAAATAATTTATGAATTAAAAACCCCAAATATTAACTTATAACAATTTATAAAGACAAATTACATATTAAACATCATTTATTAAGCCTCGCCTACTTTCGTCAACAAATATTCCATTGTTATTCATACATAAAAATAATTTATGAATTAAAAACCCCAAATATTAACTTATAACAATTTATAAAGCCAAATTACATATTAAACATCATTTATTAAGCCTAACCCATTTTCGTCAACAAATATTCCAATGTTATTCATACATAAAAATAATTTATGAATTAAAAAAACCAAATATTAACTTATAACAATTTATAAAGACAAATTACATATTAAACATCATTTATTAAGCCTCACCCATTTTCGTCAACAAATATTCCCATGTTATTCATACATAAAAATAATTTATGAATTAAAAACCCCAAATATTAACTTATAACAATTTATAAAGACAAATTACATATTAAACATCATTTATTAAGCCTCACCCATTTTCGTCAAAAAATATTCCCATGTTATTCATACATAAAAATAATTTGTGAATTTAAAACCCCAAATATTAACTTATAACAATTTATAAAGACAAATTACATATTAAACATCATTTATTAAGCCTCACCCATTTTCGTCAACAAATATTCCCATGTTATTCATACATAAAAATAATTTATGAATTAAAAACCCCAAATATTAACTTATAACAATTTATAAAGACAAATTACATATTACACATCATTTATTAAGCCTCACCCATTTTCGTCAACAAATATTCCCATGTTATTCATACATAAAAATAATTTATGAATTAAAAACCCCAAATATTAACTTATAACTAATTATAAAGACAAATTACATATTAAACATCATTTATTAAGCCTCACCCATTTTCGTCAACAAATATTCCCCTGTTATTCATACATAAAAATAATTTATGAATTAAAAACCCCAAATATTAACTTATAACAATTTATAAAGACAAATTACATATTAAACATCATTTATTAAGCCTCACCCATTTTCGTCAACAAATATTCCCATGTTATTCATACATAAAAATAATTTATGAATTAAAAAACACAAGTATTAACTTATAACAATTTATAAAGCCAAATTACATATTAAACATCATTTATTAAGCCTCACCCATTTTCGTCAACAAATATTCCCATGTTATTCATACATAAAAATAATTTGTGAATTAAAAACCCCAAATATTAACTTATAACAATTTATAAAGACAAATTACATATTAAACATCATTTATTAAGCCTCACCCATTTTCGTCAACAAATATTCCCATGTTATTCATACATAAAAATAATTTATGAATTAAAAACCCCAAATATTAACTTATAACAATTTATAAAGACAAATTACATATTAAACATCATTTATTAAGCCTCGCCTACTTTCGTCAACAAATATTCCATTGTTATTCATACATAAAAATAATTTGTGAATTTAAAACCCCAAATATTAACTTATAACAATTTATAAAGACAAATTACATATTAAACATCATTTATTAAGCCTCACCCATTTTCGTCAACAAATATTCCCATGTTATTCATACATAAAAATAATTTATGAATTAAAAACCCCAAATATTAACTTATAACAATTTATAAAGACAAATTACATATTAAACATCATTTATTAAGCCTCACCCATTTTCGTCAACAAATATTCCCATGTTATTCATACATAAAAATAATTTATGAATTAAAAACCCCAAATATTAACTTATAACTATTTATAAAGACAAATTACATATTAAACATCATTTATTAAGCCTCACCCATTTTCGTCAACAAATATTCCCCTGTTATTCATACATAAAAATAATTTATGAATTAAAAATCCCAAATATTAACTTATAACAATTTATAAAGACAAATTACATATTAAACATAATTTATTAAGCCTCACCCATTTTCGTCAACAAATATTCCAATGTTATTCATACATAAAAATCATTTATGAATTAAAAATCCCAAATATTAACTTATAACAATTTATAAAGACAAATTACATATTAAACATCATTTATTAAGCCTCACCCATTTTCGTCAACAAATATTCCCATGTTATTCATACATAAAAATAATTTATGAATTAAAAACCACAAATATTAACTTATAACAATTTATAAAGACAAATTACATATTAAACATTATTTATTAAGCCTCACCCATTTTCGTCAACAAATATTCCCATGTTATTCATACATAAAAATAATTTATGAATTAAGAACCCCAAATATTAACTTATAACAATTTATAAAGACAAATTACATATTAAACATCATTTATTAAGCCTCACCCATTTTCGTCAACAAATATTCCCATGTTATTCATACATAAAATTAATTTATGAATTAAAAACCCCAAATATTAACTTATAACAATTTATAAAGACAAATTACATATTAAACATCATTTATCAAGCCTCACCCATTTTCGTCAACAAATATTCCCATGTTATTCATACATAAAAATAATTTATGAATTAAAAACCCCAAATATTAACTTATAACAATTTATAAAGACAAATTACATATTAAACATCATTTATTAAGCCTCACCCATTTTCGTCAACAAATATTCCCATGTTATTCATACATAAAAATAATTTATGAATTAAAAACCCCAAATATTAACTTATAACAATTTATAAAGACAAATTACATATTAAACATCATTTATTAAGCCTCGCCTACTTTCGTCAACAAATATTCCATTGTTATTCATACATAAAAATAATTTATGAATTAAAAACCCCAAATATTAACTTATAACAATTTATAAAGCCAAATTACATATTAAACATCATTTATTAAGCCTAACCCATTTTCGTCAACAAATATTCCAATGTTATTCATACATAAAAATAATTTATGAATTAAAAAAACCAAATATTAACTTATAACAATTTATAAAGACAAATTACATATTAAACATCATTTATTAAGCCTCACCCATTTTCGTCAACAAATATTCCCATGTTATTCATACATAAAAATAATTTATGAATTAAAAACCCCAAATATTAACTTATAACAATTTATAAAGACAAATTACATATTAAACATCATTTATTAAGCCTCACCCATTTTCGTCAAAAAATATTCCCATGTTATTCATACATAAAAATAATTTGTGAATTTAAAACCCCAAATATTAACTTATAACAATTTATAAAGACAAATTACATATTAAACATCATTTATTAAGCCTCACCCATTTTCGTCAACAAATATTCCCATGTTATTCATACATAAAAATAATTTATGAATTAAAAACCCCAAATATTAACTTATAACAATTTATAAAGACAAATTACATATTAAACATCATTTATTAAGCCTCACCCATTTTCGTCAACAAATATTCCCATGTTATTCATACATAAAAATAATTTATGAATTAAAAACCCCAAATATTAACTTATAACTAATTATAAAGACAAATTACATATTAAACATCATTTATTAAGCCTCACCCATTTTCGTCAACAAATATTCTCCTGTTATTCATACATAAAAATAATTTATGAATTAAAAACCCCAAATATTAACTTATAACAATTTATAAAGACAAATTACATATTAAACATCATTTATTAAGCCTCACCCATTTTCGTCAACAAATATTCCCATGTTATTCATACATAAAAATAATTTATGAATTAAAAAACACAAGTATTAACTTATAACAATTTATAAAGCCAAATTACATATTAAACATCATTTATTAAGCCTCACCCATTTTCGTCAACAAATATTCCCATGTTATTCATACATAAAAATAATTTGTGAATTGAAAACCCCAAATATTAACTTATAACAATTTATAAAGACAAATTACATATTAAACATCATTTATTAAGCCTCACCCATTTTCGTCAACAAATATTCCCATGTTATTCATACATAAAAATAATTTATGAATTAAAAACCCCAAATATTAACTTATAACAATTTATAAAGACAAATTACATATTAAACATCATTTATTAAGCCTCGCCTACTTTCGTCAAAAAATATTCCATTGTTATTCATACATAAAAATAATTTATGAATTAAAAACCCCAAATATTAACTTATAACAATTTATAATGCCAAATTACATATTAAACATCATTTATTAAGCCTAACCCATTTTCGTCAACAAATATTCCAATGTTATTCATACATAAAAATAATTTATGAATTAAAAAAACCAAATATTAACTTATAACAATTTATAAAGTCAAATTACATATTAAACATCATTTATTAAGCCTCACCCATTTTCGTCAACAAATATTCCCATGTTATTCATACATAAAAATAATTTATGAATTAAAAACCCCAAATATTAACTTATAACAATTTATAAAGACAAATTACATATTAAACATCATTTATTAAGCCTCACCCATTTTCGTCAAAAAATATTCCCATGTTATTCATACATAAAAATAATTTGTGAATTTAAAACCCCAAATATTAACTTATAACAATTTATAAAGACAAATTACATATTAAACATCATTTATTAAGCCTCACCCATTTTCGTCAACAAATATTCCCATGTTATTCATACATAAAAATAATTTATGAATTAAAAACCCCAAATATTAACTTATAACAATTTATAAAGACAAATTACATATTAAACATCATTTATTAAGCCTCACCCATTTTCGTCAACAAATATTCCCATGTTATTCATACATAAAAATAATTTATGAATTAAAAACCCCAAATATTAACTTATAACTATTTATAAAGACAAATTACATATTAAACATCATTTATTAAGCCTCACCCATTTTCGTCAACAAATATTCCCCTGTTATTCATACATAAAAATAATTTATGAATTAAAAATCCCAAATATTAACTTATAACAATTTATAAAGACAAATTACATATTAAACATAATTTATTAAGCCTCACCCATTTTCGTCAACAAATATTCCAATGTTATTCATACATAAAAATCATTTATGAATTAAAAATCCCAAATATTAACTTATAACAATTTATAAAGACAAATTACATATTAAACATCATTTATTAAGCCTCACCCATTTTCGTCAACAAATATTCCCATGTTATTCATACATAAAAATAATTTATGAATTAAAAACCACAAATATTAACTTATAACAATTTATAAAGACAAATTACATATTAAACATTATTTATTAAGCCTCACCCATTTTCGTCAACAAATATTCCCATGTTATTCATACATAAAAATAATTTATGAATTAAAAACCCCAAATATTAACTTATAACAATTTATAAAGACAAATTACATATTAAACATCATTTATTAAGCCTCACCCATTTTCGTCAACAAATATTCCCATGTTATTCATACATAAAATTAATTTATGAATTAAAAACCCCAAATATTAACTTATAACTATTTATAAAGACAAATTACATATTAAACATCATTTATTAAGCCTCACCCATTTTCGTCAACAAATATTCCCCTGTTATTCATACATAAAAATAATTTATGAATTAAAAACCCCAAATATTAACTTATAACAATTTATAAAGACAAATTACATATTAAACATCATTTATTAAGCCTCACCCATTTTCGTCAACAAATATTCCCATGTTATTCATACATAAAAATAATTTATGAATTAAAAACCCCAAATATTAACTTATAACAATTTATAAAGACAAATTACATATTAAACATCATTTATTAAGCCTCACCCATTTTCGTCCACAAATATTCCCATGTTATTCATACATAAAAATAATTTATGAATTAAAAACCCCAAATATTAACTTATAACAATTTATAAAGACAAATTACATATTAAACATCATTTATTAAGCCTCACCCATTTTCGTCAACAAATATTCCCATGTTATTCATACATAAAAATAATTTGTGAATTTAAAACCCCAAATATTAACTTATAACAATTTATAAATACAAATTACATATTAAACATCATTTATTAAGCCTCACCCATTTTCGTCAACAAATATTCCCATGTTATTCATACATAAAAATAATTTATGAATTAAAAACCCCAAATATTAACTTATAAGAATTTATAAAGACAAATTACATATTAAACATCATTTATTAAGCCTTAACCATTTTCGTCAACAAATATTCAAATGTTATTCATACATAAAAATAATTTATGAATTAAAAACCCCAAATATTAACTTATAACAATTTATAAAGACAAATTACATATTAAACATCATTTATTAAGCCTCACCCATTTTCGTCAACAAATATTACCATGTTATTCATACATAAAAATAATTTATGAATTAAAAACCCCAAATATTAACTTATAACAATTTATAAAGACAAATTACATATTAAACATCATTTATTAAGCCTCACCCATTTTCGTCAACAAATATTCCCATGTTATTCATACATAAAAATAATTTATGAATTAAAAACCACAAATATTAACTTATAACAATTTATAAAGACAAATTACATATTAAACATTATTTATTAAGCCTCACCCATTTTCGTCAACAAATATTCCCATGTTATTCATACATAAAAATAATTTATGAATTAAAAACCCCAAATATTAACTTATAACAATTTATAAAGACAAATTACTTATTAAACATCATTTATTAAGCCTCACCCATTTTCGTCAACAAATATTCCCATGTTATTCATACATAAAAATAATTTATGAATTAAAAAACCCAAATATTAACTTATAACTATTTATAAAGACAAATTACATATTAAACATCATTTATTAAGCCTCACCCATTTTCGTCAACAAATATTCCCCTGTTATTCATACATAAAAATAATTTATGAATTAAAAATCCAAATATTAACTTATAACAATTTATAAAGACAAATTACATATTAAACATCATTTATCAAGCCTCACCCATTTTCGTCAACAAATATTCCCATGTTATTCATACATAAAAATAATTTATGAATTAAAAACCCCAAATATTAACTTATAACAATTTATAAAGACAAATTACATATTAAACATCATTTATTAAGCCTCACCCATTTTCGTCAAAAAATATTCCCATGTTATTCATACATAAAAATAATTTGTGAATTTAAAACCCCAAATATTAACTTATAACAATTTATAAAGACAAATTACATATTAAACATCATTTATTAAGCCTCACCCATTTTCGTCAACAAATATTCCCATGTTATTCATACATAAAAATAATTTATGAATTAAAACCCCCAAATATTAACTTATAACAATTTATAAAGACAAATTACATATTAAACATCATTTATTAGGCCTCACCCATTTTCGTCAACAAATATTCCCATGTTATTCATACATAAAAATAATTTATGAATTTAAAACCCCAAATATTAACTTATAACAATTTATAAATACAAATTACATATTAAACATCATTTATTAAGCCTCACCCATTTTCGTCAAAAATTATTCCCATGTTATTCATACATAAAAATAATTTATGAATTTAAAACCCCAAATATTAACTTATAACAATTTATAAAGACAAATTACATATTAAACATCATTTATTAAGCCTCACCCATTTTCGTCAACAAATATTCCCATGTTATTCATACATAAAAATAATTTATGAATTAAAAACCCCAAATATTAACTTATAAGAATTTATAAAGACAAATTACATATTAAACATCATTTATTAAGCCTCACCCATTTTCGTCAACAAATATTCAAATGTTATTCATACATAAAAATAATTTATGAATTAAAAACCCCAAATATTAACTTATAACAATTTATAAAGACAAATTACATATTAAACATCATTTATTAAGCCTCACCCATTTTCGTCAACAAATATTCCCATGTTATTCATACATAAAAATCATTTATGAATTAAAAATCCTAAATATTAACTTATAACAATTTATAAAGACAAATTACATATTAAACATCATTTATTAAGCCTCACCCATTTTTGTCACAAATATTCCCATGTTATTCATACATAAATATAATTTATGAATTAAAAACCCCAAATATTAACTTATAACAATTTATAAAGACAAATTACATATTAAACATCATTTATTAAGCCTCACCCATTTTCGTCAACAAATATTCCCATGTTATTCATACATAAAAATAATTTATGAATTAAAAACCACAAATATTAACTTATAACAATTTATAAAGACAAATTACATATTAAACATCATTTATTAAGCCTCACCCATTTTCGTCAACAAATATTCCCATGTTATTCATACATAAAAATAATTTATGAATTAAAAACCCCAAATATTAACTTATAACAATTTATAAAGACAAATTACATATTAAACATTATTTATTAAGCCTCACCCATTTTCGTCAACAAATATTCCCATGTTATTCATACATAAAAATAATTTATGAATTTAAAACCCCAAATATTAACTTATAACAAGTTATAAAGACAAATTACATATTAAACATCATTTATTAAGCCTCACCCATTTTTGTCAACTAATATTCCCATGTTATTCATACATAAAAATAATTTATGAATTAAAAACCCCAAATATTAACTTATAACAATTTATAAAGACAAATTACATATTAAACATCATTTATTAAGCCTCACCCATTTTCGTCAACAAATATTCCCATGCTATTCATACATAAAAATAATTTATGAATTAAAAACCCCAAATATTAACTTATAACAATTTATAAAGACAAATTACATATAAACATCATTTATTAAGCCTCACCCATTTTCGTCAACAAATATTCCCATGTTATTCATACATAAAAATAATTTATGAATTAAAAACCCCAAATATTAACTTATAACTATTTATAAAGACAAATTACATATTAAACATCATTTATTAAGCCTCACCCATTTTCGTCAACAAATATTCCCCTGTTATTCATACATAAAAATAATTTATGAATTAAAAACCCCAAATATTAACTTATAACAATTTATAAAGACAAATTACATATTAAACATAATTTATTAAGCCTCACCCATTTTCGTCAACAAATATTCCCATGTTATTCATACATAAAAATAATTTATGAATTAAAAACCCCAAATATTAACTTATAACAATTTATAAAGACAAATTACATAATAAACATCATTTATTAAGCCTCACCTACTTTCGTCGAAAAATATTCCCATGTTATTCATACATAAAAATAATTTATGAAATAAAAACCCCAAGTATTAACTTATAACAATTTATAAAGACAAATTACATATTAAACATCATTTATTAAGCCTCACCCATTTTCGTCAAAAAATATTCCCATGTTATTCATACATAAAAATAATTTGTGAATTTAAAACCCCAAATATTAACTTATAACAATTTATAAATACAAATTACATATTAAACATCATTTATTAAGCCTCACCCATTTTCGTCAAAAAATATTCCCATGTTATTCATACATAAAAATAATTTATGAATTTAAAACCCCAAATATTAACTTATAACAATTTATAAAGACAAATTACATATTAAACATCATTTATTAAGCCTCACCCATTTTCGTCAACAAATATTCCCATGTTATTCATACATAAAAATAATTTATGAATTAAAAACCCCAAATATTAACTTATAAGAATTTATAAAGACAAATTACATATTAAACATCATTTATTAAGCCTCACCCATTTTCGTCAACAAATATTCAAATGTTATTCATACATAAAAATAATTTATGAATTAAAAACCCCAAATATTAACTTATAACAATTTATAAAGACAAATTACATATTAAACATCATTTATTAAGCCTCACCCATTTTCGTCAACAAATATTCCCATGTTATTCATACATAAAAATAATTTATGAATTAAAAACCACAAATATTAACTTATAACAATTTATAAAGACAAATTACATATTAAACATCATTTATTAAGCCTCACCCATTTTCGTCAACAAATATTCCCATGTTATTCATACATAAAAATAATTTATGAATTAAAAACCCCAAATATTAACTTATAACAATTTATAAAGACAAATTACATATTAAACATTATTTATTAAGCCTCACCCATTTTCGTCAACAAATATTCCCATGTTATTCATACATAAAAATAATTTATGAATTTAAAACCCCAAATATTAACTTATAACAAGTTATAAAGACAAATTACATATTAAACATCATTTATTAAGCCTCACCCATTTTCGTCAACTAATATTCCCATGTTATTCATACATAAAAATAATTTATGAATTAAAAACCCCAAATATTAACTTATAACAATTTATAAAGACAAATTACATATTAAACATCATTTATTAAGCCTCACCCATTTTCGTCAACAAATATTTCCATGCTATTCATACATAAAAATAATTTATGAATTAAAAACCCCAAATATTAACTTATAACAATTTATAAAGACAAATTACATATAAACATCATTTATTAAGCCTCACCCATTTTCGTCAACAAATATTCCCATGTTATTCATACATAAAAATAATTTATGAATTAAAAACCCCAAATATTAACTTATAACTATTTATAAAGACAAATTACATATTAAACATCATTTATTAAGCCTCACCCATTTTCGTCAACAAATATTCCCCTGTTATTCATACATAAAAATAATTTATGAATTAAAAACCCCAAATATTAACTTATAACAATTTATAAAGACAAATTACATATTAAACATAATTTATTAAGCCTCACCCATTTTCGTCAACAAATATTCCCATGTTATTCATACATAAAAATAATTTATGAATTAAAAACCCCAAATATTAACTTATAACAATTTATAAAGACAAATTACATAATAAACATCATTTATTAAGCCTCACCCATTTTCGTCAACAAATATTCCCATGTTATTCATACATAAAAATAATTTATGAATTAAAAACCCCAAGTATTAACTTATAACAATTTATAAAGATAAATTACATATTAAACATCATTTATTAAGTCTCACCCATTTTCGTCAACAAATCGTATCTAGAATATAACTCAAATTACCAATCAGAAACATTTACCCAATTTTAAACATCATATTTAGATCCTAATATTAACACGCTATGTGTAAAACTTATATATATATATATATATTTATCATACTTTAATAAGTTTATCAATTAATATTTAAAATATGCTTTTGCCTGCTGTTTGTTTTCGAATAATATTTATTTACTTTCTGTAAATCTGAAAACATTATGTGTCTTCTGACATTTGTTTTCTACACTAATTTTGATTTGTTAATTCACAACCAGTTTCACTTGCATCCCGTTATGCTAGGTTAATTATTATATCGTTTCCTATCGAAACTAGCTAATGTTTTATTAATTCTATTTTAGTATTCAAACAAACTTAACACTTAATTAATCATAATTTTAAAACTTATAAAACCCATAGGCAAATTTATACTAATTTTGACCCCTTTATTTGTTGATAAAGAACATCATTGTTTATCTATATATTTATTTTATTTCAGTACACCTAATGAACAACCTTTTTAATACATTTTCTTTACCTCTAATATAAATAAGGCAATTATTTTTATAACATAGTTTATTCTTTATGTTTTTTAAATTTAAAAGAATTACTTGAACTTTCATTTTCCCCCAAAATAAATAAATTTACGAAATTTTAGATTTGAACAAGAAGAAAGCAACTCCTTTTTAATTCGAGTAGATTCCAGTATCCTTGTTAGCATCCACAGTTTGGGCTGCCCAGATTTGGGGGCGTGAAACTTCTTCTTTCTTCATGTCGTTCCTTTGTTCCGCGTCACCACGAATTTAATTTCTAAACGTTTACAGTTCTTATCATCGTTTTTCTAAATGAGTTTCACATTTAACAGTTTTAAAATTCATTTTAGCGAATTTTAATGTGACTATCTTCTAAAAGCAGTTTACGGTTTATCAACTTTGTAAACTTTCGTTTTTTGATCTATTTGAAATGCACCACATTGTAATTGAGTTTTGCCAATTTTAGGGACCGAAATCCCTAAAAAAGGCTTGGGAATCGCACAGTTACATTTAGCAGCCACTTATTTACCGCATTTAGCACATGATGCTATAATATAACATTTTTAGCAAAAGCGGAGTAATATGAGAGTCATCCATCTCCAGACATACTGACTATATCCTTTTCTGTTTTCAACATCCCAATATTTCGTCGGATCTCACCTGATGTCCCTGATCCAATCAGCAACCTTCTTAGAAAACGACGTAGAATTATACGATCTTCCTCTTAAAATGGTCTGATCCTACGTCACTATTTCTGGTGTTTGTAACATATTTGTAGCTAAGTAAAAAAGTTTTAATCTGGCCGTAACTTTTTAAATCTTGAATTTTGGCAATTTCCTTATTCCTGATGTTCTTCATAATTTTTCTTTCTGCACATTTTCAAATGTCTATGAACTTTCTACAGCAATTTTGAATTTTCATTCTTTTTACTTTGTTGCTAATTTTATCTCCTTCAAACCAAAAATAATGAAAGAAACTCCCCCCCCCCTTTGCAGATGGCTTTACTTTCTTTGAAACTAAATTTCTTTGAAATTGCTGCTTATGGCACTCTATTTATATTTATATTGGTTTATTTTAGAAAATTAAAATTTTATATTTTTTAAATTTAAAATTTTCATTGTAACGCTTGAATTCTCAATTTAAGCCCGTTACAAAACACACACACACACACACACACACACACACATTCACACACAAAAACACACAGACACAGACACAGACACACACACACACACACACACATACACACACACACACACACACATATATATATATATATATATATATATATACACACACACAATGAAACCCCTCAAATCCGAATCAATTGGGGATATAAGCTGTTCGGATTTGCCGAATAGGTTCAGATTTCGGATTTGCTGTATATTTTTCATTTGACAGAAGTGTGTTTTTTTATTAACGAACAATATTAGAGCATTCATTACATATGTTTGTATCAAAAATTGAACATTTTTGCAGTGCTACAAGTGAATAGTCTTTGCAACATCACTATCACGTGATAGTTTCTGTTAATGAGAAAACTGACGAGGCTGTATTTTTATGGTTTACACAAGAGAGTTAGAAAGGAGTTGCTATCAGTGGCCCATTAATACAAGTAAATACATTTCAGTTAAACAAATTAATGAACTGTGATTTGAAATTTACTGCTAGCAATAGATGGTTGAATAGATGGAAGAGAATTTAGACAACTAACGGAAAACGGGGAGAATATTATTCACCCTAGCAAGTGTATAATGCAGACGAGACTGAATTGAATTTTGAAGTCCTTCCCACTAAAGGTATTGCTTCTAAAGAGAAATCTTCTGCGCCAGGCTTTAAAATGAGCAAACAACGTCTCACAGTCTTAGCCTGCAGTTACATTATAGGACCTCATTGAGTAGTTGCTCTACTCAAAATATTGCTACTTGTATGTGAATAATTCTTCATTATTGTGTATGTCATTTATGAATGACGATAAAGATTTAGGTACGCGGCCTTGTACTCGAGCTTCCTTTTATCTCCTATCAGGGATTTGCATCATTCCTACGCTAACCCTACCTGTATTCATAACCCTTTCTTAAAATTCATGGGCAGGTACGAAGCGGGAACAAACAAGGTACCATTAATGGTGATTGGAAAATCAGCTTAGCCACGAGCCCTAAAACATATGAACTTGAATGCTCTCTCCGTTCATTACGGAAATCTGTTAAAGGCATGAATGACTGGTAACATTTTCAAGGAGTGGTACAAAAACAAATTTGTTCCTTCAGTAAGAAAATTCAATGAAAAAAAATGGACTGCCACCAAAAGTTTTACATTTGGTAGACATGCAGTTGGTATGTAAAGACATAAAAGCAATATATCTCCCACCTAACTTGACATCGTCTTCAGCCTATGGATCAAGTCATGCTGCAGAATATAAAACTGACCTACAGATGGAAAATACTGCAAACACTAATTAAGGAATATTGTTTTTTTCTCCAGAAAAACATAAAGCGATTTCAATACAGGATGTAATTTACTGGGTAGCTGAATCCTGGAATAATATCAGTAACAATTTACTGCAGAAATCTTAGAAGAACCTCTGGCCTAGCCTCGAATTTGTGGAAACACCAATTGGAACACGCGATGATGAATCTGAGCTCCTTCAGTTTATACAGCTTACACTAGATAAAAATGAAGAATATACCGAGTATGACATGGTGTTTATGGTCCAAGATCAACACGATGACAGATAGCGATAGCGAGGAAAAAGATGCCGCTGCGATTACTGTTACTCATGCCGTCGCTCTCGACATTGCGTTGCGTTACAACATGCACCTGCAACACCCAATGATGTTATGCTAATGCGACGATGGCACAACATCGCATCCTCGGGAAGGTTTACGCCTCTTCGCCAGATGAAGATTAAGTGAAACATATAGTTTAGTGTTTGTCTTTTTTATTTTTATTTTTCTGTAATAATTTCTATGTTATTGAAGAGATCCAGTAGTACAGTATGAGCGTTCCTATTGTATCATGTTTTTACAGTGTCAATTCCAATATATTTCACATCTCAGTCCTCTTTTACGTAAGTAGCAAACTTTCTGTACATACTTCATTAAATTTTAGATAGTTCGGATTTGAGGGCATCTACTGTGTATATATATATATATATATATATATATATATATATATATATATATATATATATATACATATACTATGTAGCATAGTTTAATAATAACCAAGAAATATTAATTCGTGGATTGCTTAAATTTTTTGTACCAACAACTCAAGGAAAAAAAATATAGCCTAAATATAACTTTATAATGTCAGGTTGGGCTGAGTTAAGTTAGGTTAGATTGTTTTCCGCAAGTGTAATTAGGATAATTGTTTCCTTTAAGGCAGTAGAAAGACTATCTTTTAAAAGAGATAATTGACTATAGAAGGTTGGATTATTATTGATATTTATTATTTATAACAAAGAAAAACAGTTTACCTTTAAATACGTTATACATTGAGACAAATTCAATTTTAAAATGCAGGCGAAAAAAATTGTAGATGCCTCGCCCTATTGTTGTAGGTTCAATTCGTCTGGAAACATTTTCCCTAGACGATTTTTCTTAAAAATACACACATTTATTTTGTAGGAATAACATACCTCTGACTAAAGTATAGGCTATTGCTATGTTACTTTGTAGTATCGTGGTGATTAATCAGAATAGATATGAATAGCCATTGGCCCTGAATCTTAGGAAAGGATTATGAATACAGGTAGGGTTAGCGTAGGAAAGATGCAAATCCCCGATTGGAGATAAAAGAAAGATCGAGCACATGGGAGCTTTCATTTTCTTTACCATCGTTCATAAATGACATATAAAATAATGAAGAATTATTCACATACAAATAGCAATATTTTGAGTAGACCAACTACTCAATAAGGTCCTATAATCCGTCTGTAATGAGTGCATATGCAGTGCAAAGACGACATTTCTATTACACCAAGAAAACCGACTGCATTCAGCAAAATACAGTTGCCATGACGATTAAACTTAGAGAATAACCTTTCCACTAAGCGATATGATTTCATGACTAAACTACTTAAATATTACTGCTTCTTTAATACTGAAATATATTTTTTAATGTTTTGGCAAAATATCAAAAATTATTATGAGTATTGTTGTAAATAATCTAATGTTAGTCTGTACTTAAAATATTTTATGAGTTGAAATATTGCATATATTTATATATTTAGTTGAAAATATCTTATCAATTTGTTAAAATTATATACTTAAAAACCCACGTTACTATTTGTACTTACTTTATAATTTTCTGGTGGTGCATAACAGCTTGATCTGCTAATATCTTTAAACATTTGCTCACAAGGTGCGTATCAGCTGCTCCTGAAGGCGTTTGCTTAGCCAATGCAAACGCCCTTTCCTCCATCCCTTTTATCGATAGTGTCAGAATTTCAATTTCACATAGAACATCCATAATTAACAAGATCTCAAGACAGGTCAAAGTGATAGCGATTAAAGCCACAGAGGCTGCAGTTACTGCTCCAGTGGCGTAAGCAAAGATGTATCTGGGGAGAGTGTTTAAATAGAATGGAAACCAACATGAAAATGGAAGGGGTGGATCTATTACATCGCCTCTGGTGTACATTATCTGATGAAGGCCAAAGAAGAAAGGCGTCAGAAACTTGAATGCCGAACCTGTTGCCACTAAAAGAATCAAACAGTATATAACCCCAATGGTTTTTCTCAAGCTCTTGTTTTTAATTGTTTCTGCATTTTCTATTACTGGAGTTTCGTAGTTGAACAGCCCTTCTTCCATTATCTGGTGAACAAGGCAATAATTTTGCTTTTGGAATACGCTTATGATGGCACATATCATAACTCCCACACTGATGAAAAAGTCACACAAGGCGTCGACTAAATCATCCATGACGTAATTATGATGGTTGTAGATAATGTGTAGTACGATTTGAATAGTAGTCATGATCCAGAAGAAAGAGATGGTGACGATATAGGGGAAATTTATTTCAAACTTGTGTTTTTCGATCCGTACACCAATCATTGAAAAGAGTTGTTTAAACATTTTCGTTTTTTTGGTTAAACTTTTTTCAGACATTTTACCTGTAACAGAAAATTACAAAACATTATTAAGACATTGAAATAAATATAAAGAGAATATTCATACGTTAATGATAAAGACATACTATGACATACAATAAAAATATGAGTAATACGAACATGAAATTTCGTATATTTGAAGTTTTACATAACATTTTATGTTTAAAAAAAGTATAATTAAGACTAGAAAATCAGACAAATAAAAACGTAAGAGATGAGCATGAATAAAGCTGGAGCTTTTTTCTGTTCCTATGTTCTGTAATACTTGCCAGAACAAGAATGCATTCTATGAAGTTATTGTTTTTATATTATAACACTGTAACACATTTTAGATGGTGTTACATATTAACAATCAGATACAGAAATCAAACGCGACTTAATTCCAAAATGTAACACTAAATAAATAAGTATATAAAAAAATTGTAAATTTGTAAAATTAATCTATGGAGGATACTGACCTCTAGCGAGTAAATCTGAAACTAACATATGCGCAGATAGGTGCACATATAGACTTTGACCGGTGTAGGATCTTCAACAACGCGCATGCGCAACCTTCAACTCGGTTCCTTGAGAGGGGAGAGAATGTAGGGGAAGCTATGAGCCACAATGTAATAAGAGAAACTGTATCAAGATTAACAGTAGAAACCCGTGGCCTAATTGTTAAGGTACAGGCATAGTAATCGTAAGTTACGGGTTCAAATCCCGAATTTCCATTTTAATTTTTTTCTTGAAACATTCTAGTTTTAATGAATCTTATTTGTTGTGATAGGTTAGGTTAGGTATTATAAAAAATTTATAAATGTCTCTTGAATAAAAATGGCAAAGTTAAATTTAATTTTTACATAGTGAGTTTTCTTCCTTTTATACCTACCTTAAAATATACGTACGAAGTATCCAGTCAGGATAGATTTGGTAATAATTTTATTCAACATTAATATTTACCTTTATTAAAGTATACCTACGAAATATAATACTTCCCCCTCTGCTGCAGTTAACCCTCCATCTGTGACGTCACGCGCATGCGCGTTGTTGAAGATCCTGCACTCGGGAAGATCTAGTGTCAAAGTCTACTTAGAAGCGTGCTGGCCATGGTTATCCCTCTCTCGATAACGAAATGTAGCCAGGGATGCACGTCTCGAAAACCGAGAAGCAAAGAAATGAATTTATTTTAAAAATGTAAAGTTATTTTAAAATTTTATTTTGTTTTAGAGATGCTACGTATAACATATTTGTATTAAAACTCTCTGTCTCGTCCAAACCATGGAGTCAACAGTACGTGCATTAAGATAGCAGAGTTGCGCAATTTATGTAATTGATTTTATTTAAAAGTTTAATCCCTGAGGAATTAAGGCTGATATTAAATATTGCAGTGGTTTAGTTACATAATTAATTAGTTGACCTGTAATGTCAAATTTAATTGAAATTTAAGAGTTATGTGTTCGTTAAATAATTCAACGCACAAATTTTTAATTCAAACAATCAACGTTACTGTATTGAGAAAAATGTATTAGATCTTAAAACAAACATATTAGAGAAATACTACGCTAGTTACATATTTTATAAATTTTACAGATTAATTTTTTTAAAGATGTAACAGTTCCTTATATTCTTTTTGTTTAGTAGATGAAATGCTGCGTTACGGTACAACGCCGGGACCAAATTCCCAAACTCTGCTAAAATTGAATTGTAAGTTTGTGTGTTCGATAAAGAAATTTTAAAAATCATTATCTATGGCTAAGACGTAAATTTAATAGTTCAGTGTATTAAATAAAATTTTTGTAGTCAATAATAATTCAACAGAAAATGGAAATTGTTTAAAAACATTAAGTTAAATGGAAAAACGTAATAGAATTAGCTTGCAGGATGTGTAAGGTGTAAGTGCGCTTGTGTAAACAGAGGGGTGTTTTCGAGTACAAACCAGATTTCTTTTTAATGTAAAGTCAGTTATCTCTAGGCAGGAAATGTCTTGTTTGCTGTGGGGTGAATCATAGTTGCCGTAGTATAAAGTTCAGATATTTTTTTTTTTTGCGTAAATAGTAATATTCTTTGCACAGGTGCGGTGAGTCAGGCAAGTTAGAGTAGAAAGTCCGTTTTAGAATGTTGTGCCCAGCCTGAAGCACTATGTTTACACAACGAGGTTGCTTTGTTGTATTCAGGGCAATGTACTTCTGTTTGTTTTCTGAAATCTTGGGGTAGGTTAGTTATCAGACGAATAAAAGAAATTATTAAAGTTGTAAGATTTTTAAAATGAGATAAATTAAAATTAAAAATAAAAACTGTCTGATAAATAATTTTAAATGTAATATGACTCAAATTAATTAAGAATTAATATAATAAAAAGATAATAAGAATGGTTTAAAGCAAAAATTAAATAAAAAAGAATTCTGTGAGTTTAATGTAAAGGATTTTTAAAATTAAATATGCACAAGTTGTGTAAAGGTTACAAGCAAAATTTATAGCATTAAAAATAGTTAAAGTTTTAGAAAAGTTAAAGTTGGAAAAATTCAAGCCTTTGTTTATTTTTGAAAGGGGAATAGATTGACAAGGAAAATAGGGATGTGCCTTGATCTACAATTTTACAAACTCACGACGACACATTTACATAATTGCGTGTCGAAGGGCCGACTGGCATGCAATAACATTTCTACACGAGATAGACATAGACAAAGATCTCAAAATACATAACACTACACCGAAGAGACTAAAAACACTTGAACAAAAAAATTGTGTGTAAATGTGCAATCCTAGGTTCTGTTTCATTTCATTCTTGTTTTCTAAATACAAGAGCTTAGCAAAATTTTTAAAATCAAATTGTTATAGCAATATTGAAAGCAAATTTTAGAGTAATAGATTAAAGTTAGTCTTTTGTTTGTCAACGTGCTAGCTGTACAATTTTAAATTAAAGTATGGGATTTAATTTAAGAATAATGTAATTGGATTTTCAAAGTATGGGTTTTAAAACCCAAGGAGATATAAGATGTACGAAATATTGTAGAGATAACAAAGGTTATGAGGCAATGGTACATGCTTAATTTTGTGAAATGAGAGAGAATTGTATTGATAAATAGCGTCGTTAATGTTGAAATTTTTTGGCTTACAGGAAGTAAGCGGTGTTCTCTGGTGATCGCAGAGAATGGATTATGAGGGATATAGCTAGGACATATGTAAGATAATGTTGACAAACAAAAAGCAATTTTGAAACAAATAGTAATTTTGAATGGATAGAAAAATTTGAACATAGTGATTTTAAAGAGATAATTTAAACAAAGTGTAATTTTAAATAAAGAATAAAATTTACTAAAGATTAAAGTAATGTCATTTTGAAATTGGAAGATATATAATTGTGTGTTTATAAAAGTTTATCTAAAAATGTTTACAAAAATTTTGATATTCTAAGAAAATATTTTGGAAGTATGCAACGTTTAAAAAAAGAAAATAAAAATTGAATGTAAAGATTTTAAAATAGGCATTTATATTAAAACTAATGTCCCAAATAATAAGAGAATTTCTTTAAAAGTATGTTAATGCTGCCTTAGAAAAAGTTTAAAATATGTATTTGTATAGAGACTACCATAGGAGAAAAAAGTAATAAGAAAATTTTATTAAAGGCATTTTAAATCTAAATTAAATTTAATATAATGTGTGTATGTCAAGATAAAATGTATATGGATATAAAAACGTTGATTATGAGTTTACATAGAAATTTTCATTTTTTTTAATGTTTTGAATTAAAAACAGAGTCATTAATGAATAAATAAATTAAATGAAAATAATTAATAGAAAACAAAATTACACAATTTTTTTCAAAAAGTGGGGGGGGGGGGGAAATATGTAACACATTTTAGATGGTCATAATATAAGTAATATAAGTAAAAATCATAATATAAGTAGAATTTATAAAATATGTAACTAGCGTAGTATTTCTCTAATATGTTTGTTTTATGATCTAATACATTTTTCTCAATAAAGTAACGTTGATTGCTTGAATTAAAAATTTGTGCGTTGAATTATTTAACGAACACATAACGCTTAAATTTCAATTAAATTTGACATTGCAGGTCAACTAATTAATTATGTAACTAAACCACTGCAATATTTAACATCAACCTTAATTCCTCAGGGATTAAAGTTTAAAATAAAATCAGTTACAACACAAATTACTCACAGTAACTTATGGTTTTAGAGGTACATGTCAAAATGAACAAATTGAGAAGTCGGACACGTCATCGGTTGTATCATTCATGTCGCCCCTATGATGACTATAAATTATTTGTAAAGCGATGAACACGAATGTAATATTTGAAAATAAAGACGTTGTGATTTTATATTTAATGGAAATTTTAAAATTAAAATTTTGTTTATTTAGGCTAATGACAGATCACAGACAATTTTGCTTCTTTAAAATAGTCAGCGTTTCGAATTTCTTTCCGAAATTCCTTTTCATGAGCTCAATTTTAATTCAACAATTACAAAACATAAACTACTATTTATAAAAACATAACATATATAAAACATAATAAAATCAACACATTATAAAACTTATAGGAAAATAATAGATGTTTTTAAAAATCTTGAAGAATTATTGTTTTAAGAAAGATTAATAGAAATTAAATTACAGTTAGATAATACAAGAAATCTTTATATTAAAAATGAGCATATTAATAATAAGAAAAAAGTTGCATGTTTAAAAGAAAAGAATAATAAGAAAGTACAAAACATTTTGATAAATAAACATAAAGAGATATCTAATTTTGATTATAGAAAAGATCCTTGGTTTTGTAATTTGACTAATGTAATGGTACCGAATAATGTACAACATTTATTGAGGTTAGAAGTGAACTTTTGTAATCCATATTTCATTCACAAGAAAGCTCAAGCTTTTGAAGTAATGAAATAAGTAGAAAAGAATATTAGAAATTTTCCTGTGGAATACAAAGAAGAATTTAGATTGAAATTTATTAACCAAGCAAAAACGTTTTTATCAAATAACCATCAAATTTGTGCGAGTGATATATATCTTTTAAAGTTATATAAAGGAACTAAAGAATTTTCAAAATACAATAAAGAAATAATAGTGACTCAGGCTGATAAAAGTAATTGTACTGTAATGATTGATAAAAAAAAATACTCTGATAAGATTAAATGTATCTTGAGTGATGAAAAACTTATAAAAAATTAAACAATGATCCTACAAAAACAATTAGAAATAGGATTTAAAATTTATTAAATAATTTTTCTAAATCAGTATATGATTGTTGACAACAATCAGTCGAAAGGTTCTTGTTGTGCTAAATCTTATGGGTTAATAAAAACTCATAACAAGGTTGCCCTGCTAGCTTAGTTGTATCGTATATAGATTGTCCAGTTTCTCAACTTTCTGAGAATTATAAAAAGTATTAATTGATGCGGTGCCTAGACCGGGGTATGTTTCAAAAAATAGTATTGATTTAAAAAATAAGATTGGAAATATGGTCGTACCAAAACACCTCATTATGGCTTCCTTATATATTGTTTCTATGTATCCCAGTATACCACTTGAATTGGTTAAAGAAAGTATTCCAAAGAGATGGGATATAATAAAAGATAATACATGTTTACCAATGTCTTAATGTTTGAAAGGATTGGAGGTTCTAATGAACTCACTATGTTTTCAGTTTAATGGTGAGTATTATAAACAAATAAATGGTATGCCAATTGGGTTGTCTGTTTCACCTCTAGTATCAGTTATAGTAATACAAGATATAGAAGACATTTTTCTAAAAACGTTTGAAAGATCAATTACGTATTATGGTAGATATGTTGATGATACTGTTTTGATTATTGCTAAAAATAAATTTAAAATGTTAGTAAAGGGGATGAACTCTGCTCATGAAATATTAAGTTTTACATATGAAGTTGAGAGGAATGAGGGAATTAAATTTTCTTGATATTTTAGTTAAAAAGTAAGATAATGTTGGGTTTTTATTAGATTCATATAAGAAGAATACGTATTTAGGTAGATATATAAATTTTTTACCTGCACATTCTAGTCAAGTAAAAATATGAATCATAAAAAGTTTTTCGTATAAAATGTTAACGTTATTTGATCCGTAGTTTCATTTAAAAAAATATTTTAGCAATGAAAAATGATTTATTTTTGAATAATTACGCTGAAAGTCTTATTAATAAATATTATAAAGAACAAATTAAAAAGATAAAGTTTATAGACCAAATTTAAGAGAATGATAATAAAGATAAAAAGGAAATAAAGACTTTTTTGTTTATTTTATATAAAATCTTTTACTAAAGAGTTAGGTCAATTGTTAGGACAAAATGTGAATTCAAAATTGTGTATAAATTTCCTTTTAACTTAATAATATTGTTAAAACAGCCAAAGATAGTTGTAAAAAATGGTAGAATAAAAGAGTGGTATATAAGATTGATTGCAAAGAGTGTGTTATGTGTTATGTAGGGCAAACTGGTAGACTTTTGGAAACAAGAAGGAATGAGCATAAAAACAATATAAAATATGATGACAACTATTATAACGCCATTTCTGAACATATTAAAAATTTTAATAATAAACATCAAATATACTGAGATAATATAGATGTTTTACATAAGTAAAGGGAATGGAAAAAGAGGGGCTTTGCGGAAATGTGGTATATAAAAAAAACAAGGAAAAAATGCTCTGAATAAAATGACGGAATTAAATGATTTTCCATCTGCATATGTATCTTTAATAATGAAATTACAAGTGAAATTTAACATTTTTGAAGGTTTTTTGGTCACTCGAGGTAATGAATATATATTAGAATGATTGTGTGTTTCAAAAAATTTATAATGTTGACTCTATTATTAATAGTAGATGTGTTAGTGTATGTATCTGTGATTTGTCTTTTTTATTGTGATAAAAAAAGTTTTATAAAATTTGTTGATTTTAATATGTTTTATGTGTGGTATGTATTTTATACATAGTAGTTCATGTTTTGTAATTATTTAATCAAAATTGAGCTCTAGAAAGGGAATTTCGGAAAGAAATTCGAAACGTTGAATGTTTCAAAAAAAATTGTCTGTGATCTGTCATTAGCCTATATATAAAAAAAATAATAGTTATTAACAGACATTAAATAAATATATGGGTATACGGTATCTGAATGGGGGCAAGCAAGGTTCTACAGAAAACAATAAAACTGTATGATCCTTTCACAGGTAATAAAACACTACTGTCAACCTTTGTGTAATGAAACGTTAGCCCCCATCGAGATGCTTCTTGGTACTTTCATGGGGGTCATGTCACCCATATAATACACGAGCATTACTTTTGGCTGGATTTGAGCATTTTAATGTGAATCATACACGTAACTTCTTGAATCCTAATGATCGTAGCATACACACTCAGGGAATTGAATCAAACTGGGCTAAAATAAAAAGAGACATGAGGCGGCGAATCGGTAAAATATCTTCTCCTAATATAGAGACATAGCTCACAGAATACACTTGGAGAAGTCTTCATCCAACAACTGAGGATTTATTTATCGATCTCATAAATGCAGTCAACAATTTTTATCCCGTTTAGGCCTAATATGTAAATAAAAACATTTAGAAAAAAAACAAAAAACTCAAAAAAATTCATTCTTCAACAGGAAAATGTAAAAATGTAAAAAAAATTATAAAAGTATAAAACAACAAAAAATCTCCAAGAGGACAAGGCCCTATGAATTGCTAATTTCATGAATTGATTGGGCAGTTTTATTATAGATGTGAACCAATTTATGTTTTTTGCGGCCCTGAGCAGAAACAAAACTGATTATTTGAGTAAGTTTAGTAGATATATAAACGTTAGTTTTTAATGTAAGCTATTTACTAATGTTTAATATCTGTAGTCTATCTAAGAATTTTGTATATGCGACTAGCTATTGTTGACTGATGACAAGGGTTGACAGGGTGGTGTCGTAAACTCAACTGGTGTCATAAAAGACCATTGTTCCACTCACAACCTTCCTTGCCCCCATCCAAATACCGTCTACCCAAATATACTGTATTACCTAAAAATTTCAATACGTTTACCAAATATGTGAGAGAGTAATTTCCGGTTTTGATATTTGTTGTCATTCTTTGTAACATTTTATCTGTAAAACTTTGTAGGCCTAGCAGATGTTAAATACCATTTCATAGCCAAACTGTATATATTCACATAAATACTAATCAAACTTTAACTCTTTAAATTAAAAATTATGAAATATTTTAAAGTAACTAATAAGTAAAGTTATAACATCTAAAATTAAAGATAGTATATTTTTATTGAAAAATGAATTCATTGAGAAAAGAAATAATATAAACTTTTAAGGAGACGGATGTGTAAGAATTAACAATGCACATGTAAAAAGTATGTTTGTCTAGGTTCCTAAAGAACATAGTATTATTAATATAAAAAATGTTTTTTTTTTATTTTGATTTATTTAGGTCTTTTATTGATTGTATTTATTTAAAATATCAGCATTAAATACAATTACTTCTTTTTTTAAACAGAAAAAGAAAATTTCTGATATTTCATAGACCTTAAATTAACTTATATCTGTAATGTAAATAAAAGAATTAGTTCTGGAAAAAATAATATATATTGTAGTTAATAATAAAATAATGCGGGTAACAAAAAATCACCTATTAGATGTTTACTAAAGACATTTTTTAAAAGAACAATGCAAATCAGTTCTTTACAAAGTGTAAGATGGGTCTAAAAATGTTTTCCTTTTAAAATATGGATTAAAAGTACATAACTTATTATTATCGTTGTATTGAATTATTTGTATTGAGGTTTATTAAGATTTATTATATTTATTAGAACTGAATTATTATATTTATTAACTGATAAAAACTGTTTGGTAATACTCTACGTTTAAAACTGCTGTTATTCAACATAACTATAACAGAAAATCAGCTGTTACATGAAATCATATGTTGTAAGGTATTATATATTACATATATTGTAGGTACGCGTTTCAGAAATAGCGTGACGTGAAAGTAATTATTTAATCTCATGTTTTGTTCATCACACGTAAACAAGTTATCATTTCAAAAATTTTATTCTGGCTCTCGGAGGAGTCCCGACGAATACAAGAAAGATACGTACAACGAAATATGCGCACACCAGAAATATTGAGAAAAATGCGTAGAGGTTTTGACAGATGACGATATGGTAAGCTATGACGTCATAACATTGTGACAGGAGAAATTTGCGTACAACTTTTAGGCAAACAAGGAGCTTTTAAAATCATTGAGCTACATAAATGAGTTTACCTCTGAGCTAAACATAGGTGTATCTTAGTATCTCGGGACTGTAGGTCCTTTAAAACTGTATCAATTATATCTGATTTCCATCACACTTTTTCAGGCTTTGGACTGGCAAAATGATAGAGATATCTTGCGCTTTCATTTTGCCGTGTTTAAAATCAGCTTGTAGCCTCAGTAATTTTGTTGTTGTTTTATATGTTCAATTTTTAAAAAATTTGTGTTTCATTTTACAGAATTGTTTTCATTTTAATCGATATTACAACTTGACCAATGTATTTGATTTTACCATCTGATTTCTTGGGTCTTATGATCCATTTTTTTGATTTAGGAAAGATATCTTAAACAAGACATTAGTTTCCAGTTTTTAGGTATTATTGTAGTTTTTTAAATTTTGTGTCTTACTTAATATAGGCCTACTGTTTTAATTCTCTATCCTCTTAAGTTTCGGCCTCTTTTGATATGGCTCTTTCGATTAAATCGAGGTTATCACCTCGACAGTTAAAAGCAAAAGTTACAAAGTAAAAACCCTTTTTTGAATAATTTTGACTGGAAGAATCCAAAATCTTGAAAGTTATTAGCAAATAGTTTAGGGTTAGATAACCTGGGTTGACAACTGGAGTTTGGTTTGTACGCTTTTTTCGATTGTCAAATTTACGACTTACCCTTGACAACTGCTGTTGTTTCTTCTTGTACGCATCTTTTGCTGTACGCATTTTTCGTGCCACCGTCCCGACAGAAGGGATAAAAAAATAGATCTAATAATTTCGCAAAAGGTTCAACGAAAATCGCCAAAAATATGAATGCATACATTTTCATTCAATTTTTACATCTTTATTTGTTGTATGGATTTAATAAACATTAATATTTACTGTAGCTAATAATAAAATAATGCGGGTAACAATAAATATTTATTACATGTTTACTGAATACATTAAAAAAAAACAATTCAAATCAGCTCTTTACAAAGTGTAAGATGGGTCTAAAAATATTTTTCGTTTCAAAAAATATATTGAAGTACATAACTTATTATTGTTGTTATATTGAATTATTTGTATTGAGATTTATCAAGATTTAAATAGATTAATATATTTATTAACTGATAATGATGATTTGTTAACTGTTTAATAATCATGTAAAACTGCTGTGCTACAACATAACCTATAACACAAAATCAGCTGTTACATGAAATCATATATTGTAAGGTATTTTCTGTAAGGTACGCGAAAACAATGATTTAATCTCATGTTTTGTTCGGTGAATAAATATTTTTACTGATTTACATAACAAAAATCATAACGGAAAGGAGCGAATTAGTCCTAGTTTTGTCTCATATATAATGACAGGCACGACAGACATGAGTACTTTCGTTTTGCGTGTTTAATAGAGATTGACAAGACAGTCACAATATGAATTATTGTATGAGATAAAAGTTCACTATTATCATTTAACAGATCGTTTCCTTCCTTGCAATAACGTAAGATATTTAAACAACCTCATTTATTTACCGAATTTGAAACAGCTGATTGCTTACGACTTTACAGGTAGCTTACATCTATTTAACGATTCCAAATCAGCTGACAGTTTACAAGAGTCAATACCTACAGCTACTAAAAAAATTTAAAAAACTACAATTACGCAGTCAGTGATATTTAATCAAGAATTTAGTTAATAGGGGTTTTAATAATCTACGCTACGGTAATATTAAAACGCAAGGTAGGCTCGCTCACACACAGTCTTCACTCACACTTGGCAGAGGATTAGGACGGGACGTATTACTTCCGGCGTTCTGTTTATTAGTTTATATATACAGTAATAACGAAAGATATTAGAGCATTCGTTACATTCTTCTGTATAAAAAATTGATCAGCTTTGCAGTGCTACAAGTCAAAAGTCTTTGGAGCAACGCTATGACGTGAAAGCTTCTGCAAAATTGACGAGGCTGTATTTTTATGGTTTACACAAGAGAGTTAAAAAGTAGTTCCTATTAGTGGCCCATTAATACAAGGAAAGGCATTACAGTTAAACAAATTAATGAACGGTGATTTGGAATTTACTGCTGGCAATAGATGGTTCAATAGATGGAAGAGAAGGCACGGAATTAGACAACTAACGGTAAGCGGGGCGAAAATATCAGCTGATAATCTTTTAGAATATTTAGATGAATTCACATATTTGATTTCGTCTTAAAATTACTCACCACAGCAAGTGTATAATGCAGACGAGACTGGATTGGATTTTAAAGCCCTTCCAACTAAAAGTCCTGCTTCTAAAGAGGAGTCTTCTGCGCTAGGCTTTAAAACGAGCAAACAGTCTCTCATAGTTTTAGCCTGCAGTAACGCCTCGGGAACAAATAAGCTACTATTAATGGTGATTGGAAAATCCGCCTAGCAACGAGCCCTTAAAAATATGAACTTGAATGATCTTTCTGCTCATTACATAAATCACTTAAAGGCATGGATGTCTGGTAATATTTTCAAGAAATGATTCAAAAATGAATTTGTATCCTTCAGTAACAAAATTTAATGAAAAAGATGGAATGCCACCAAAAGCTCTACTTTTGATAGACAATGATCCTTCACATACTTCAGACATGCAGTTGGTATGTAAAGACACAAAAGCAATTTTTCTAACACCTAATGTGATATCGTTGCTTCAGCCTATAAATCAAGGTGAACTGCAGAACATAAAACTGAGCTACAGAAAATAGCTTCTGCAAATATTAATTGAAGAAGATTGTTCTCTTTCTATTCCAGAAAAACTTAAGACGATTACAATAAAGGATGTAATTTACTGGGTGCTGAATCCTGGAATAATATCAGGAACACTTTACTGCAGAAATCTTGGAAGAAGCTCTGGCCTAGCCTCGAATTTGTGGAAACACCGCTTAGAACACGAGATGATTAAACGGAGCTCCTTCAGCTCATTCAAAGAGTACCAGGATGTGAAGATGCTGCAGAAAGTTGCACTAGATAACAATGAAGAATATGCCGAGAATGACGCGGTGTCTATGGTCCAGGATGAACACTATAAGAGTGTAGTAGATAGCGATAGTGAAAAAGATGCCTCTACGAATGCTGTTACTCATGCCGAACATACATGCAGCTGCAACACCCTTTGATGTTATGCTAATGTGACGATGGCGCAACATCACAGAACACACAAATGCGACGGTCTCGCAGAACACACACAAAAAAAATATATAAAATAATTAGTTATCTTGAGTCTACTGTTGGTTGTAAAACATATATACATTAAAAAACAATGTGTACAGAAGTTCAGTTTTATTAGGCTAAAAAAATAACTGTATCAAACTACGTGCAGTGTCGTATAATAAAGTTGAAAAACAGGTGTAAACAATTTCTAATAGTGTAGAAAACTGATTTTAAGTCTTTTAAGTGGTGTAGCCTAATTTTAAAAGTATGCACACTACAATACAATAGTTTTAATAAAACCTTACATTAAAAATAAAGAAGAACACAAATCAATTAAAAATAAAGCATGAAATAGTTTGTTACATTATGGAAATACTATTATTATGGCTTCTAAATACAATATATATAAAAGAGATAAAACAATTTACAAATTCAAGAATAATTTATTGAATTTACAATTCAAAGCTTTTCGTTGGCAAACAGTACCAACATCCTCAGGAATACTAGAAATTTAATATCAACCATACATTTGCAAACTAGATGCAACTAGTATGTTGGTACTGTTTGCCAACGAAAAGCTTTGAATTGTTAATTCAATAAATTATTCTTGTATTTGTAACTTGTTTTATTTCTTTATTATTACACAATAATACATAATATAATATAGTATATATATATATATATATATATATACTTTAAATAATATTTACAGATTTTGGGATTTTAGTAGTCTAGACGTATAGGCCTACAAATGTCATACATAAAGTAGGAAAACTCTCGTGAAAACATAGGATATAAGCAATAGTAGAAATCAAATATTTGGTTATTATAACCCATGTGTACATTTTAATAAATCTATATATATAGAAGTTGAATTTTAATGAAGTTTTGTAGCTAAAACTAAATAAAATATTAATTATTAAAAAAATATATAATTTACAAAGTAAAGTTTTCAAATTTTAATTTAATTAATTTGTTAGCTAAAAGAAAACTCTGTACTTAATACGTTAAAATTACTAATAACTACTAAAGTAAACCATTGGTTTTTTTGGATCATTTATCTTGTTATTTTAGGTATAATCAATATTTATTAACTAGTTTTATTTAAAATTACAATTTAAATAGTTAGAGTTTGGTTAGAAACCACTTAATGACCAATGGAGCGGAAATACGGTCTCAGGTCTGTCCTAATCCCCTGCGCTCCTTGGGGTGATTGTGCGTGCCTGCAAGAGAAACTGACCTGCGTCCAGGGCCATTCACATTTTACTATTGGTATAGTGATGCAGAATATAATAAAAGAATTTAATCTTTGAAAACAATTTTTGGATTTTGAAAAGTAACTTTGTAACTATTTCTGAAATCGATTCAAATGTTTTTTAAGAAGTTCTAATTCGAAAAATTGAAATATTTATATATAATAAATATAGAAGGGTTATATAGAAAAACCTTATCAATGAAAAAGTAATTGATCTATTAAATTATGTATAGGCTAACTAACATTTATTGAAATACCCTAATAAATAGTAATAATTAACCTACGTTTATTAACTGATACAAAATATCAGACAAAAACATTATACCTTAAAGATGTAAAAAAGCGAAGTAACATATCCAATTCGTTAAAACATCTGTTCTACAATACTACCTATAACAAAAAATTGCCTAGTTTAAGCTAAAATATGAAGTAAGTTCTTGTAAAGCTTCTAGTGATGAAATCATGCTTGATGTATGGGATGCATTTTCTCCGGTAGAAAACATAGTCACACTCAGTAAAAGAATGAGAACTTGCTTCAAAAAACTATTTAAATTCAAAGGTGCAAAAGTTTTTCTTAGCATTTCCACATTACCAAACAAAGTTTGTACCTATAGATTAGGTTTTGAGCTGATTATTAATTAGTCAGTCAGGACATCCTTTATAAATATATAGTCCACATATACATAACTGTATGAAGCAACTGTGGCGTAATGTTTATTTTAAATTTTTTTTATTTATTTAAACACCTATCATCTAATCTAAATTTAGATAATTATTTTCCTGAAGATGCTGGTACTATTTTATAGGCGAAAAGCTTTGAATAAATATATTCATTAAAAGTATTCTTGTTTTTGAGATATTTTTAATTTATATATATATATATATATATATATATATATATATATATATATATATATATATATATATATATATATACATTATAGCATAAAGTACGAGGCTTTAAATTAAATTCAGTTAGTTGCTAAAATAAATATCTATAGGATTAAGCAAAGAAAGACACAAATAGTTTGTAAGGTGCCGACAAAGCAGGTACCATGTCATTATCCTTTTCCAGGAAAGCTATAAGTTGAGTGCGGCAACCATAGACAATGGAGAAGGGCATAGCTTGTTAAGACAGGGAAATCCATCGGCCGATATAGCCTGGGAAAATAACCGTGTACCGTTAGGTTAAGCTAATTGTAGAACTGTGGGAAACTTACAAAGAACGTATTGTGGTAGTGGGAAAGATTAGATTTTTTTAATAAAAACCAAATTATCGAGGAAGTTAGAGGGAGTTTGAGGGGAGTGTCAGAGGAATGCAGTCAGATTGGTGGGGACCAGGATGGAAGTGTTGTAAAGGGAGAAATTGATTAAATTAAGTAAAGAGTTTTTTTATAAGTAAAATTTTAAAAGTGCAACGTAAAAGTTTTTTTTTGAAAATATTAAGAAAGTAAAATTTTTGGGTCAAGTGTAAGCGCTGAAGTGAACAAAGGCTAAGATTCCAGGAGCTCTTCAGAACAATAAGTATTAATATACTGAATATAAGTGTAGCCAACAGACATCTAAATTTTAGTAAATTTCAGAACAATTTTAATTTCATCAAAATTTATAAAAATTATTCTAGTTTCACCATTTCAAATTTAAGAAGCAAAGTTCCCGTATTAGCGACCCGAGAGCAACTATAAAATTGTAATACTGAATTAATTATCTTTGTTATGTTATTTTATTAGAATTCTAAAGCCTCAAAGTCCACCTTTATCATTGTAATGTTAGTTAAGATATCAATCCTGTCACTGCAAAATATTTAATATAAATTTGGTATAATGTATAAAGAAATAAATGCAAGTGATGTTTAAAATTTATAAGATTGTTAATTCTTTATAAACCTGAAGGTTTAACATTAAATAGGTAAGGTAAATAAATAACATTAAAATTAAATTATAATTATAACAAAAGAAGTTATAATATATATGTATATATGTGTGTGTGTGTGTGTGTGTGTGTGTGTGTGTGTGTGTGTGTGTGTGTGTTTGTGAGAGGACACTTGTCGGGAGTTTCGTCTGCAAAGCGAGCTCATTGTGGGGTCGCCAATTTTTGTGGGGAGTCCCAGAACGCGATATTTCTTTTTTTGATATTTAAAAAAGAGTTTTTGCTTTTTCACAAGTCGTAATTGATAGGAAGAATAGAATTTCAATTGAAATAATAATGCGTAAATAAATATTCCACAGATAATTGTAAGAAGAAATTTACGGTTTGTAAAAATGATAAAACGGGAAATTTTAGATATAATTATAACTAATAAAGATTTTCTAATTCCCAGTTAGAAATAGCATTTGAGAAGAAAGAATGTCCGAGTGTCGCCAGTTTATGTTGTCATATCAGATAGACGTGTGTAAACAAACGTTGGCCATAGTATTTCCAAGATAAAGGGCGGACGAGACACAGCAGTTTCTGCATATCATGTCTTATCGCTTACATATTAATGTTCATCTGCAAAACTATTTACGAACGGTGATCACCTGTCACAGAAGTGTTTTTGTAAGTGATAGCGGCTAGAAATTGTTGGTAATCACCGGTCCAATCGCGAGTACAAGTTCTCGCTGTTTTTTTTTTCATCCAACCGTTTTTTATCTCTTTAAATCGCTTACATTTGTGATTTAAAAGCAAATAACTCAAGGCAGTAGGGTTTGCCCTTCAAAACCTCCAAAATCTTGAAAATATTGAGCCTCAATCAAATAATATGGCATTAGCAGCTTTGTCGTAAGTAAAATAATGTACTTTTCTTCTTACAATAAATAAAGAGAAATAGTCATTTATTTCTCTTGTGACATTTGACCATGACCATTCTCTCCCATTGTCAAAATAGTGATATAAAAATTCAAATATTATTTGCTTCTATATTCGTGTTGAGCCGCTACTATATTTGTTTATTTATATGTTTAGTGTATAAAAATATATAAAATTAAGTATTAATTTAATACAGTAAATGTTTTAGACTAAACGTGTATATATTGGATTTTTGTGACCATATGTGTGTACATGTGGACATATATTTATACATGTGTAAACATGTATGTAATTTTAAAATATTGTAAAAATATACGATAACTCAATATTGAATATTGTAACATACTAACCATCTATTTTACATTAGTAATAGATATGTAAACTTATCCCTACTTCCATCTTATGCTTTAATAAACTCAAGACGTTTGTTACGGTTTGAGATGACAAAGAAACACAATTCTCGAAACTCTCTTCCTCATTTATAGAAAAATATGTTTTATTATACAAATTATTTATAAAACACTATATGTTAATGTGTACAAAATATTACAATGTTCAGCAACTCCACCCACTCTTATAAAATTTAGGTAATTTCTTCTGAGAAAGAAAGGTCATTTTACATTAGTAATAGATATGTAAACTTATCCCTACTTCCATCTTATGCTTTAATAAACTCAAGACGTTTGTTACGGTTTGAGATGACAAAGAAACACAATTCCCGAAACTCTCTTCCTCATTTATAGAAAAATATGTTCTATTATACAAATTATGTATAAATCACTATGTTAATGTGTACAAAATATTACAATGTTCAGCAACTCCACCCATTCTTATAAAATTTAGGTAATTTCTTCTGAAAAAGAAAGGTCAAAACGAGAAAAATTTATAGATTAGAAAATAAGATCCAATAAGATAATGATCACAACCGACGACGGTACAGAAGCACTCTTTAGTGAGTCGGGTTAATCTTATTCATACCACTGCTTGATCTATTTAAGATAATTTTAAAATAATTTTTGAAGATTAGATTAGCAGTTCCAAAGTCTTTAAAATAAAAAAAGAATGCTATTGGCATTTTCAATAAATAGAATTTTTAAACTGTTTCCCATATTCTTTGTTTAGATAAGTATAAAAACGTTTCAGGTAGCTAATCGGGGGAACAATAATACATAAACTATCCCTAAGTTACGCACTCTAAATATGAAAAGACATTTACTTGGTCGAGCCTAACCTTATTTTATTCTTCACGTAGGCTTATTATACGCTTATTTTATATATATACAAACAATTCTAAACTATCTTTCCTAATAAAAGTACAATAGGATAACTACAAAACAAACAAATCAATACACTTAAAACTCAAACAATAAACATATCCTAACCTACAGAACACCAAACTCCTTACTCACGAGAGTTATCTATTTTATATTAGTATTTTTTGTAACATCAATATACAGGTAATACTATTCTGGACGTGTACCTCTGTAATAAATTTATTAAGGGAAAGAATCCATTAAGTTCCAAATACATCGTCGACATACAGGGTCCAAAGCAGAGGAAGAAATTTCTTTGTCTCTTTAGCACTGCTCTTAAACCTGCTCATAAAGAAAAAAGTCAAAAAATCCGCCTGTGAGAAATCGGGAATTTACAGCAAGCGATGTGCGATGGAGTATATATTGGAAAAACCCGTATGAGTATTAAGACAAGAAGCAGTTAGCAGCACTTTAAAAACTACAAACCTGAATACTCAGCGATGATCAAGCATTGCCTGGACAATCAGCATTTCTTTACGTCTGACCATTCTAGGGTAAATATGTGATTAGGTACAACACTCATGATGCTTGGTAGACTTAGAAAATAAACTAGTTTCGAGATGTCTCAGTCATCAATGAGTCTGGTTGCTAGCGCTAGTTTAAATGTTTTAAGTAATGTTTAAATTTTAATAAATATATAATAATCCCTAACTTGATTTTCTGTTTTTATTTACAATTTTGTAATAAACTTATTTTATAAACGAATACTTTATAGCGATAATTTGTTAAAATATGTTTTAAAACTGTTTTAGCCTTATTAATAGTAAATATATTGGTAATACAAGAAATATTAATGTAAAATAGATACCACTCCTGAGTAAGGAGTTTAGTGTTCTGAAGGCTAGGATGTCTTTATTGTTTGAGTTTTAAATGTTTCATCTTGTTTGTTTTATATTTGCACGATACAAAGCCTATCGTTAATTTATACTGATGTAGATTGATGAAGGCCATTTACTGAGGAGGCGACATCGTCGTCGAAACTAGTCTGTATATTTTAATAAACTAGTGTGTAGTGAGTTTTAGAGTGAACTGTTATAATTCATATCGATGTATCTTAGACGTGGATCTGTGAAATAAATTAAACAGGAGTTGAAAGGACAAATAGGCTAAGGTAAATGCAGTGTTTAAAATGCCTTTGCTTCCATACCTTTCGAGTAAAAATCAATCATCCAGTGCCTCCTGGTGTATGTATAGTGCCGTGGAGCTGAACAGTATGGTTTTAAAGGGGTTCGGTAATCGATATAGTATATTTATTATATAGGCCTATATTATATGTTGCCCATCATATTAAGCTCCATCTGCTTTTACGGATACAATTTTTGAAATTTTCTCTTACCCTCTAAATTAGGTACATTCATTATATTTTCATTTTAGTCGTTGTAAAAATGTATTCAATTCCTACAGCATATCTTTTCCACAATGGTTACAAAACCTTAATTTTCATCGTGTCAATACAAGGATGTTACGTTCTACAAGGCCGGGTGAAGAACCTGGGAATTTCTCAAAACGGATTTTAGTCGATTTCAAACATCTTATCTTATTATTGTATTAAATCTTTCTCCTGGTTTTCATTTTTTATTAACTATTTTCTATTTTGTTGAAGTAGCTACAAATAAAAATGAGGAAGTGACTGAAGAAGCAGTTAAAAAAACTCGTAATAAAAAAGCTCCTTGTTATACTGTGTATACAGATTACTGATAAAAACTAGCGATATCGATCTTATTGTTAGTGCAAAAGAAGATACAAAAGGTTTTGACTGTTTTCAATTTTTTTATTTGTGTATTTGTTTTATTAACTGATTTTTCATCAATTAACACAATCTTTTATAGTTAGTAACTGGTAGTTTTAGATTGAACGTAAGGTATACTATTGTTTATGATACCATGTCAAGCGAATTGTTATAAATAAACTTAAGTCCAAGCCTCTCCAAGATGAAGACCTCAACCTGATCTCCGCATTTTGTGGGCCCCATAGTTCGATTTTGATATAAATGCGTCTACAATATAATATACGGGCGATGATCACCATGAGGCATTCTCATTGCGTATGAAGCAGATCTAGCTTCCTGCATTCAAGCATTTTCATCTCTTTCTTTCGATTCGGTAACACCAACAGTTTTGTCCAATATAATGTGCTTTTCTCTCAAGTGAAGAAAAATAGTCAAATTTTCTTCCTATGACTTTTGACTATGACCGTTTTCTCCCAAAGTTGAAACATTATTTGTTTCTATTATCGATCGACTTCAGTTCCTGATCGAATCTATGTTTACCTATGTTTGTTTACTTATCTCTTTAGTGCAAACATAGAAATTAACACGTAGTACACATACGTTGGCCATATTAAATGCCAACTTGTATGCAATGCTGCGATATTGTAACAACACGAGTATACTATTGGTTTCTATTGCATGTTCCAACATATTAACCACATAGAACATTAGTATTGCAAGTTAGGATTGTGGAAACCTGTCCATACTTCCATCCTATTCTTAAAAAACAAGACGTATTATTGCACTATCAAAATGCAACCAAAGATTCACTTCTGTGTTATTCGTTGTGGTACTCTATTATTTATTCTTTAAATACATGACCGAAGTACAGAGACACTGCTTCTCGTTATTCAAAGATTAAGTATAGTTGACACCGATAAACCAATTCTTCGGGCTGGATATAGAAGCGTTGACAGTTTATGTTATCATATCAATCACATATTTGTAAATACTAATGGTCATACTTCTCTTTAATATAATATCGCGAACCCAACAATTATGGGTTATGGTTTAACGTCGCAAGGTGATAGTCGCAACGTTGCATAGTCAATACAAATTAAAATAAAGTAATGCTTTATAAATAGATTTTAGTTTAGGTCATCAAAATATAGATACATATTTTAAGTTTATATATGAAAAGACGGAACTAGCTCTAACAATTCTCCAACAGTATCTCCGCGCCGCCGGGAACCGTGACATAATTTTACATGAGCTGAACTATCTATGTAATATATTGAATGTAATTGCATACTAAGAGGTGTATTTATAGTTGGTTGTTTATTTTCCATATTGTTTCACTTCGTTTTTAATAGGTGTTTATTTCAAAACTTTTCTCTAAGATACATAAACTTATAAATACCCCATTATAATATGAACGTTATGAACGTGTAACAGTTTAGGGTTCATAGAATATTTCAAGATCATATACTTAAAATCCCGAAGCAGCATTGAGTAACTCTATCATTCTTTTCCAATTAAATCCTCAGCACTAGACGGCAATAATGAATCGCCCATTGACCCACAACGTCTAGAGCCCAACAAATTCCTAGAGTATTTTTCACATATGAAAGGATGAATTGTGGCAACTAAGTAGTAGTATAATACCACTTTACTGAGCCCCTCCTTACAGAACTAAGGCTACTGTATAAATATTTCCCAGTAACGGAAAAGAGAAACATACTGTTTATATCTATACGTCCTTCTCAGATAAAACTGAACCTTGTCATATTGTGAGTTGTAGAATAACAAAGAAATCATGGAGGGTATATTAAATAGCACGGTGAAGACATTTAAATAATAAAACAATACAAATAGATATTAGTGGATCTGTTTCAAAGTTAGCGAAATCCGCTAGGCTTACCATCGTTTTCACTTTTAGGATTAGGTCAAAATGTCAAAATTAGGCTCAACAAATTAATAATGGTTGCGGAACACATAACAGTAAGATTCTGTGTTTATTTTACCACGGGATTTACATCAAGTTTTCATTTGCTGTGAGTTTACTAATACTACGGTATATCCATAGTCATCCCCAACTTAAGAAAGAAGGTAGCGAAGTTAGGTTTATCACAACTATTTCCACAATTACCCTAAAATGACCACCCACGTTTTAAACGTGCAACTTGAAGACCTGTGTTACACTGGTTATAATGATGTTTTAGTTGCTTAATCGAATAGTGACACTATTCGAGAAAGGAGACTAAACTTTTACATACGATCCAACTTGCCATCGGCAATTTTAAACATTTTTATACGTCGTGTTGAATTTGTATACGTTTTGTAAAACTTATACATTAACTTAAGTTATTTGAGCTTCAAACACAAAACGGAAGATTTAGAAAAAATCACCCTGATATTTCATTTAGTTCTAAGTAATTGGTGTTGTAACTAATTATTTATTTTACACCTATCAAAAATAGCTATAAAGTTATTTTTGATTAAATTGTATAGGCGAGGCTATTCAGCCACACTTGCCTTACTTGTTTTGGAGTATCCGTTGTTATTTTGCCGTGTTTGTAGGAACGAGTTTGTGTTTTATTTTACATACAAACAAATTCAATCTATATATTTTCGGAGCCATAATTAAAATTTGCAATATTCTGTAAAACCTTGGTGTTTTTAATTATTGAATTTTAAGTTAGTATACATAGATAAAACTGGATATAATTTTTGTTTTCATTAGTCAGAAATAAGAACCCTACATTTTTGGAAATCATTCAAGATATAGTACTGTATATGTATATAAAAAACGCCAATTCATATATATATAATTATATGGTACCGTGGAATAGGATTTTAGTTTTTTTCTACAAAATATTCTGTATTATGTTCCACGTGGAGGCAGGCATTTTGCATTGCTTCAACAGATAAAAATAGTTATCGTTTTCATTTTTATAAAAAAAAATTTGACAGAATTTTATAGCTCCTTGTGTTTATAAATCAAGAAAATATATTTTTAATGGTTTACTATTGTTACTATTTTAAACAAATAATAATTTTTTTAAGAGTTAAAATGTAAAACTTTGTAATATATATACAACAAAATTTCAGTCATAATAAAACTTGCAAAGTGAAGAAAACATGAATTTATTTTTTAAAATGCATCATTTTTATTGAGAATATTGCAAAACTTAATAGCGCCTGAAAGCAAAAGCATTTAATGTCATGGTCTAACGTTCCGATTGATCACAGAAATGTAACATACTTTGGCTTCGTCTAAGCGTTGCAGATCAGACTAATCTAGCCGTCTTTTTATCATACTACTAGGCCTTATCTCAACTTCTTATGATCATAGACGTAAACATCGGTGGGACAGACACGTACGGAATGATGACTCAGGTCGATAATAGTCAGGCAGAGAGCCCCCAACAGACCATGCACAAGTGAGTGTGCACACTGTAACTGCGTCCTCATAAGAAATTTATAAAACGTGAATTTAAATTTCAAGTTACATAAAAGGACAAGTTGTGCATTTACTAATAACAATATTTAACAGCTATATACAAAATTTCAAGTTGATTTCTTCACTAGATCTAAGAGCTCCCACAAGATGCGTGTAGAGTTTGCGTCCGGCCAAGTGTCCACAAACACGTATAGGTGTGTGTGTGTGTGTGTGTGTGTGTGTGTGTGTGTGTGTGTGTGTGTGTGTGTGTGTGTGTGTGTGTGTGTGTGTGTGTGTGTGTGTGTGTGTGTGTGTGTGTGTGTAGGTGTGTGTGTGTGAGAGTGTGTGTGTGTGTGTGTGTGTGTGTGTGTGTGTGTGTGTGAGTGTGTGTATAAAATATATATAAAATTGAATTTTAATTGACAATCTTTGTAAAACTCCCATTAGGATGTACTTTTTACAAGTTAGATAATGTATACAAATGCAAATTTTGGAATTGAAGTTAATTAATGTAAACGAAGCTAAGAAAGATAGGTAAATTTTGTGTACCTAGATATATTTAGAAGGTCCAAGCAGTAAGTGTAAAAGTAATAATATAATGAAAAACTAAAATATAAAATTCATAAAAACATCAAAATTTTTGAAAATATTACTTTTATGTTAAACCTAAAAACAAGTCATATAAACCATATTTTCTTTATAAACCATAATGTGACATTATTCTGGTTCTAAAGTATACATAATCTTAAAGTTATATTTTTGCGACTATTTAATCGAATATTTCAATATTGAGAGTGATTACTATCATGTCATTAACATACTAGAAATATTGGGATATAGGCTTATTTGTCGTAGGACTTTTTTTTATCACAATTATAAGATCTAAGAAAACATATTTACCAAATCTGAAGGCAAGCCACTATCTTTGACCGGCGACAAGGTCAATTGTGTTCGACGTCTACCAACGTCAATGGTGGACTGCGACGCTAAAATGCATTTACTGTTGCAAAAAAGAAATAAAATATGAGACGTAGTACTTCTAGAACCAATCATTGGTCATTGATTCACCCAGTTGTCTTATTTACTGACTTGCAGGCTTTTACCACGCCCAGTCAACGAGCATGAAGCTGCATGTTTTAGTTCCCGAGCGACAATCCAGAAGTTATAATTGGTTGGTGTTTATTTGTTATACAAGTGGCACACTGAAAGGAGGGGCCAAGGGGGCCTGGGTCCCCCGTGGCCATCCCTATAAAGAAAAAGAAATCGTACTTCATTGGAAAACGTATAGTGCACTTGCGCTGTACATAAATTTAACTACTAAGATTCACTAATAAATAAGTGCTATTAAAATATGTTTTTAGTTTTATTTATGGTTGAAGTAGAATATTAAAAGTATTATTTAATTAGCAAATTAAAATTATGTCTAAAATATATCCAAAATAATATCTAAATGAATCAATAACAAAAAGCTGCAGGATAATCCCTTGAAAATACACAGTTGTTGGGTTTGCATTCTAAAGTAAAACGAAGTAAGCATTGATGTAACTTGATTGATTTGGAGGAATATTACAACCTAGTTGATGTCTCCCCTGTGTTGTTTATGTCATTGGCCCCCCTTTAACGAAATGCTGGATGTGCAGCTGGATTATCCAGTAATATAAGTTAGAAATGTAGGTAGTTTGAGATGAAAAGGGAAACTAGAACCGAAAGTAATCGTTGTATTAGTTAAGGGCTTTGTGAACATTTCTTTGCAGTTTGTTAGTTATGGAATGTATGTCGTGATGATTTTTTATAGTTTAAACGTACTGACATCCCTACTATCCCCTCCAAAAAACGAATAATTAAATTCTTTTAAACTACAGTACACAATGAAACACTTGTATTAACAAACAATTGTTCAAAAGGAGTTGCACTCAAACAAATCCATGCGTGTTTGCATTTCTTAATTGAAATGTGATTTACTTGTATTATTCAAATAATTAATTTACAATTATAGAAGCAATAGAGTTTACGAAAATTTAGAAAATCTGACTCATGATTGTTAGAAAGTTTTCAAATAAAAGCAATAACAAATTAAATTACAGCACTAAGACACTTTATTTATTATTATAAAAGGTAACTATCAGAAGATATTATTTGTATCTTTATTGGTATATTTACCAATTAGTCTCATTTAATGGAGTTCAATCAAATAACCTCCTAGCTGGCAAAACACAAACATACAAAATAATTATTCTTTAAGCTTAGCTTGTGAGATTATGTTAAAACAAATAAAAACATACACAAAACTCACAAATGAATCATTTATTGACTCATACGCGTTTCAATGACAAAGTCATCATCATCAGTGAGTGTTACTACTACAAACTATAACTGTAAACTCAAACTCTAAGTTCGAGTTTGTGGAAGTATGATTAAGAATGAATATTTACTTACTTACTTTAGCCAATGCCAGATCTTGGCATTTCTGCCATTCTCCTCCTAGCCTCCCAGTACAGACAATGCTGGCTTCGGTCTTCCACATCTTGCAACGCTGTGCAATTCCGAAGATGTGGGGCATCCATCTTTTGACAGTTGCACACAGGGCAAATATCTGAGGCTGCTAATCCTATTTTATATAGGTGGTCTTGCAGATAGTCGTGGCCCGTAAGCATTTTGAATCTGGCAACAGCTTCCACCCTAGGTAGGCTATGTGGTATTAGCAATGTGTGCTCCGTATCTTTCCAGCGCTCATTTCATTTTGGGTTCCCCTTGTTTTTTCATTGATTGTAGATTCAATCAGGCTCCGTGCTGTCAATAGAGAAATAGGATTGTCAGGCTGTGGCAAGGTGTTACCTTTCTTCTCTAGCTGGTCTGGGCGTTCATTTCCTTCAATACCGACATGGCTAGGGAGCCATTGCAGCACAATGTACCACCCTTATTCAATCATCCCTGCCAAGGCCCTTCTTCCATTCATTGTTTGCACACAGTCGGTGGAGGTATTACTAGTTAGTGAAATTATAGCTGCCTGTGAATTCACAAAGAACACAACTCTTGCCGACTTTCCGGAGACCGAACAACGTTTTTCAGCAGCTTGTACTACAGCCGCAATCTCACCGTCGAAGTTGTTGGCATTAACTCAAACTGAGCTGCAGCCCTCAAAGTGGTCGCTGTAATAGCCAGCACCAGAGGCATGTTTTACCGCTGACGCATCGTTGTATACGTGGATCCAGTTATATTTACTGTACAAATCCGAAATCGTTTTCCAGAGCAGAGGCCTTCAGGATGTGGGGATCACTAACAGCCTTGGAGTCTTTGTGATTCAGAAGTGACAGTCTTCTCTCTGGTAATGAAAGAAAACCCGTATGACAGGTTGGGAATTTAGATGCTTGCCCCAGTTTCAGGTTGTATTTAATCCCAAGTTGCTCTGCATAAATGAGTGGTGATATTTGTGTCTTGAGTCGCATAACTGGGTTCCATATAGGTTTCATAAGCTGTCGTCATAAACCTACTTTGGGGGACAAAGTTGGTGGCGTCCACAGCATACTTTAACTGTACGTGTCTCCTGAGTAGTGCTAAATGACCAGCAGAGTTGGCTAAGAACCAAAGCCGAACAGGGACTTAAGAATAAGTAAAAATGATTAATTTGTGAGTTTTGGTACAAACATAAAATTTTAATTCCCCAACTTTATTATTGTGTGGGTAATCAGTAGTAGCCATTTAAAGCAGATACAGTCGCCAAGCGAGCAACAGAAATTGGCCCGGTTGTCTTACCACAATACTCCCTGAAGAAATGCCCGAGTGCTGGGAAAGCATCAGTCAGAGGAAAATGGACCCACCGTTGGAAAGAAGAAACCAAAGGTATAAACCTCTAAGCTGTACAAAGAAAACCAAATTTCCTAGATATGTATCAAGCAGTTCTCAGATCTACAGCCGCCTTTGTGGCACGAGCAAGGATCGGACAAGAACGGACTTAAATTTAATTTAAGTGAATCTCCACTCTGCCACAACTGCAGAACAGAAGAAGAGATCTGGAGCATATCCTCCTGCGATGCTCCTCACCAATTCCATCAAAGCAGTTCTGCTGTCTGCACTGGGAGGCCAGAATCACACAAGAATAATATAGACCAATAAACAGTTTTGAACCTTGGGTGCAGCAACTTTATGGACATCGGACCATCGGAGTCACATGACCCTGGACGTCCGCAGCAAGAAGTTAAGAAGTAAAGTAGTTCAGGAATTTATGTCTGTTATTTATTGATGATTTTAATAGAACTTATGAATAAACTAGCTATACTGTCCACCGATTGGAGGTAGAAAATATAAACCAATATTTTTTCTGTTATTTTATGGACTTTGCTTTACGACAAGAAGCTTATATGTTGTTGGTTCTAATTATTTAAAAACACCATGGCAAAGACAGTAGTTAAAGTTTTCTCTAATGAGTACAAAATAAAGAGAGGTTTACTAAGTGTAACCAGTTTAAGAGAGGTTCTCAAACTAGGAGGTGCGCACGCAATCGGGAGCGTAGAGGGGTTTTCAAGTGTCTTGGAGAAGTGCGCCGAAATTGACTATAGGCAAGAGGTGTGAGTTTTCAATTAGGTTTACAAGTTAATACGTTGACCCAACCGCTTCAGTTTTAACCATGAGCATATTAAAGGAGGGGTTGGGTTGTAAATGGGGGTGTGCAGAGCCCGAAAGATTGAGAAGGATTAACTTTGATAATATCCTTACAAACATACCCAAGTTCCTATTTTAACAAAGATAGCAAGTCAAGTTAAAATCGTTAAAGATTTATAGAGTAAAAATATTCCCATTTTAAGGTTTTGTATAATTAATTGCTCAATTTGACAACTATTTAATGGTCTGAATTTCAAAGTGAATTTATTTGGTATCCCGACGTGTAATATCTTAAATCTCCATGTAATTATTAGTAATACAATTTGAATATAAAAATAACACTTATTTTCTAAACATAATGATAAGAAACATATAGTAAGCCAATAAATGTAAACATTAAATTTAAGATTGAAACATTTAACATTTTAAGTCCGTAACTCAAAGTCGGTAGTCTATGTTCCTACATTTCAAGTGACCTACAATTTTTTGAAAAAAAAACATATTTCTTTACATACGTTTATGATTGTTTCGTCACCCACTCATGATATTGTAGCACCAGAATTAATGTAGCTTTCATTTTGAATGTTAATTCGGAAAGACTATTTACAATTATAAAATTTCTTACACATTTATTTTATAAAACACGTTTATTTGTCATAATATTGGAGTGTAATGACTAATATAATCATATCGAAGTAATTTCATAAATGAAACTTTAAGATTATGTAAAGTCTGAATAAAATAGTTCCCATTTTGCTATCAACGTCCTCACTCAAAAATTACAAAAGTCATCATAAACCTTTGGTTAAAGGATTTTATATTACATAGTTACCATTTGCCATATCTTAGTAATATGATTATATCACATCTTCTTAAATAATATTACTTTAATTATGTGACCCACAAACAGAGAGAGAGAGAGAGAGAGAGAGAGAGAGAGAGAGAGAGAGAGAGAGAGAGAGAGAGAGAGAGAGAGAATGAGAGAGAGACAGACAGTAGTAATAAAACTATTTAAAACATAAATTTAGCTTTTTTATTTCATTATTACAGTTTACACTGAACTGACTTTCTGAAGAATACCCCTTTCCCTTTATGGTTAAACTAAATAATATTATTTTTTATGAGATAAAATATATGAAAATATGATATAGGATATTTAGACTAAAAATGTGTAATAATTTATAATAATAATTCAATATACTTTTGAAAACAAAAATAATAATTTTCTTTCTTAATTGGATGTGTAATGTTTTCTCGTTTCATTTTGTTTTATTCTATTAATTTTTTTCGTATTTTGTAAATGTTAAGAATTTTATTCAATTTATATTTTATGGTTTTAATGTCTAGAAATGCAAGGTTTGGAGATAGGAAAGTCATTTAAAAAATTTATAAACTCTACTTAATAAAATAGAAAAATTCTTATCGATTGAAATATTCTTTGTAGTGTTGAAATATTAAATCCAACCTTGCTTCAGATACTTATCAATTTATTACAATTGTTCTACTGTGTACATACGTAATTGAGCAAGTAGGATAGCTAACAGGTGAATAATAAATACTAAAAGAAATCGATATCATTGGAAGGACTTAGAAGGAATTAATTTTTAATTTCTGTAATTTGTTCACAATGCATTACACTACCTTACAGTTTAATTTACATTTACTGTGTAGGAATGAGTATGATAATAATAATTAGAGTAGCCACATGACAATGATGAAGATTGTATACGCTTTATTAATGCTAGTAGATATATTAATATTAACTACTAGCAGAATACCCGTCCTTCACACGGGGTCGACGAATATTTGTATTGATTTAATTTGTATTTGTATTTGGGCTGAATTTAATTTACTGAAATTAAATCCCAATAAATGTATCAAAGCATAGTTTATGAGCCTACAGTAAAGGGAGTTTCCAAGGCCAGAGGGCAGTGCCCTGATGGAATTTCTAAATTAAAAAAGGCCTATGTATTAATCAGGGACCCTAAGAATCTCTATGTAAAATTTCAGCTCAATGTGTAAAGTAATGTTTACGTAATTGAGGAACACACACACACAGACGGACACCATTCGATTTAGTTTGATTGGTGAATAGCTCGCAGTCGAATTTTGCCACTATTTAGGAGTGAAAGGACGCTTACCTTAGTTATTACTAAAATTATGTTCACAATACTTTTAATCACTATTAGGTTATAATAATCTTATTGGTGTTATTTATCAATTCCATCTATTAGCTCACTATAGGCTCATTATAATTAAAATAAATTATTTCTCTGTTGTCCTCAGTAGGACTTGTCTTAATTTTTTTTTTATATTGGACTACTTGTTTATATTGAGCCAGATAGATCAGATAAATTGGTATATAAAAGTCGGTTTCAAGGATTTTAGATTACACAAATTCGTTCATGTTATTTTACTTTCGAATATATTTGTGACAGGCTAGGTTATGTTTAGAGATGTAATGGTAGGAAAGGTTAGGTTGGATAATATGTGTATAGGTGATTTATATAAAAACAAATTTGGTAAAACATTTAACAAACATTTTCAGGGACAAGAACGCGCTGTTCGTCTCTTATCAATACATTGTTTTGATTACAAGGAGAAAAAACAAATAATAAATCAGGTGAAATATAACATATTAACTATTTACGAAGGAGGCTAGGTGACCAAATAGATAGGTTATTTGATTACTAACCCAAAGGTCTATAGTTCGATTCTCGTGTCCCAAAGAACTTCGTACTTGTTTTATTTTAGCCACATTTTACTCGGATTGTTACAGTGAGTAATAGGTTAAATCTAGGGTTATAGTGGAGGTAGAAGCGTGTGCTGCTATATTACCTTATTTGGATACACTAATAATCTATGTTTAGGAGCTCAACCTTGTCTCTCCTAAGCTATCTAATTAGCAAGAGTATGACAAGGAGCCATTACTAAAAAAACATTTAAAAATAAATAGAACTTCGGTTAGTTATTGTTTTTAACACTATATGTTTCGTTACGCCTCAGGCGGGCGTTATCGGCGTATTTATTGCCACTTGCCTCCCAAAGGTAGTTGAAAATACAAAAGCAACGAAACCTGTACGAATGAAAAACTAAGAGTAACCACCTTAACTAATACATTTTATTAATTTTTAAACTATATTGAAATTCAGAGTCAGTGAAAATTGATTGTTGCTTTTGCGTGGTTAAAAAAACCCTGGTTTTTAAAATGATTTTTGAAGGTCAACTTCCTTGTAACAGAAACCTATCAGCAACTTTTATTTTCTTGTCGTTTGCTGAACAAGCCTTCTGTAGAATCTTTTTGCTTTTCAATTAGTTTTATGTTGTAATGAAATTTCGAAGACGCAGTTTACGGACAGAGGCGATGTTCGTCTATCCGTCTAAATATGGTCGGATATCCCGTTTACTTCTTTCCAAACATTTGTATGCATTATGAAATAACAAGAGACGCCAGCCCCAATGAATATTTCAATATGTATATAACATTAATATTTCATTAATACTTACATATGGTACTGGGAAAAATGAAGTCATAATACTTACATATGGTACTGGGTAAAATAAAGTCAAAATACTTACTTATGGTACTGGGTAAAATGAAGTCATAATACTTACATATGGTACTGGGTAAAATAAAGTCAAAATACTTACTTATGGTACTGGGTAAAATGAAGTCGTAATACTTACATATGGTACTTGGTAAAATGAAGTCATAATACGTACATATGGTACTTGGTAAAATGAAGTTATAATACTTACATATAGTACTGGGTAAAATAAAGTCAAAATAATTACTTATGGTACTGGGTAAAATGAAGTCAAAATACTTACATATGGTATTGGGTAAAATGAAGTCGTAATACTTACATATGGTACTGGGTAAAACGAAGTCATAATACTTACATATGGTACTGCGTAAAATGAAGTTATAGTACTTACATATGGTACTGGGTAAAATAAAGTCATAATACTTACATATGGTACTTGGTAAAATGAAGTTATAATACTTACATATCGTACTTGGTAAAATGAAGTCATAATACTTACATATGGTACTTGGTAAAATGAAGTCGTAATACTTACATATGGTACTGGGTAAAATGAAGTCATAATACTTACATATGGTACTTGGTAAAATGAAGTCGTAATACTTACATATGGTACTGGGTAAAATGAAGTCATAATACTTACATATGGTATTGGGTAAAATGAAGTCATAATACTTACATATGGTACTTGGTAAAATGAAGTCGTAATACTTACATATGGTACTGGGTAAAATGAAGTCATAATACTTACATATGGTACTTGGTAAAATGAAGTCGTAATACTTACATATGGTACTGGGTAAAATGAAGTCATAATACTTACATATGGTATTGGGTAAAATGAAGTCATAATACTTACATATGGTACTTGGTAAAATGAAGTCGTAATACTTACATATGGTACTGGGTAAAATGAAGTCATAATACTTACATATGGTATTGGGTAAAATGAAGTCATAATACTTACATATGGTACTGGGTAAAATGAAGTCGTAATACTTACATATGGTACTTGGTAAAATGAAGTCATCATACGTACATATGGTACTGGGTAAAATAAAGTCAAAATACTTACTTATGGTACTGGGTAAAATAAAGTCAAAATACTTACTTATGGTACTGGGTAAAATGAAGTCGTAATACTTTCATTTGGTACTTGGTAAAATGAAGTCATAATACGTACATATGGTACTTGGTAAAATGAAGTTGTAATACTTACATATGGTACTGGGTAAAATAAAGTCAAAATAATTACTTATGGTACTGGGTAAAATGAAGTCAAAATACTTACATATGGTATTTGGTAAAATGAAGTCGTAATACTTACATATGGTACTGGGTAAAACGAAGTCATAATACTTACATATGGTACTGCGTAAAATGAAGTCAAAATACTTACATATGGTACTGGGAAAAATGAAGTCATAATACTTACATATGGTACTGGGTAAAATAAAGTCAAAATACTTACTTATGGTACTGGGTAAAATGAAGTCGTAATACTTTCATTTGGTACTTGGTAAAATGAAGTCATAATACATACATATGGTACTTGGTAAAATGAAGTTATAATACTTACATATGGTACTGGGTAAAATAAAGTCAAAATAATTACTTATGGTACTAGGTAAAATGAAGTCAAAATACTTACATATGGTATTGGGTAAAATGAAGTCGTAATACTTACATATGGTACTGGGTAAAACGAAGTCATAATACTTACATATGGTACTGCGTAAAATGAAGTTATAGTACTTACATATGGTACTGGGTAAAATGAAGTCATAATACTTACATATGGTACTTGGTAAAATGAAGTTATAATACTTACATATCGTACTTGGTAAAATGAAGTCATAATACTTACATATGGTACTTGGTAAAATGAAGTCGTAATACTTACATATGGTACTGGGTAAAATGAAGTCATAATACTTACATATGGTATTGGGTAAAATGAAGTCATAATACTTACATATGGTACTGGGTAAAATGAAGTCAAAATACTTACATATGGAACTTGGTAAAATGAAGTCATAATACTTACATATGGTACTTGGTAAAATGAAGTCATAATACTTACATATGGTACTGGGTAAAATGAAGTCATAATACTTACAGATGGTACTGGGTAAAATGAAGTCATAGTACTTAGGCCTACATATGATATTGGGTAAAATGAAGTCATAATACTTACATATGGTACTTGGTAAAATGAAGTCAAAATACTTACATATGGTACTGGGTAAAATGAAGTCATAATACTTACATATGGTACTGGGTAATATGAAGTCATAATACTTAGGCCTACATATGATATTGGGTAAAATGAAGTCATAATACTTACATATGGTACTTGGTAAAATGAAGTCAAAATACTTACATATGGTACTGGGTCAAATGAAGTCATAATACTTACATATGGTACTGGGTAAAATGAAGTCATAATACTTAGGCCTACATATGGTATTGGGTAAAATGAAGTCATAATACTTACATATGGTACTGGGTAAAATGAAGTCAAAATACTTACATATGGTACTGGGTAAAATGAAGTCATAATACTTACATATGGTACTGGGTGAAATGAAGTCTCAATACTTACATGTATTATCGCGAATAATACAACCACAATACTTACATGCGGTATTGCATGTAAGACAAACATAATACTTATGTGTGGTATTGCGTATAATACAGTCATAATACTTACATGAAGTATTGCGTATAATATAATCATACTACCTTCATTTGGTATTAGGTATAGTACAATCATTACACTTACATGGGGTATTGCATATCACAATTAGTATACCAACAAGTGGTGTTGCGTATAATATAATCAGAACGTAACGAACATAGCAGTACATTGAAATTTTATGCAGACATTTTTAAATTAATAATTAAAACACCTCAGTAAAGTTCAGCGTTTAAAAAATGAATAAACTTTTTAAAGTTTATAAAAATCAATATTCTTGTATCGATCGGTTAAAAGGTGTTGAAATATTAATGGAAGTTAGAGAAGTTTAAAATGTCAGCATACTTGACAATTGCTTTCATTCCTTCCACAGTTTGCATAATTCATTGCGCAAATAGCGAAGCTGTAGCGTTAAATTTTAAATACGTTTTAGCAATCGATCCACTGGACGCTCTAGCGAAGAATTATTTTTCATAACTTATTCACAACGACGAATTTATTATTGTTACGGAATACAACTTATTAGCAATATTTCGAATCATGTTGCAATGGATTGATAGCTACCGATTTAGAATCGAATGACGTAGCAGTAATTGATTAAATTACGTTCACTTTTCTTTCAATGGCTATTTGGTTTTATTAAGGTAATTTTTTGTTAGTTTTAGATTCAGGCAATTAGTTTATGCTGAATAGGTTAAATTGCGATTAAAAAGTTAATTTTTATTTGGTTAAGCAGAAAGTTTATTTTACTTTCAAATATATTGGGGGAGGCTTAGTTATGTTTAGAAATGTAATAGTAGGTTAGGTTAGGTTCGATAATATGTATATAGGTGTAATTCATGTTTATTTTACTTTTAAATATATTGGGGGAGGCTCAGTTATGTTTAGAAATGTAATAGTAGGTTAGGTTAGGTTCGATAATATGTATATAGGTGTTACTCATATTTATTTGAGCACTGGAGATAACTGTTGAATAAATGATGAGTCGGTAGATTATCGAGACAATTTCTTATTTATTTGTTGCAACGTTTTGACAAATAATTTGTTGTCCTTATTAAGCCTGAAAACAATTTTATATTGCATTTGAAATAAGCTTACAAAGTACATGTACACTCACACAAAAATTTAAAAATTTTAAAAAATATGTGTACAGATAGTTTTTATATAATCAGATTTGCTTAAAAGTTTTACAAATATTTTCAGGGACAAGAGCGTCGTTCGTCTCTCAACAGAACCTATATTTTTTTATTGCAGGATGAAAATCGAAGTATAAATCTGGTAAATATAGCAAGTATTGTGATTCAAATAATCAGCGATAAAATGAAAGTTTTTAAGAACTTTTACGAAGGAGGCTAAGTGTCCAAGTCGGTAGAACATTCGCTCGATAACCCAAACGATTACAGTTCAAATTTCCGAGTACAAAAGAACTTTGTACTTGCTGTTTCAGCCACCAGTTTGACTCGTTTTACGCGTAAGCTGTACATGGTGAAGGGTACTGTAAAGCAGAAACGTACCAGTTCAGCCGCGGTCAAAATATGATCCCACCCGACTTACGAGCGTGACCTGCCAGTGGATAAGTCCTTGGAATTTATTAAAAACCTTCCAAAATGTTTATTCTCATTTATGTAATTATATATTCATTGATAATTTTTGTTTGGTTGTAAAATTAATAAACTACTTTGCTATATCAAGAATAATCCTTACAGAATTTTTTTCTAGCTTGTTTGAATTATTTACTTCTACTCTTAATGATGTTTAGAAAAATATCCGAAATTTTATTTAGTTTATTTACCACAAGATAATTATAATAATTTTAACCATTATTTGTTCTAACTTGATTTAATTAAATTTAAATTATAATATAAACTAAAATTTACTCTTTAAAATATTTTAAAAATATTACTTTAATTTTACTAAATATTTATTTTTGCAATTATGCAATAAATGAAATTATTTAAAATGATATAAACTTGAATGGTTCATAACTTTCATAAATATCCACACATAAATTTACATACATATTTAAATACAACATGAAAATAATTTACACAAATTTATTTTATGTCCATAAAATTATTTCTAGAAGTAAAAGGCGACATAACTTCCTAATGACTTTATTTTTAATTTATATTTGTGTGCCGAAACATAAATCTGAAGGATTTCAAAACCAAATTTTTATGATTTTCCTCTTTACAATTATTTAATCCTGGTTGTTTAATATATTTCATTAGGATATCAAATAAATCATATCAACCTAAGTTAATAACTAATAATTTATTTCTGTTTTTCCTCTTTGAATTTCTTATTCTAAGATTACTTCGGCTGAATTTAAATAAATCATGTTACTAATAACTTTAAATATTTCTTATCTTTACTTTGTTTAACTGTAGCTTGTTATAACTTGATGTAACTTTAATCTTGAGATTTTAGAACTACCATTTTATATTTGAATACTTTTTATTTCATTACCACCACCTATATTTGTTTTTAAAGTAAAGTCCTTTGCTTATATATTTTTTCAATTATGTGTAATCAATTAGTTATTAAATTTTTATTTAAAGAGATCTGAATTTATAATTTTACAAAATTTATTGAATATAACAAAAGTTTACTTGGTTATTAAACTCTTACATTCCCCAAAAACTTTCACTGTGATTGCTCCTCTTCTCCCATGGTTTTCTTGGATTCTGGAATCTTGTAGCACTCGCTAATGATCGGGTTTAGGGGCCGCCTTTAATGTTGTTTGTAATTCATTACATTGTAAAAAAAAGGTAAGCTCTAATTCACAGACCTTCGAAGACAGACCATATCCCCTTTCATCTTAGGCTAAATTTTCGGCTTAGCCACGGACCAGCATCCTGGAATCCTTGTCCTGGATCTTCAGAAAAAAACTGTCCGTCCACCACAAGAACTGATTTTCGTCCCCCTCTATCGGGACGCCCCCCTACCTCCGCTACGTAGCTTGTTAGTCATTCCATAATTTTGTCTTAGGTGGGAAATGGTGTCTTATGGACCCTGCCTTCAGAGATTTATGCTCGTTGTTTAACTGTTACTGTAAAATGTCACTGATGGTTTAAAAATCTCACATTTCTTAACGTCATAGTTTTTTTCATAAAATATTTTATTACAAACTAGAATGACAGTTTTACGCCCCTCCAACTAGTTTTACGCTCCTTCCCGCTTTATCGGCACTCGAAACCATTTTCTCTCGCACTTGACACTTTTATAGTTATCTATTGACCTATTATTATTTACAATTATTCTCATATTTTGGTAATAAATTATACCTCAGAATATTTTGCCTTCATTGGTTTTTTAATTTTCTTGAACTCTGCTGGTATTTTATTTTTAATGTAATTTCATTTTTTAGTTTTATTTTCTCTAAACAACAAAAATTAATTTAATTTTAATTTTGTATATAAGAAAAAATAATTCTTTCCTACTAAATATCTTTCGTCAACAAATTTTGAACCATCTTAAGATTCTGGGGCGGAGCCCTGTGGATGGATCTAAACCAAACTTCACAGGACCCATCCTGATAATATGTTAATAAATCTCTCCAAAATTCATTAACGTCTGGTCAGCTGTTTAGACGTTCATAACATATACACGTAGATATATACATCGGTTTTTTTACCATCCTAACCCTCTGGGGCGGAGTACTGTGGATAGATCTACACCAGACCTCACATGGGGTTTTTTACCATCCTAACCCTCTGGGGCGGAGTACTGTGGATAGATCCACACCAGACCTCACATGGGGTTTTTACCATCCTAACCCTCTGGGGCGGAGTACTGTGGATAGATCCACACCAGACCTCACATGGGTTTTTTTACCATCCTAACCCTCTGGGGCGGAGTACTGTGGATAGATCCACACCAGACCTCACATGGGGTTTTTACCATCCTAACCCTCTGGGGCGGAGTACTGTGGATAGATCCACACCAGACCTCACATGGGGTTTTTTACCATCCTAACCCTCTGGGGCGGAGTACTGTGGATAGATCCACACCAGACCTCACATGGGGTTTTTACCATCCTAACCCTCTGGGGCGGAGTACTGTGGATAGATCCACACCAGACCTCACATGGGGTTTTTTACCATCCTAACCCTCTGGGGCGGAGTACTGTGGATAGATCCACACCAGACCTCACATGGGGTTTTTTACCATCCTAACCCTCTGGGGCGGAGTACTGTGGATAGATCCACACCAGACCTCACATGGGGTTTTTTACCATCCTAACCCTCTGGGGCGGAGTACTGTGGATAGATCCACACCAGACCTCACATGGGGTTTTTACCATCCTAACCCTCTGGGGTGGAGTACTGTGGATAGATCCACACCAGACCTCACATGGGGTTTTTTACCATCCTAACCCTCTGGGGCGGAGTACTGTGGATAGATCCACACCAGACCTCACATGGGGTTTTTACCATCCTAACCCTCTGGGGCGGAGTACTGTGGATAGATCCACACCAGACCTCACATGGGGTTTTTTACCATCCTAACCCTCTGGGGCGGAGTACTGTGGATAGATACACACCAGACCTCACATGGGGTTTTTACCATCCTAACCCTCTGGGGCGGAGTACTGTGGATAGATCCACACCAGACCTCACATGGGGTTTTTTACCATCCTAACCCTCTGGGGCGGAGTACTGTGGATAGATCCACACCAGACCTCACATGAACCATTCTGGGAATATGTTACAACAATCTCTACAAATGTCATTACTTCTGTTCAGCTATTTAGACGTACATAAGATACATACATACACACATACTTATATAATTCGGTTTTTGAACCATCGTAAGCCTCTGGGGTGGAGCCCTCTTTATGGATCAACACCAAACCTCAAATAAAATATCCTGAAAATATGTCAAACAATCTCTCTAAATTTCATAAACTTCTGTTCAGCGGTTTTGGCGTCCACAAGATACAAACATCAGTTTTTTTACCATCTTGAGCGTCTGGGGCAGAGCCCTGTGGATGCATCTGCACCAAACTTTACATGAACCGTCCTGTGAATATGTTAACAAAATATTCCCAAATTTTATTAGCTTCTTTTCAGCGGTTTAGGCATCCATAAGCTACATACAAACATCAGTTTTTTAACCATCTTGAGAGTCTGAGGAAGAGCTCTGTGGATGTATCTCCATCAAACTTCACATAAATAGTCCTTTGAATATGTTAAAAAAATCTTTCCAAATATTATTAGCTTCTTTTCAGAGGTTTAAGCATCTAAACTATACATACAAACATCAGTTTTTGAACCATCCTAAGCCTCTGGGGCGGAGCCATATGGATGGATGTACACCAAACTTCACACAAACCATCCTGAGAATATGTTAATAAATCTCTTCAAATTTCATTAGATTCTGTTCAGCTGTTTGGACGTCCATAAGATACATACATACAGACATACTCGTACATATATACATCGGTTTTTTAACCATATTATGCCTCTAGGACAAAGCACTGTGGATGGATGTACACCAAACCTCAAACGAAGCATCCTAGGAATATGTCAAACAATTCCTTTAAATTTCATTAACTTCTGTTCGGCTGTTTAGACACCCATAAGATACATACATACATCGGTTTTTGAGCCATCGTAAGCATCTGGGGCGAAGCCCTGTGGATTGATCAACACCAAACCTCACAGGAGCCATCCCGGGAACATAATAAAAAAAAAACTTCAAATTTCATTAAATTCTGTTCAGTGGCTTAGGCGTCTACAAGATAGATAAATTTATACATATATACAGGCAAACATTCATGTTTATAGATATAGATATATAAATTAAAAATTGTATAAAATTCAATATTCTTGTTTAAAAAATTGTTTATTTAAACATTTAGCCACACACACACACACACACACACACACACACACACACACACACACACACACACACACACACACACACACACACACACACACACACACACACACACACACACACAAACACACACACACACACACACACACACACACACACACACACACACACACACACTAACACACACACACACACACACACACATACACACACACACACACACACACAAGTAATATATATATACATATATATATATATATATATATATATATATATATATAATGTAAATATATGTTATATATATTTATAATTATATTTATATATAATATTAATAAATATTCTTGTATTTGAATAACCTATGTTGTTTTAATATATACATGGTTTAATAAACACTTTTATAAAGAAGAATACTGTATTTTATTTTATTTTTTATATTTATTTCAAACAGAAGCCATTTCCTGAGTAACAGTATTAGCATTTTCGAAACTTATTTAATATCGTATAATTCTGTAAATACATCAGTACTCTAAGAAGAAATAAAATGTAAATGAAATAAAAGATGTTATTTTATACATCTCATTAGTCAGTTTCTGATGAAAAAGCTTTTTTTGTATTGGTCAAGGAAACATCATGTTCCATAACGTTATCGATTTCTAAAACATAGTCTCCAAACGAAATTTAACCTTTTAAGGGCCGATTTTCTTCCATTGCCCATAGGTATTCATTAATATGCATTTCTATTAGTGCTCTTTGACGGTTTTTATTATTTCCTGGCCGTTTATAATTAGTTGACGTTTTCATGTCAGTTTTGGTAGAAAAATGACCAATTGTACTTTCACAGTATACTATACACATTATTTGATTCATTACTAAGTAATAATGCTACACGATTTCTCACATTTACTGTTTATGAAACAAACTTTACTATTCAAAAGAACATTAGAGAATTAGAACGTTAAAAAAATTAAAGCAAACTAGATTATTTAAGAGGTCGATGAAAACACAGTAAAGTATAGTTTAAGTCGGGAACTATCAATTACCCATGAAGTATTGACGTTAGGGAATTAAAATTGTAACTTTATGGTTTATTGTGTAGGATTATTATGCCGGGAATCCTTAATATGAGGATAATGGGCGGGTAGATCGCTGAGAGGTTGGACAGATAATAATTTCTCTGTTGAACACTTTAATAGTGTAGAGAAATTATTTCAGCTTCGCAACGCACGGTTAAGGTCAGTGGAACTTGTGGCACCGAACTATCTCATTATAGGAGAAAGGAAGTGAATTTATCTTTAAGTCTGGTAAATATGTTCACTAGAAATTTGTATCTGCGTAAAAGGTTAAAGGTGTGTGAAAAACAATTTATTTCATGTGTTGTTGTAGCGGAAATTAATAATTCACGGGCCCTGACAACCAAACGGGGCCATGTTACTGATTCTGGGGGTTTTTCCTAAAATATTACTTTTATCACTCTTCTACGGGGTTCTCCATTGTTCATGGATTCTATTCGATTGCATATCTCGGTGGGCCGGTTACATTACCTAAAGACGCTCTTTACCCACCGTATTAATAGCGTGGATCACGAGATATCTGATATTTCGAATTTCTATTAACGAAACTGGACTCTCCCGGCTCATCAGTGCGTTTAGTGAAATACTTGGTTACTGGAGGATTCAACTGAAATGGGAGATATAGGACGAAATGTCGAAGTAGATGAAAGAGCAAGTACAATCATGAACGTTTGACTAAAACTCATTAGGTAGTTGTAGTGGTTGGTGGTATCGATAGGGACAGTAAAATGGGTTTCCTGGAAATTGAGGAAAAAAGATATTCAGCTACATTAATGCATTTAATATAGGAAAATGTAGATCCTGGAACGACGGTCGTCACCGATATGTGTTGGCGTTACAATTCTCTGAGTAAAAATGGATACCGACACAAAACTATCAATCATTCAATTAATTTTACCAGCCGTAACGTAAATACACAGACAATAGAAAGCTACTGGGCTAAAATAAAACATGATATGCGACGTAGAATAGGCGAATGTCAGTGGGTACTTTTGAAGTCTACCTTGTCGAGTACTTATGGAGAAATATGTTTTCGTCTCACCACATGTATGAAGAGTTTTTCGGAGGAATTCATTATATTTATCCTCAATGAGTGTATTAATATTCAAATGTAGATTATGAAAAAAGAAGAAAATGATTAAAAAAGAATATTACGTAAATATGTATTTTGAATAAATTAGGCACCTTGCTTTATGAAGAGAAATAGACGTTCTAGCTTAATCAATTTATTTTCAAATAATTAAAATAAGTTTGGTCTGTATTCACTTGGCGCTTCACTCAATGTAAGTTCAAGTGTAACTGATCTGAAAAAGTACCTTAATTAGAAGAGACGGGAACAAAAATATTTCTTCGTGTGTGGAAAGATAGTTGACAATAACAATAGGCCTTCTTCATTCAATAACAATAGGTGACCCTTGGAGGGATTGGATGGATTCTACCTTTCCCACTATGGTTATTGGTAGTCCGTCTCGTTGTCAAGACCCATTGTAACGGCCCTTATTTCTGTGTTCGCTAAACTATTAAAGCAAACTAGATTATTCATTAGGTCGATGCAAATTCTCAATAAAGTAGACTTAAAGCAAGAACTAACAATTACCGATGTAGATAATAAAAACCAAATAAAACAGTGGATAACCAATGTCTCTTAATAAAATTACTACTTCGAAGCCCCTAACATTATCGTTATTTATGCAAATGCATGAACTTACTGTGCTAAATGAGTTTTGAGTATCCCCTCTAACTTATACCTTAGTGTTAGATTATTTATTGTATATTTTATGGTTATTTTTAGAAAATTACATTTATTTACTATTTATTTGTGGTTGTTTTGGTAATTTATTGGTTTCATTTAATTTATATAAGGCTTATTTATATTGACTGTCTTAATTAAAGTAGCAGTATTTATTGTAATTATTATTATTAAGCAATAAAATGTAGGTTAAATGTGGAAATATATAAAATAATAAAATAGACTCTCGAAATAAAATTAAAAGTTTTTACGGATTCAAGTCCAACAATTATAACAAAGAAAACCTATTCCATTTTTTAACGATGTATGAAACCACGACTCGACGAACATAAGCAATTTTTTCTCATGTATTTCGTACCTTATAAGACAAGGATGGCAACAGGCAGGCACCATTATAAACAACGGGAATTATGGCATGCATTATACGTAGATATAACTATATTCCCTAATTTCCAAATTTGAAACCGCTGTTTGTTTACGTGATCAAAAAAAAGTCAGGCACTATGCGAAAGTTAAAGTTATCCTGAGTACCAACTGTCCACCTTAAATTATTAGGCATCAATTATACAGAACAATTCAGATACCATGTGTAAGTTGAAGCTGTTGTGTGTACCAACGTTCCAACTTAAAGTATTAGCCATGGATTATACAAAACAATTCAGACACAATGCTTATGTTAAAGCTATCATGTGTACCAACTTAAAGTATTCGCAATAGATTATACAAAAAAATGCAGAGACTATTCGTAAGTTAAAGATATCGTGTGTAGCAACCTTCCAACTTAAAGTATTAGCCATCGAGTATACGAAACATTTCAAATCAAATAATTTGATTAGTTAAAATAATAGTTGTTCTGTAGACGGAGTTTTCAAGTAGGCCTTATAAAAACACAGGATACAAAACCAAATCTTTCCAATTTATTACAAAATGTACTTTTTTGGATTTTAAGGAAAACGTGACAATACATGAGTTTACAGCATGTGTAAGGCTTAATAAGAAAAATTATTTTTTAGTAAGACGACCAGATTTTTTTGTCACCTAAAATTTCAGCCTATTTAGGGTCAACCTTTGTAGTTCCGATCATTAGAATTGATTTCAAATGCTCGTCTGACAAGAAAAATCTGTATTTAAATTTAACAAACTTCAGTTTTGAAAAAGTCTGCTCACACTTGTAGATAGATCCAAAACGAAAAAAAAACTTAGCTCGATAACTTCAAGCTGCATTTCTCCATACACTTTGTCAATGTCATACCTAAAAGGATTTTTACACATCTGAATGTCTTCTGCTGCACGGTCAAAGTCTTCAAAGCGGTTGTCAAACTTTTGACATAGTTTAGAGATGATTTCTAAAACGTAATCCTTGGTGAAGGTAGCAGTGTTTAGTGCACTCAAGTTCTAACAATATTCCAAGTGGTCAAAGTGGTGAAATAAAATGGCAAGTGAGAGACGAGTACTGTAGTTATACCTAATGGTAGAAATGCTTAAAAGGAAATATATTATTAAAAAAAATGTTTTCAGTAAACTAGTTTTCCGCGGGCAGGAAAAAATCTGTTCGGGGGCCGGATGTGTTATAGTTGGAGACTCCGATTATAATCGATGCCTAATATTTTAAGTTGGAATGTTGGTACAGACGATAGCTTTAACTTACGCATAGTGTCTGAATTGTTTTGTATAATCGATGGCTAATATTTTCCAGAAACCCTACACTGTAAAAGATCCATTGTTTGATGTAACGATTTCATGGAACTCTGTTAAAGAAAAAACGTTGCAGCTTGCTTGGAAGAAATTATCACCGAATTTAGTAACGAAAAAGGCAGGCGCAATTGAAAGAAATCCAATACAAGAGATGGCTAGCAGCATAAAAAATGTTTCAATTTAAAATCCTTTAAGGGATGTTTCTCAAAAGAATCATACAAACTAACTGATGAAGATTTTTTAATAATGGTAATCACAGATGAAAGAACAACTGACAGTGAATCATTAGAAAAGAAATAGTTCAAGATAAAGCAAACGCTTCATGAAGTAATGCTGCAGCCGCTTTTACAACGCTGTTAATTTTTATTGGAGGTGAGAAATGCTTCTCAGCTCAGGACGTTTTGCAGCTCCTTATGATTCATTAAAAATTTGTCGAAAAATGGGCATCACGTAGCATGCGGTCAGACATCCTTGATTATTTTAAAAATCATTAATAAATTATAATATCAATAACCTTTGTATATTTAAGTACATTGATGAATGTTTTATTATAATACGTTTTTTTATAAAATAAATTTCTTTATTTTCTTCTTATAAATTATGTGTGCGCGAGCTTGTGCTTTTATTAATACGGATGAAAATACAGTAGAATTATTGAATAGAAGCAGATAAAGAAGGTAAGATTTCAACAGTACATTCAATTTTACCTTGATAGATAGCACAACGTTATGTAGCACTGTACACATCGTACTGTACATAGGTTAGGTTCTATTATCCGGAAATGTTCAATAACCGCCAACATGGCGACCCTGAGGGTGCCAGATATTACAGATGTTACTGTAACCACCTTCAAAGCAGCATACAGAAATTCACGGGCTCCTAGATGGAACGTCAAAGAAGCTAACTGGCCCAGGTTCAACGAATTTACAAATACATTTTTGAACCAGCTCAAATTATTGACTCAACAGATTCAACTGTTAGTAACCTTAATTTTGCTCTCCCGGAATGGACTCAGAAGTCGATACTTAGGGGTCAAGTTAGGCAATATAAACATTTTTAAAATGCAGAAAACCGAGATAAAGCTAAGTATAAAGCAGAAAAGTCTAACTAACATAAGATCTTATCTTACTAAGATAGAGACAGTCAAAACTGAACAAAGAAAAGAAAATCTCGAAGCGAAACGCCTTTAGAAACTTTTGTAAGTTAACTAGACTTGAGGAAAGATGGTGCTGTGGCCCACAGTTACATCTCCCACGTTAATAGCGACTGGGCCCAAAAACAGCTCCAGGCTCTCATCTGTGGTAGTAAAACTTCCAGTGATGCGAAAGACATTGCAGTTGCGCTTTGTAAACACTTCGCCAATACCAGTCGCACACTATGTAATAGAAGAATTGTAAAAACCCTTAAAAATATCCAAAGAAACTTACCTCGTGATAAATCGTGCTACAAGTTCTTTAACCGTGAATTCGTAAATTGCCGAACTGAATTTGGGACTTTCACAGACAAAATCGGGAAAGCAGCAGGAGTGGATGAAAGTTTCCCAAAATTCCAAAAAAAACTTTGGGAGCAATGCAAAACTGGCTTGCTGTCATCTATCTCACTTGGAGAATGAATGTGCTACAGCAATGGAGAAAGGCTGAGATAGTTCCCCTCCTTAACCTGGAAAACGAACATAGATGAGAGCTACATACCGGTATCTCTCACCACTGATTGCATTAAATTTGCAGGGAGAATGATAATTAACCGACGTATCCAGTATATAGAGTCGATATAGTATAGAATAATCGATAACACCAAACTGGCTTTAGAAAGTATAAAGGCACCATGGACATAGGAAGATGTCAACACTGGCAGTCCTGAAAGACCTCAAGGCCTCTTACGATACAGTTTGGCAAACCATGCTCATCCACAAATTGATAAACCATAAGATATCTGGCAACGACTTTAACTGGATTAAGTCTTTCCGTGTCAAGATTTCTAACACTGCATCAAAATTTCGTATCCAGAGGCAATGCCTACCCCGGTAATTTCATGTACACTGTTCAAGCTTATGATAAACTGTTCTTAGATGACGTTATAGAATCCATGCGTGCCATACCTGATATTCAGGCCCTGTTGTATTAGGATGATCTTCTGTTATAGGCCAGCAGCGGTAACAACATTGCTCTAAAGAATATAATGAAGATTGCTGATACTTGGAAAATATCCAGAGCATGATGCCATTATTGTAAACAGCTTGAAAATGAAGTTCCAATTTTTCTCACTCTCCACCAGAATCCCAAAGGTGAGCTAAGTATAGAAGAACTGAATCTTGACTAGCAGCGATGTTATGAAATACTTGGTAGTTGCATTGAATCGGCGTATGTCACGTAACCACACATTTCCCAGTGTGCTGAAATAACTATAAACAGAACAAATTACTCAAGAGACTGAGTAGCTGAGAAACAGCTACTATTTGGAAAATTAACCAAGTTGTTCTAAAAACTCCCTATAAATCCTATAAGACCTATTCTAGGGTATGGTAGCGAAGGGACAGTCACAGCCAATAAATGCACTACGAATTTATTTTATTTAGTTAAAATTAATGCCTTAAGTGTGATTCCTGGTGCTGCGAAGTCCACCCCTATTAATGGAGGCTCTAACTGAGATTGGACTGTTACAAATACGCAAGGAGATGTAAGCCCTATGTATATGGGAGACAACGCTTGGTACGAATACCGTAAACCCACAGATAGACTCAAAGCCCAGCGAACATTACCAGGGGTTCAACCCTTGTCTCTTATTCTTTGTCTCTTACCAGGGGTTCTACCCTTGTCTGATAGACCTTCACTTTCTAAAGCATGTATCCTCGGATCACGAGCTTAGAAGTGTCGCCTTCCGAACTATCAATTAAGATACTTGTACCAGAATGCCTCTTAATTTACACTGTTGGATCATCTGTGCCTGGATCAGGTGTAACAGGTGCTTATACTATTCGTCATATTTTGAAGAATTTTTTGCTGTCGTGGCCCTCATTATCTATTAACGACGGTTAGGTAGCTGCCATAGATGCAGCAGCAATTGAGTTAGAGAATTAGACTGCTCCAGCTAAGGTTGGTTTCCTGGTTGACTCTAAGACCGCCATACTGAACATTTCTGGGAACTCACAAACTGACTGTAGAAGAACCATAGACTGTAGAAGAAGACGAAATGCTCTTAAATATGCCAGGTGGGTACTTCATTTCGAGTGGATTCTGAGCTATATAAACGTCATTGGCAATGAAAAGCCTGACCAGATAACCAAACAGGGGACAACCCTTCCCCATCTGAGAGGTCCAGCAAAAAAATGAATCACGTTCAAATGAAGGAACTCTCAGCAGTGGAAAGTCTTGTCTCGGGGTTACCAATTGATTATAACTAGCCCCGAGCTGTTATCGTTACAGGATTCAGATTGAAGACGGGTCATGAATACCTGGCTGCCCACCTCTACCACATTCATTTGTGTCTGCTGTGTGGTAGTGAAACTATCCCAAACAAATTCAAGATTCCACAGCCCAGGATTACAAGAATCCTACCTCTGGCACAACAACCCCAAGGATTGGTGACCAGTAATTGAGGTTTTAATTTCATTAAGTATTTATTGATCGATTGAAATATTTCTGCAATATTTAAATGAATATAATGTGAAATATTTATCTTATGGTTATCATGTCTTGTTTTGTTTTAGGTAAAATGTCCAAAACAAATGAAAACCACACACCAGCAAAATTGAAGTTATTGTTTTTAATGACTGGTTTACGTATTAAGAATTTCAAGCCGGAAGTATATTTTCCATACGTCATTACGGTGACTTTATTTTGGATCATCTCTTTCATACTGATTATTCTATACATGATCCAGAATCGTCATAATGACGTCATGGATGACGCAGTAGACGGCTTGAGTGGCATCGCTTTCGGCTTGGCAGTCATGGCATGCCTCATGGTAAACCTAATTCAAAGGAATAATTACTGCCTTGTTTTCAAGATTATGGAAGATGGGCTGTATAACTACGAAGCTCCAATCATTGAAGACGCAGACAAAATTAAAAACAAGTATAAAAGTAAACCTAGTCTCATTTTAAATACCATGATTATTTTCAACGGAATTTTTTATGTTTTAAAGCATTTATCACCTTTTCTCTACGGAACTGTTCAGATAATCTACAACAAGGTGTATGATATTCAACGTCTACCTTTATCACTTAAATGCTGGATTCCATTCTCTATAAATACAGTCCCCAGGTATATATTTGCTTATTTTTTCACAATGGTCCCTACGCTTTTTAGTATCTTCATCTATATGTCTTACATTTCCTTTCAGTTCATTACAATTATGAATTTTCTTTGTGAAACTGAAATTCTGTCATTATCGTTAAAATCGCTGAAAGCAAGAGCCTTTTCATTAGCTGACCAAATGTCTTCACAGAGAGTGGATATGCATCGAGTGGACGAATGCTTCAATGTATTGACAAAGCAGGCTATTCAACACCACCAGCAAATAATAATGTAAGTGGGAATAATTCAAAATATCTATTTAAAATTTGATTAGAATAAAAAATTCACTATTTAAAAATAAATATTTATCAAATAAACAATAATTATACTAATTACACTTTTGCTATTACTTGCGACTTTTAGTTAGCAAATGTCTGGTCGCAAGTAATAGCAAAAGTGTAATTTGTAATTTACAACCAGCTCGTCATGAACAACAACAAGATTTCGATAAATAATTATACTATTTTAATTTTTTTAAACTAGTTTCAAAATACAAAATAAATCAAATTTAGTTATTCTCTTAAACTCGCGTGATAATGAGGAACGGTTGCAGAACGAATTAGTTAAAAATGAACCGTTAGTAATAAATTAGTGCATTACATTATGAATATTACATGTGTCGGGGAAGTTATGTTACTTCGTCATCTCTGCAATCTTGAGGCAAGTTCTCATTATAACACTGATCGCCATTAGGATTGTAATTTCAGGTAGGCCTATAATTAATTATTCATTAAATTTTCATAAACATTTACTCTTGCATTTAGAGATATATAATATGCATCTCCTTCAAGGAATTGTTGTCTAAATCCAATAAAGGGCTCTGTCAGAGTTTTGTCAGGAAACTTCTAACTAAAGATTTCTTTAAAGTAATCGAAAATTTTCAAATTCTAATATCACTTAAGTCTTTATTCTATGGTCCCTAATTATAAGTTTTTTCTTCTTTTTTTTTAAGATCCATGAATTATTTTTTTTATTTCCTATGTAGAAAAATACAAAGTAATATATTCTTCTTACTGAAGTAATAACTATTTAATATGTTTGAGGTTAATGACAGATCACAGACAAATTCATGGAAAATTTTTCATGGGGTAAACTCAAATGGTTAAAATTAGAAATTAAATATCTTTATAGTAAATTAGCTAATTTAGAATTAAAAAAGTACAATTTACACCTCAAATTAGCAAAGGATATTGACGCTATGATTTGGAATAATTTTTGTAGAAAAATGTATGTAATAAATAAGCATAAAATTGATTGTAAGGTAAAAAATCTGGATAAGAAATTTGTAGCAATTAGTAAACATTTAAATTTGGATGAAATAGGTAATAATAATAAAAACCCTACCTGTCCGTTAGTTCGTAATGAATCTAGCCAAACTTTTAATAGAGATGATGATGACATGGTCATGGAAATGTACATAGGGGTTTAATCTTAAGTAACTTGTTTTATTTGTTATTTTTGATTATTTTTGTGGTATTGGGGTTCTTTTTATTGTAATATATTGTACCACTGTGCTCTTGATATTGTGTATTATCATGGCTTCCCGGTCAACTGAGCAAAACCTTTTTAGTAAGTTAAGTTTAAAAATAAGTTCATTACAAGTAGATATCGGTTTTTTGAAAAAATGTCAACGTTTTAAAGTTTTTGCTAAATTTATAAACGGTTTCCTCATTAATCTTAATAATTCACGTACCAAGAGAGTTATCGAATTTGCGAAACTCAAATGGTTAAAATTAGAAATTAAATATCTTTATAGTAAATTAGCTAATTTAGAATTAAAAAAGTACAATTTACACCTCAAATTAGCAAAGGATATTGACGCTATGATTTGGAATAATTTTTGTAGAAAAATGTATGTAATAAATAAGCATAAAATTGATTGTAAGGTAAAAAATCTGGATAAGAAATTTGTAGCAATTAGTAAACATTTAAATTTGGATGAAATAGCTAATAATAATAAAAACCCTACCTGTCCGTTAGTTCGTAATGAATCTAGCCAAACTTTTAATAGAGATGATGATGACATGGTCATCGAAATGTACATAAGGGTTTAATCTTAAGTAACTTGTTTTATTTGTTATTTTTGATTATTTTTGTGGTATTGGGGTTCTTTTTATTGTAATATATTGTACCACTGTGCTCTTGATATTGTGTATTATCATGGCTTCCCGGTCAACTGAGCAAAACCTTTTTAGTAAGTTAAGTTTAAAAATAAGTTCATTACAAGTAGATATCGGTTTTTTGAAAAAATGTCAACTTTTTAAAGTTTTTCCTAAATTTATAAACGGTTTCCGCATTAATCTTAATAATTCACGTACCAAGAGAGTTATCGAATTTGCGAAACTCAAATGGTTAAAATTAGAAATTAAATATCTTTATAGTAAATTAGCTAATTTAGAATTAAAAAAGTACAATTTACACCTCAAATTAGCAAAGGATATTGACGCTATGGTTTGGAATAATTTTTTGTCGAAAAATGTATGTAATAAATAAGCATAAAATTGATTGTAAGGTAAAAAATCTGGATAAGAAATTTGTAGCAATTAGTAAACATTTAAATTTGGATGAAATAGCTAATAATAATAAAAACCCTACCTGTCCGTTAGTTCGTAATGAATCTAGCCAAACTTTTAATAGGGATGATGATGACATGGTCATCGAAATGTACATAAGGGTTTAATCTTAAGTAACTTGTTTTATTTGTTATTTTTGATTATTTTTGTGGTATTGGGGTTCTTTTTATTGTAATATATTGTACCACTGTGCTCTTGATATTGTGTATTATCATGGCTTCCCGGTCAACTGAGCAAAACCTTTTTAGTAAGTTAAGTTTAAAAATAAGTTCATTACAAGTAGATATCGGTTTTTTGAAAAAATGTCAACGTTTTAAAGTTTTTGCTAAATTTATAAACGGTTTCCGCATTAATCTTAATAATTCACGTACCAAGAGAGTTATCGAATTTGCGAAACTCAAATGGTTAAAATTAGAAATTAAATATCTTTATAGTAAATTAGCTAATTTAGAATTAAAAAAGTACAATTTACACCTCAAATTAGCAAAGGATATTGACGCTATGGTGTGGAATAATTTTTGTAGAAAAATGTATGTAATAAATAAGCATAAAATTGATTGTAAGGTAAAAAATCTGGAAAAGAAATTTGTAGCAATTAGTAAACATTTAAATTTGGATGAAATAGGTAATAATAATAAAAACCCTACCTGTCCGTTAGTTCGTAATGAATCTAGCCAAACTTTTAATAGAGATGATGATGACATGGTCATCGAAATGTACATAAGGGTTTAATCTTAAGTAACTTGTTTTATTTGTTATTTTTGATTATTTTTGTGGTATTGGGGTTCTTTTTATTGTAATATATTGTACCACTGTGCTCTTGATATTGTGTATTATCATGGCTTCCCGGTCAACTGAGCAAAACCTTTTTAGTAAGTTAAGTTTAAAAATAAGTTCATTACAAGTAGATATCGGTTTTTTGAAAAAATGTCAACGTTTTAAAGTTTTTGCTAAATTTATAAACGGTTTCCTCATTAATCTTAATAATTCACGTACCAAGAGAGTTATCGAATTTGCGAAACTCAAATGGTTAAAATTAGAAATTAAATATCTTTATAGTAAATTAGCTAATTTAGAATTAAAAAAGTACAATTTACACCTCAAATTAGCAAAGGATATTGACGCTATGATTTGGAATAATTTTTGTAGAAAAATGTATGTAATAAATAAGCATAAAATTGATTGTAAGGTAAAAAATCTGGATAAGAAATTTGTAGCAATTAGTAAACATTTAAATTTGGATGAAATAGCTAATAATAATAAAAACCCTACCTGTCCGTTAGTTCGTAATGAATCTAGCCAAACTTTTAATAGAGATGATGATGACATGGTCATCGAAATGTACATAAGGGTTTAATCTTAAGTAACTTGTTTTATTTGTTATTTTTGATTATTTTTGTGGTATTGGGGTTCTTTTTATTGTAATATATTGTACCACTGTGCTCTTGATATTGTGTATTATCATGGCTTCCCGGTCAACTGAGCAAAACCTTTTTAGTAAGTTAAGTTTAAAAATAAGTTCATTACAAGTAGATATCGGTTTTTTGAAAAAATGTCAACTTTTTAAAGTTTTTCCTAAATTTATAAACGGTTTCCGCATTAATCTTAATAATTCACGTACCAAGAGAGTTATCGAATTTGCGAAACTCAAATGGTTAAAATTAGAAATTAAATATCTTTATAGTAAATTAGCTAATTTAGAATTAAAAAAGTACAATTTACACCTCAAATTAGCAAAGGATATTGACGCTATGGTTTGGAATAATTTTTTGTCGAAAAATGTATGTAATAAATAAGCATAAAATTGATTGTAAGGTAAAAAATCTGGATAAGAAATTTGTAGCAATTAGTAAACATTTAAATTTGGATGAAATAGCTAATAATAATAAAAACCCTACCTGTCCGTTAGTTCGTAATGAATCTAGCCAAACTTTTAATAGAGATGATGATGACATGGTCATCGAAATGTACATAAGGGTTTAATCTTAAGTAACTTGTTTTATTTGTTATTTTTGATTATTTTTGTGGTATTGGGGTTCTTTTTATTGTAATATATTGTACCACTGTGCTCTTGATATTGTGTATTATCATGGCTTCCCGGTCAACTGAGCAAAACCTTTTTAGTAAGTTAAGTTTAAAAATAAGTTCATTACAAGTAGATATCGGTTTATTGAAAAAATGTCAACTTTTTAAAGTTTTTCCTAAATTTATAAACGGTTTCCGCATTAATCTTAATAATTCACGTACCAAGAGAGTTATCGAATTTGCGAAACTCAAATGGTTAAAATTAGAAATTAAATATCTTTATAGTAAATTAGCTAATTTAGAATTAAAAAAGTACAATTTACACCTCAAATTAGCAAAGGATATTGACGCTATGGTTTGGAATAATTTTTTGTCGAAAAATGTATGTAATAAATAAGCATAAAATTGATTGTAAGGTAAAAAATCTGGATAAGAAATTTGTAGCAATTAGTAAACATTTAAATTTGGATGAAATAGGTAATAATAATAAAAACCCTACCTGTCCGTTAGTTCGTAATGAATCTAGCCAAACTTTTAATAGGGATGATATGACATGGTCATCGAAATGTACATAAGGGTTTAATCTTAAGTAACTTGTTTTATTTGTTATTTTTGATTATTTTTGTGGTATTGGGGTTCTTTTTATTGTAATATATTGTACCACTGTGCTCTTGATATTGTGTATTATCATGGCTTCCCGGTCAACTGAGCAAAACCTTTTTAGTAAGTTAAGTTTAAAAATAAGTTCATTACAAGTAGATATCGGTTTTTTGAAAAAATGTCAACGTTTTAAAGTTTTTGCTAAATTTATAAACGGTTTCCGCATTAATCTTAATAATTCACGTACCAAGAGAGTTATCGAATTTGCGAAACTCAAATGGTTAAAATTAGAAATTAAATATCTTTATAGTAAATTAGCTAATTTAGAATTAAAAAAGTACAATTTACTCCTCAAATTAGCAAAGGATATTGACGCTATGGTTTGGAATAATTTTTGTAGAAAAATGTATGTAATAAATAAGCATAAAATTGATTGTAAGGTAAAAAATCTGGAAAAGAAATTTGTAGCAAGTAGTAAACATTTAAATTTGGATGAAATAGGTAATAATAATAAAAACCCTACCTGTCCGTTAGTTCGTAATGAATCTAGCCAAACTTTTAATAGGGATGATGATGACATGGTCATCGAAATGTACATAAGGGTTTAATCTTAAGTAACTTGTTTTATTTGTTATTTTTGATTATTTTTGTGGTATTGGGGTTCTTTTTATTGTAATACAATATTGTACCACTGTGCTCTTGATATTGTGTATTATCATGGCTTCCCGGTCAACTGAGCAAAACCTTTTTAGTAAATTAAGTTTAAAAATAAGTTCATTAAAAGTAGATATCGGTTTTTTGAAAAAATGTCAACGTTTTAAAGTTTTTGCTAAATTTATAAACGGTTTCCGCATTAATCTTAATAATTCACGTACCAAGAGAGTTATCGAATTTGCGAAACTCAAATGGTTAAAATTAGAAATTAAATATCTTTATAGTAAATTAGCTAATTTAGAATTAAAAAAGTACAATTTACACCTCAAATTAGCAAAGGATATTGACGCTATGGTTTGGAATAATTTTTGTAGAAAAATGTATGTAATAAATAAGCATAATATTGATTGTAAGGTAAAAAATCTGGAAAAGAAATTTGTAGCAATTAGTAAACATTTAAATTTGGATGAAATAGCTAATAATAATAAAAACCCTACCTGTCCGTTAGTTCGTAATGAATCTAGCCAAACTTTTAATAGGGATGATGATGACATGGTCATCGAAATGTACATAAGGGTTTAATCTTAAGTAACTTGTTTTATTTGTTATTTTTGATTATTTTTGTGGTATTGGGGTTCTTTTTATTGTAATATATTGTACCACTGTGCTCTTGATATTGTGTATTATCATGGCTTCCCGGTCAACTGAGCAAAACCTTTTTAGTAAGTTAAGTTTAAAAATAAGTTCATTAAAAGTAGATATCGGTTTTTTGAAAAAATGTCAACGTTTTAAAGTTTTTGCTAAATTTATAAACGGTTTCCGCATTAATCTTAATAATTCACGTACCAAGAGAGTTATCGAATTTGCGAAACTCAAATGGTTAAAATTAGAAATTAAATATCTTTATAGTAAATTAGCTAATTTAGAATTAAAAAAGTACAATTTACACCTCAAATTAGCAAAGGATATTGACGCTATGGTTTGGAATAATTTTTGTAGTAAAATGTATGTAACAAATAAGCATAAAATTGATTGTAAGGTAAAAAATCTGGAAAAGAAATTTGTAGCAATTAGTAAACATTTAAATTTGGATGAAATAGGTAATAATAATAAAAACCCTACCTGTCCGTTAGTTCGTAATGAATCTAGCCAAACTTTTAATAGAGGATGATGATGACATGGTCATCGAAATGTACATAAGGGTTTAATCTTAAGTAACTTGTTTTATTTGTTATTTTTGATTATTTTTGTGGTATTGGGGTTCTTTTTATTGTAATATATTGTACCACTGTGCTCTTGATATTGTGTATTATCATGGCTTCCCGGTCAACTGAGCAAAACCTTTTTAGTAAGTTACGTTTAAAAATAAGTTCATTACAAGTAGATATCGGTTTTTTGAAAAAATGTCAACGTTTTAAAGTTTTTCCTAAATTTATAAACGGTTTCCGCATTAATCTTAATAATTCATGTACCAAGAGAGTTATCGAATTTGCGAAACTCAAATGGTTAAAATTAGAAATTAAATATCTTTATAGTAAATTAGCTAATTTAGAATTAAAAAAGTACAATTTACACCTCAAATTAGCAAAGGATATTGACGCTATGGATTGGAATAATTTTTGTAGAAAAATGTATGTAACAAATAAGCATAAAATTGATTGTAAGGTAAAAAATCTGGATAAGAAATTTGTAGCAATTAGTAAACATTTAAATTTGGATGAAATAGGTAATAATAATAAAAACCCTACCTGTCCGTTAGTTCGTAATGAATCTAGCCAAACTTTTAATAGAGGATGATGATGACATGGTCATCGAAATGTACATAAGGGTTTAATCTTAAGTAACTTGTTTTATTTGTTATTTTTGATTATTTTTGTGGTATTGGGTTCTTTTTATTGTAATATATTGTACCACTGTGCTCTTGATATTGTGTATTATCATGGCTTCCCGGTCAACTGAGCAAAACCTTTTTAGTAAGTTACGTTTAAAAATAAGTTCATTACAAGTAGATATCGGTTTTTTGAAAAAGTGTCAACGTTTTAAAGTTTTTCCTAAATTTATAAACGGTTTCCGCATTAATCTTAATAATTCATGTACCAAGAGAGTTATCGAATTTGCGAAACTCAAATGGTTAAAATTAGAAATTAAATATCTTTATAGTAAATTAGCTAATTTAGAATTAAAAAAGTACAATTTACACCTCAAATTAGCAAAGGATATTGACGCTATGGTTTGGAATAATTTTTGTAGAAAAATGTATGTAACAAATAAGCATAAAATTGATTGTAAGGTAAAAAATCTGGATAAGAAATTTGTAGCAATTAGTAAACATTTAAATTTGGATGAAATAGGTAATAATAATAAAAACCCTACCTGTCCGTTAGTTCGTAATGAATCTAGCCAAACTTTTAATAGAGAAGAAATTAATTTATTAAGTAAAGGGTTAAATTTTGCACATTGTAATTACACTAACAAAACTGTAGTTGATATAGTAGCTAATATAGAAAGTAGTATTTCTAATTTAAAAGAGTCAGATAAAAATTACATAAGAAACGCCTGTAAAATTAAAATAGAAAATAATATTCGTATGGCCAATAAACCGGCTAATGTTAAAAATAATTTTGAGTTAGTTAAAGGTCTTTGTAACAAAGATTGTTATTATTTAAAAGCTGATAAGGGTAATACAATTGTAGTTTTAGATAAGAACGATTATGTCAATAGAGTAACTAAAATGTTAGAAGAAGGCCCTTATCAGAAAATTGTTAAAAACCCACTAAATAAGTTTGTTCAAGTTACAATTGATACTATTAAGAATTGTAGTTTAGTCATTCCTAAGAAAGATATTTATAAGTTTCAAATTTCTAATCCTGTTATACCTAGGTTATATTGCCTTCCAAAAATCCACAAGGAAGGGAAAGCAATGAGACCTATAGTTTCTGGGATTGATTCCCCAACCTACGTTTTATCAAAATGGTTAGCCTATAAATTTACTTCTTTAAAAGAAAAACGTGGTATGTTTCCTATTAAAAACAACATAGAATTTGTCAACAAGGTTAAGAATATAAAACTTAGTAGTACTGATATTATGGTATCTTTTCCTAGCATTCCTGTTAAAGAAACTATATTGTTATGTTGAAGATTTTTTAAAAGAAAACAACATCGAACCTATTAAAATAAACGAATATGTCAAATTAACTGGAATATGTATGTACCAAAATTTCTTTAAATTTAATAATGAATTTTATAAACAATGTGATGGAACTGCTATGGGTAACAGTTTGTCTCCTTTCATTGCTGAGCTTTTTATGAGCAGATTTGAAGAAAACTTAAAGAATAGTATTACTTATTTTCCTAGGATTTGGTTAAGATATGTTGACGATGTTTTTGCGATCTTTGATAGCAGTAAATGTAATGTTGATGTTTTTGTAAACCAACTTAATAGTATACATAGTTCCATTAAGTTTACTTATGAATTAGAAACTAATAGTCGTTTACCATTTTTAGATATTCTGTGTATTAAAAATCATGAAAAAATTGAATTTGATATTTACAGGAAACCTACTAACAATAACAGATATATTTTAAATAGTTCCAACCATTGTTATACACATAAAATAGCAGCATTTAACAGTTTGGTTAACAGAGCTATCAATGTACCACTTAGTCCTAGACGATTTTATAAGGAAATTAATTATATCAAAGGAGTGGCTAGATATAACGATTTTGATACCAAAATTATAGATAATATTGTTAGAAACAACGATTAAAATATGTTTTGAACACAACTACCACTCTTCAAAAAGAAGTTAAAAAATGTAATTTTATTAGTTTACCTTTCGATAATATTTTAACAAAAGGGTTAGACTCTATTTTTAAAAAGGTAAATGTTAAGATAGCCTATAAAACTCAAAATAAACTCAAGCATTTATTATGTAACCCGAAAGATAAAATTCTAATGTTGGAAAAATCAGGTATTTATAAGATAATTTGTAGTACTTGTAACGAGATGTATATAGGTCAAACAAAAACAAAAATTGTAACCAGATATAAAGAACATCTTGCCCATATTAAATATGAAAGACCTGAAAAATCAAGTGTAGCAGAACATGTCCTTAGTAATCAGCATGATTTAGATAAAAATGTTATATAAGCTAAATGTATAAACTCAAAAAAGTTACTTAATAGTTATGAAAGTGTTTTTATAGTCAAATCAAATTGTAAATTAATGAATGCAGATAAAGGACCTATTCCTTACTCACCATTATATACTTTATTTAAATAGCTTTCTTCAAATTACGATGTTTTAATCTAATTACTTTTAGTTTATTAATTGTTATTGCTGTAGTTTTTATTACATATGTATTATTATAATGTAATTTTTGACATAACCTATTGGGTTCCTGATGGCCGATCGTTATTTGTCGGTCGAGGGCGGAGAGGGGGCGGAGCTTACCTCACGCCTATATATAGCGACCGCGGAGAACGATTGGTATCATTCTAGTTTGTAACTTCTTGTGTGTTAGATTGTGTTTTGTAACAAGACCCTCTGATGATGATGACATGGTCATCGAAATGTACATAAGGTTTTAATCTTAAGTAACTTGTTTTATTTGTTATTTTTGATTATTTTTGTGGTATTGGGGTTCTTTTTATTGTAATATATTGTACCACTGTGCTCTTGATATTGTGTACAGAATAACAAATTCACTTCACATGTTTTATCAACTACCACTTACTGCGTTTATAACTAGTTGCCCCATGTAGGAGTTTATTAATACCGCCAGTAGTGCTCCCACAAAGAAACCCAAATAAGATAGAGTTGATGAGGTCAAACGTAAATCCTGAAAAAAGTAAATTGCAATTATTGCAACGTCTAATCCAAACTACAAAACACTGATTAATATTTAACTTTAAAACATTTGCACATAAGACGTTAGGTTGAAGAATTGTTCTTTATCTTTGTTTTGTAGTTACTTTTCAGAAAACAAAATGTAAAATATATAGTAATGAGCCTTCTAGTTAATGCCATTGTTGTCTGAGGGATGGTTGTCGTACATTTAGCTACAACATTTTGTCTCGTAAATTTATTCTTTGCAACACGAATGATAAATAATTGAGAGTTTTAGCAGCAAACCATTTACATAACATTGGTTAACCCCATTGTTGTGCGGGGAAAGATTGATGGAGTAGCTAACGCTATTAAATAGTCTAGACTAATTCTAATAACCTTTTTTGTTCACTGTTACACATGGCAGGTAATTATGATACTCTAAATAAGAATATAAATCCTAGCGGAAAAGTAGAAAATTAGAAAAAAGTAGAAATAACATATATATTTCACACTAAATCTCCCACTAGCCCTATGTTTTATGGTTCGTCTTTTATATAGTATTTGAAAATCTGTAAAGGAAATGCGACATCCGGAAACTGTAGCAAAAAAAATTATATACAACTTATAGGGATGTTTAATCTAAATTATTTAGGTACAAGCTTGTAACATGTAGACTTCTGTAATTATTTAAACCTATTTTGTATTTTTTTAACTATACTAAAGGTGTTAAATACCTATAAAGACCCAAGCCTGTTATTGTGGTAGTTTAGTTTAATTTAGTAACCTGGGGGTCCTTACCTGTCGTGAAAACTGTCTTATGCTGATCCAATGACAGACCATTAAATCTTTGTTATTCAAAATGTTTTGCTCGGAAAGATGCAGTTACAGCTTATGACTCAAAATAGCCAGGCGCCTGATAATAACATACTATTTTACGAAATATAATTAGAGTTATGTTTACAAACGTGATTTAGTGTAAATGTAAGGTTAGCGAGGAACAAATAAATTTGGTGAATATTACCTATTATCTTTAGTTATTACTTAATATTATTTTTTTCCATGCAGGGAGTTGAATTACGCAGCGCCTTTTAAAGCTCAAACTGGGAGGACTTCCCGAAATTCCTCAAAAAAGACTTACTCATTATAGGAGAAATGACGAACAGACCTCTATGTTTGAAGATTGCCGGACTGTACATATTTCATTTGGAAACCTTCACATCAGTAAGTGTCCAGTACTTTTTACGGTTATATTGGAAATATAAAACTGTTTGTGGAGTTTAAGCAAGTTTAGGCTACATTTACTTTAAGTAACAGTATACTTCTTACATTAATTTGCATATTTATTCTAAAGTTAAGATTTGTTAGAATATAGTTTTTTATATACGTCAAGAACATCGACAGAGAGATATTAAAACATTTATAGAAACATATTACTATGAATAAAAACAGAATTATAATTAAAAATGTCAGGTGTTGACCTTGTTAATAGTTATTTCTTTTACTTTCAGGTTCTTCAGGCCACGTATACTTATTTCAACGTACTTCGAACTTTACGAATTAAAGATTTTTCTTAATAAACAAGTAATGTAAAAAACAATTTCAAGTAAATTCCTACTGAGGTTAACAAAGAAATATTTTATTTTAGTTGCCCTAGAGGACTATTTATGACTTTGTGTGGTAACCATGGCAAAAGTTTAAGGCTGTACAATTGAGGTTTCGACGACAACCAGATGGGGGAGAAACAATTCATATACATCTTTGAGAAATATACCTCTTGTTATCGGAAAGTTGGCGCATTGTCAAGGTGCTCTGGATATCTAACATGAAGATTCCCAGTTTGAATCCGGCTGGACCCCTCAAATTTTATAATTTACTTATTGAATAAATATTTGAAAAACTGTATTAACATCAATTTTCATCCAATATAGGTTACAAAAAATTATTTGAACTTGATTGGATAAATAAACACGTATTTTATTAACGACTTATAATTTGTACAATATATGTATCAGGAGAGTGTAAACTAATAAAAGGAATTTAAAAATAGAAAAAAGTTTATTTTTTCTTGATGTATCTGGTGAAAATAATTTTATTTATATTTAAACAAAGTTATGAATGGCCATTTCCCAATCACGTCAAATTAACGAAACTGTATCGTGAAATCTTTAAGCTTCAAAGAAAATTCGTCTACATCAGATGATTTTGTTGTGTTCTATGGTTTCAACTAATAGACTTACGTTTGTGATTTAGCTGTAGAAAGGCGGCAAAATGTTTCCCTGAGCTATTCATTACTTTTATAAGTGTGTGACGTTTTCCGATGCTATGGAACTAAAGCCTAATTAACAGAACCTAAACTGGAATTATACAACCAATAAATTGTATCCTACCTGATTTTATGTAAATTTTAATACAAATTCTTACTATCGTTTCAATTTAATTTCTTTGTCGATTATTTTTATTTAAATCAAAGTAATGCCCTAATCTTCACTATGCTGTTGAGTCACTTGTTCCACTGAATATAAAAATTTAATAAAGGATTTTATATTTTATTTTTTCTTCATGATTTTTATAATAAGGTAATGTAATATTTACTTGCAATAATTAATAAGTCCAAGTAAGTTTGGTTTTTTGCCATTACCAAATAGAACTCTCATTACTTTTGTATACAAAACAGATTAGAGATAGATGCCTTTAATGTAGGTTATAGTTGTAAGACGATAATTATCATCTCGAACTAAGATGATAAAATTAATCGAACCTCAGGTAACCTATTGCCCGATCATTATGAACTATAGTATAACTTACTAAATAATTAGATTTTAAATTACTAAAACTTAAATATATTATAAAAATATATATTTCGAACCTATATTTAAAGAAATAGATAACCCCATGACAAAGTCTTTGAACAATACTACGTAAAATTGAAAATCTTTTGTTAGATTGAAAAGGTACTTAGACGTAGACAAGGATAAAACCCTATTTTCAATAAAATCGACATATTGCACTATGTTAATTTTACATATCGATACTGATAACACGTACTGCATACCATTAAATAAAATATTTTTTTTTCTGAATGCGTTTTACACTTTAACAAAAATTTTCTTCCTTAAAATGTAACACCTTATTCGCCTTATTATTTGTTACGGACTTATACAATTAAATTTTCTGTCTCAAACACTATCTTCGAATTGAAAGGCCTTGTCTTATCAACGTTCGGCTATCGTCTTATCGGTTGAAATGTCTTGAATAGTTCCTTCTGCGACGTGATTCGTCTGGTAGGACGTCTGATAAACTGCTTGGATGAATATAGATGTATGTTTTCTAATGTGGGAAAAGCGTGGTTACTTTTGATAGCGTGTGTGGCTAAATTTGAATTGTAAGTGTTTGGTTTTAATGTATGGTTTTAGGTGTTCCTTATATCTGTCTTTTAATTTCTTTTTTTGACCAGTGTGTAATCTGTTACAGTCTGGACAATATGTTTTATAAATTCCCTTATTAAGTCAAGGACATGTTTTCTCCGGTTGGGTTATTTCTTTGGATATGCTTCCTGTATTTTTGTATGTTATGTTAATATTGTTATTTTTCGTATTTTAGCTATTCCTTTTATATTGTATTCTGTGTATGTGAATGTGGTCCATTTTTTTATCGTTTTTGGTTGATGTTTTGGATGTTAATTTAGTTAATATTTTTAATTCTAATTCATCTAATTTTTGTATTGTATTCATTTTTGGGATATTTGATATATTATGTTTTTATTTTTTTTCCATTTTCAGTGGGATTTTTTAGCATTCTGTATAAAAGTGAATTATAGGGAGCCGTTTTATGTTGTAGGTTAGAGTGGTTTCTTCTAATAAGTGGTGTTATGAGTTCTTCTATTAGGGTGGTGACCTTCTAATAATTAGATAATTGAAACCTACGTAGATAACCTAATATACAATTACAAAAGCTATCTATTTACGTTAAAATGTTTGTTTAAACGTAATACTCATTTTAAAGCATATCTATCCACAATTAAATTATTACTCATTAAATACTACAACTAACAAAATGCTTATTTATGATTTATTTCTTTAATAGAGCCATATTTTAGTTTATAATCTAAAATAATTATCCACCTTACACTACAGGCAAACGTTTGATGGAAAACCAATTTTGGAAATTAATATAATTATTTAAATATATCTCTCTAATGCTATTTCTGTTTTATAAATTTTTGTTTTTCAATTAAAAACGATTCGAAATAAAGTTATAAGTAAACAGAACTTGACGTTTGTAAAAACTTTCAAAATGTCCTTATTTTCGATCTTGTCTTTGTGCGTTGTTCATTTCCATAAGGTCTGTATTCCATTACTACTGAATATTATAAGATATTGTCATGTTCTTTCTTCTTCTTCGATTATATTTTCACTTTGAATGTGTTAATAATTTTTGATTGTTTCGAATTTGGACTCACTTTTCTAACATCACATAATTTATGGCTTCCTATAAAAGTTTGTAAAATTTGGCGTCCTATACTTTCAAAGTTATTGATTGGCTGTTACATCGTCGCGATTGTTCGTTTTTAATACTTGGGCATCAAGGCCGAATCACATCTAGCACTCTATACTAAATATTATTATTGGAGAAATAACATAAAGCTTCTCATTCTTTCAGAGGCTTGGATACAACCGTTAGGGACGCTAAAAATGTTTTAATCCCCGTGAAATCTGTTGTCGACCCAGTTTTTATCGTGTTCTCCAATCACAGCAGCGCCGTGGTGGCAACAAGTTTGTTTAATCATAACCTCGAACTCCTTGTCATTAATTTTTCTGTTGTCTGGACTCTTATAAAAGAGGGTAATTTTACAAGAAGTAGGCCCTGTTTACTTTTTTTTCAAGTTTTGTTTCAATAATTTCCTCGCTTTTATATGTTAACAATTTACGAGGACTAATACATTCCATATGACCAAATTTATTTTAATACTAGTTATGAAGCTATATTTTTTTGAAAAAATTGTTTGTAAATCGAATTATTTATGGAAATATTATTTCCACAAATTTCAATAACCTATACAGTTTTAATGTGTTAAATTTAAATTTAGCTTATACTAATTTTGTTTCGTTATCTGTTACTAATCTGGTTTAGTCTATTTTGTGGTAATAACCATTAACTTGGCCAAATTCCCTGTTAATCTAGCCAAGGGTGAACACATAAGTCTGAAATGGGAAAGTTTTAATTAGGTGGGTCTAAGTTAAAGTAAAGTTAAAGGAGGGAATTATAGTTATTTTATTTAAATCAAGAAAATAATTCTTGTTGATTAATTAAAAGAACCTAAGGGCTTGTGAAAAGAAATTTGTATAAAAACGGTGATCCGCGAATAAAAAAAAAAATTGTTGTGATTAAAGTTATAGTGAAAGGTTTTGTGAATCAAGGTATTGTGTTTTCACAAGAGCATTTTAACAAGTGTCAAGGAAGTGAGAAAGGGTTCATCTGAAGGAATTGGAACGAACTTAAGTATTGCAATCTCTGTTTTTTTTTATAATATAATACGTCTTCTAAATTTCTGGTCAATACGTTATGATTTTAATTTCTTTATAAAATTTTCGTTATTGTAATAAGATTAATAATAAGCAGTTTTTTAGGCAGTAACTTAACACGCCCTGAGAGTAAATATTATAAAAAGTAAGAGTCTCAAAACAAAGCCGAAATAAAATAATATCAAATTTAATGTAATGCAAATTTGTAATATTAAATATTGTAGTAAGGAAAAACATTGCTGGATTTATGTCACTAGTAAATGAAATTTTACAGAGTAACGTTGTTAATATCACTGTTACATTTAAATAAAAGTAAAAAAAGGGAAATTTACAATTACTTTATATTACCTTGAGTAATATTGGCGCTCAAAACGCTAGATTTTAGTTTTAATTAAATAACATAAATGCTAAGGTTGAGTTAGTAGAATTGTTGTTGAGTAATAGTGTTGTATGCTATAATTTAGTTCCACAACGTGGGCACTTAATTAAAAGGTAACGTAGCAAACATAAATTATTAAGGAAATACTTAAACCTTAGAATAATATGCAGCCTTCTTTTGAAACATGTTCCCACGACTGGTTCATTATCCCGACCGAAATATACAATGGTTAAGCTGTCTTTGTCGGATTTTACTTACAATATGCCTTATACGTTTATTTTGTAATAATATATATATATATATATATATATATATATATATATATATATATGTATTCTTGAGTATTAATAAAGAACTAAGTCAAAATACAAATACAAGAATTATAATTGAATTTACAATCAAAGGTTTTCTTTGGCTAACAGTACCAACATCCTCAGGAATATTAAAGAATTAAAATTAACATATGTGCAAATTAGATCAAATAAATAACTATGCCAAATCAATTACAATGTTGTTAAATTTTTATTTTGTTGCCCTAACATTACAATCACTGAATATATTATCAAATTTAGATTTTACTTGTATTTGTTCATTTATGAACTCATTATTAGTATTATATTTATGTATTTCTAAAGCTTCATAAATATTCATTCTCAGGCCTTTGTTAATTTCTTTTACAAGTATCATATTATCTATATTAGGAAATATGTGATTATTATTAATACAATGACTAGCAAAATTTGATTTATAAATTTTTGGCTTTTTATATGCATTAAAATGTTCTTTATATCTATCTTTAAGATTTTTCTTAGTTTGTCCTATATAAACTTTATTACAATAATCCCTTTCTAATTTATATACACCTTTCTTTTCATGCATATTATTAATATTATTATTATTCATTATATTTATTAATTTATTATTAGTATTATATGCGAATTTTATGTTGCTACCCTTAAACAATTTTGTGATATTTTTTATTTCATTACTAAAAAATGTAAATGAAGTCCATATGACATTTTCATCATTATTTTTGTAAATTAGATTATTATTGTGTTTCTTTAAAATATTATAATTAAGTTTATCAACAGTTTTCTTTTTATAGCCATTCCATATTGAAATTTGATAGATAATGCTTTTCTCTATTATTTTGTTTTCATTATTCCTAGGTATTTAATGTAATCTATATAATAAATTGTATAATGCAGCCATTTTTTGATTATATGGATGGTCAGAAATATTAGGTATAATTTGGTTAGTTTGTGTCAGTTTACGATATATATTAAATTCAAATTCATAATTATGTCTTATAATTGATATATCTAGAAAGTTGATCTTATTATATTGCTCCATTTCATAAGTAAAATTAATATTTTTATTTATCACATTTATTTTATCTTTAATTTAATGGATTATTAAGATTATACCATTATTATTAGATACATACAAACCATCATCTACATACCTAAACCAATAACCGTTTTTATCAAATGTCTGTATAATTTTATTTATTTTATCATCTATATATTGTAAAAATATTTCAGATAGTAATTTTCATTCCTGATGATGTTGGTACTGTTTACCAACGAAAAGCTTTGAATATAAATTAATAAATTTTCTTGTATTTGAATAACCTATGTTGTTTTAATATATATATATATATATATATATATATATATATATATATATATATATATATATATATATATATATATATAACTAAGTCAAAATACAAATACAAGAATTACAATTGAATTTACAATTCAAAGCTTTTCATTGGCTAACAGTACCAACATCATCAGAAATATTAAAAAATTAAAATTAACATATGTGCAAATTAGATCAAATAAATAGCTATGCCAAATCAATTACAATGTTGTTAAACTTTTATTTCGCTGCCCTAACATTACAAACACTGTATATATTATCAAATTTAGATTTTACTTGTATTTGTTCATTTATCATTTTATTATTAGTATTATATATATGTATTTCTAAAGCTTCATAAATATTCATTCTCAGGCTTTTGTTAATTTCTTTTACAAGTATCATATTATCTATTTTAGCAAATATGTGATTATTATTAATACAATGACTAGCAAAATTTGATTTATAAATTTCTAGCTTTTTATATGCATTAAAATGCTCTTTATATCTATCTTTAAGTTTTTTCCTAATTTGTCCTATATAAACTTTATTACAATAATCCCTTTCTAATTTATATACACCTTTCTTTTCATGCATATTATTAATATTATTATTATTCATTATATTTATTAATTTATTATTAGTATTATATGCGAATTTTATGTTGCTACCTTTAAACAATGTTGTGATATTTTTTATTTCATTACCAAAAAATGTAAATGAAGTCCAAATGACATTTTCATGATTACTTTTGTAAATTAGATTATTATTTTGTTAGTAGATTATTATTAGATTGTAATTTTCATTCCTGATGATGTTGGTACTGTTTACCAACAAAAAGCTTTGAATATAAATTAATAAATATTCTTGTATTTGAATAACCTATGTTGTTTTAAATTATAAAACAAGAAAACGTTTATATATATATATATATATATATATATATATATATATATATATATATATAGTTTTTCTAGTGCATAACTAGTAAGGTCTAAATGATCATTGGCATGACAGAGGTAAGAAGAGGACAAGCTGTATGTAAATACTGTATATTTTTATTGATTACTTCATACCTTTGCTTTCGCAGTAGTTATAAGAGATCAGCTTTTATTTTGAGACTTAGTATGTTATTAAATGTAGAATAAATGGTATTTTCAAACGTTTTAAAACTAACATATTTTATTATTTACGGTTTTGTAGTTAATTACGCTTTTATTCAAACATTTACAGAAATAATAAGAAACCTTACGTGCTATAGTTAAATATTGTTTTCTTACAGTTATTTAAGTAACACAAATAGAACATGTAAACGGTAATCTTTTAAAGATTTATTTGATCGTAATAATAAAAACAACTTCTCATTAACGAAGATTACTTCCAATAATTTATTAATATCAAGAAGTAGTAGGGTGAACGCCTGCGAAGTGGGTATACGATAACCCGCGTAACGATGTAGGTTAGCTAAACGTTGTGTAGACCTTGGTTATTTGAAGGTTGCATAAAATGCAAAAAACCTAGGGTTTTAATATCTATGTCACGTGCTTGGATATTTTACACTTTGATCATTTGAGGGAGGCTCGTTCATATCCTGCCAGCTTTACGATTACTAGAGGTACTACTTTCAGGGACTAATATGGTATCTTTAATGAGTAAATCTATATAAATGACGTTCCATTAACTTTCGCTGGAATTTTTTAATCTGATTTGCCTCCCGTGAGGAATCGATTACGAAAATAAGTAGGTTACCAACACAGTAGGTCGTGTTGGCTTGTTTGTGTTAAATTTTGTACTTGTTAGAAAAGTTTACTTTATGAATTAAGTTTAAACCTGCCTTTGTGTTGAAAAGGCTATTGAATGTTTTACAAGTTTTGTTATTTAGAGTTTGCGCAAACAACTGAATTAAACACTTCTCCCTTCATTCGACACTTTGTATTAACCCTGGGGTGGTCCTACTCCTTTGGTTCTTGAGTTTATCATAAGGTTTGATTTATGAAATGTTTGTGTTTGTAACTGGTAACTAAATTCTGTTATAAAAAGATTTTTGTGTATTTTATCAGTTGTTAGTATATTTTAGAAGATTTATTATTGAATTTTATTTTACATTTTTTTTAAACTTAGAACATATTTATTTAAAGTTGAACAATTTAAAAATAATAGTAATTGATTTAAAAGTTATCTCCCCAAAAAGTTTTAAAAAGTTCCATAACTAAAACAAACAGGATTGTTGCTAGAATATATATGTGTCATAAGTGCATATATAAACATATTTTACTTTTGTATTTACTATCAAGTTAGTTATTAATATCTACATTTACATGGGGTTTTGTGACAATTCTATTCTCTAAGGACTTGCTCTCACCTCTCTTAACACTATTGGCTATTTTGGGATAAATCCCTTGATATCTACAGATATCTAAAATATTTTAGCTTTGCTACATCTTACAGCAACGATTGTGCTAGTAGTTTCTCGACAACTACCTTCTTTAGTTGTTCTAATAGTGGATCCGCCAATGTTGATGACCTAAGTTGGGATTTCGATCTAAAAATCGAAATAGGCAAGCTTCCCAAACGTAAATTTAGATTCGAGTAAAATCCGGTTAAACTATTTGCATCAGATAGGAGGGCATTTTGCTAGTTTGCACTGTTTTAGAGGTGTAGTTGAGAAGATTTTAAGGAATCTATGAAACTATATGTTATCCATTTAAATAAAACTAATGTATAGTAATTTAAAACTAATTTTTTAAATTTAATTTGACGTGATTTTTTATAAACATAATTTCTGTCAGGATGTCTCTATATTCAAAAGAATCTTTCAATTATTCATTCACAATGTTTTATTTTTACCCATTTTAATCTATCCATATTACCTTTATTACAAACCAGTATTACCTGTGTACATCTACTAATTTAATTAGACACCTATCATATTTCTAATAATATTTAATTTTATAATGCAATATTTATGCATGTCAACCTCTAAAATATTTTCTGAACATGTATACAACTTATCAAATGCATATAGGATAAACAGTACATGGAAAATAATTTAGTTATGTTTTAGTAATTTCCATCCAAATATTTTATAAATTTATTATTTCATTTGGTTAAATTTATGTTTAAGTGTCAAGTAAACACTAAGCACTAGGATATATCCACATGATTAATAACACAATTATTTTTATTCATTATACACAGAAGGTGAATAATCTTTTTAAAATTTACCTCAATTGAAAGTAAATTCTATAGGAAAATTATTTTTAAGAAATATTTTTTATTGATTCAAATCTACAAATTAGGAAATATTTATTGCTTTTGGCTACACCCCGCATAGCAAAGAAATACTTCTTAACTATTATTTATTATATATTTTGTTGTCCTTCTTTTCTGTCAAAGTTATTAGGAAAATGAAGATAGTTATCATTGTATTAAATTACACTTTCTCAGTCGAAACTATGAATTTTAGTATAATTTGTTCATTTTATTTTCAGTTTATATTTGTATTTGATTATGCTTAACCTCATAAAAACAGTAACTGAATATTTTATTCATACTTAATATTTATTTGTAAATAAAAACAACTTGAAATCAATATTTAATATTTTCTGAAAAACAGTAATTTATACGAATCGTTTGGGGAAATTACCGATCTCGATTTTTAGATCGAAATCCAAACTTAGGTCATCAACATTGGCGGACCCTAAAAAAAATTTAGATGTCTGTAGATAACAAGGGATTTATCCCAATGTAGCCAATAGTGTTAGGAGAGTAAAGAGCAAGTCCTGAGAGAATAGAGTGGTTACAAAACCCCATGTAAATTACTATTTACTATTACTATTAAAGTAATAATAACTAACATAATAGTAAATACAAAAGCAAAATGTGTTTATTTATGCTTTTATAACTTATATTTCCTAGCACAATCTTGTTTGTTTTATTTATGTCGTTTTTTAAAAACATTTTGGGGAGGTATATATTGAATCAATTACTATGATTTAAAAAATTCTTTCAACTTTAAACGAATGCTTTCTAAGTTTTTTAAAACATCAGAAATTCTAAAGATAACAATTATAAAAGAATACCCTAATTCACATGGCATAATGAGGCCTGTGTGTTTTTTTGAGTCCTTATGGGGATCATGCTCACCTTACATGCAATAAATATAGAGAATTAACAAATAATTAAAATAATTTCAGAAGCAAGTAAGCTTAATTGAATGTAATATATTATTACTATAATGGAGCATATACACAAATCATTTTATATTGTTCAGGGTAATTATTTTATGAGTATAAAACTGAAACAATTCAAAAAAGTAAAAAAACATTATATATATATATATATATATATATATATATATATATATATATATATATATATAATACGTTTTCTTGTTTAATAATTTAAAACAACATAGGTTATTCAAATACAAGAATATTTATTATTTTTTATCCAAAGCTTTTCGTTGGCCAACAGGACCAACATCATCATTGATATATCATGGATATAAAATAATAAATATTCTTGTATTTGAATAACCTATGTTGTTTTAAAAAAAAAAAATATATATATATATATATATATATATATATATATATATATATATATATGTATATATATATATATATATATATATATATATATATATATATATACCTATATATATATATTTATATAACTAATAAATTAAAAATATTTTAAAAACAAGAATACATTTAATACATATATTATAAAATAATATAGGTATAAAAGTATTCTTGTTTTTGAAATATTTTTAACTTATTAACTATATTACAAGAAAACATAGCATCATAATTAATATAATATATATAAATTATATATATTATATATAGTATAATAATATATAATATATACTAGAGAGAGAGAGAGAGAGAGAGAGAGAGAGTGTGTGTGTGTGTGTGTGTGTGCGTGCGTGTGTGTGTGTGTGTGTGTGTGTGTGTGTGTGTGTGTGTGCGTGCGTGCGAGAGAGAGAGAGAGATGCAGTAACGATTCTTTAAAATTATCAATTTGCGCCACTGTGGTTCTATAAAACTGTTCTCCATTAAAAATAGGAATACATTTTATAGTATGTAGCGGTCCCAGTTTGGCTCAGCCTGGGGGGGGGGGGTATCACAATTCAAAATGAATTTTATCTTGTCAGATATCCTTGACAAAAGTTTAAAGTAATCTTTGCTCGGGGAGCCACCTTGTTCTCTTGCAGTAGTTAGATTAGGCCCGTACAAGGAAAAGCCTAACGCTCTCGTAGGAAAATTAATGCACCCACGACAGCCAGCCGATAGGGAGAGTGGGAGAGATAGTGAAGAGTTTCCTACAGAGGTATCATTAACGTCAAATTTTCATAAAAGATTCTCAAAATATCTGATGTTACAATAATCGATATTAACTATTTATTAAACCAATATTAATAAAAATTTACACATGACTCTAAGCCTATTACCTTAATATTAAATTTGGGTGGCCACCACTGAACTGGAATACTAATACAGCTAACAATGTATATATACATATATATTTGAACACTAATAAATTCACACTAACAAACACAGATAAGTTATAAATGTAAATGTACTAGCTAAGGTGTATGGTGGGAAGCTGATTTTCTTCCCCAATAGTTCACGGTAGCCTCCTGGTAGGGATAGGAAGTAAAATATGTAGTGATCCTTGATATTGTTACCAGCTAAGTCTAGTATGGAAACTGAAATTTGACCTGTATTCAAAGTCTCATAATAAAAAGTTTCACTTATCGGTACGGAGATAACTTCCCCGCAGACCCGGGAGGTAGGTAGGTCTGGGCCACAGTAGTTCTAACCCAACCGTGACTCCAACAGCATAGGCAGGAGCAGGTCACCGATATAGTAACCTGGTAACAAGTGGGTCTCAGACAGACAGATAGATGGATAGACAGTCAGACCAACAGCTCCCAGAGAAATCCCTAAACATTTCAATAAGAATAAAATCTAGGGACTAGATACATTATACAGTTTATTAAGGCCCCTAACAGGCACTGATGTCATAAGCATGAGAGAGAATAGATTCAGTCTCTTTAATTAAATATTAAATTGACTATATGAAATATAAAGTTGTGCAAAGTAGGTTACAATTATCCTCTTACACCTCTATGAACCTTTTGGCACATCATATGCTTCACCATTTCAAGACAATGTAGTTATGTCTAATTTGTCCCAGCTTGACATTGACAAATTATCTTAAAGTTAATGCAACAGTTAAATATATTTTGAATCCTGTTAAGTACATATACTGCTTTATATAAATAGATAAATATACTATTTTCAAAGTTTAGTTTTTCCCATAGACTTTAAATAGATAGGAAAACCACAGACATATTTGAAAAATTAATTGTTGCTTAAAATTTCATTTATTGATCAGCAAATAATTATGCTCCAATTTATCTGTACAAAATAACTATCAAAACAAAACTTATGAACTATCTAACATAAAAACAAAAATACCTCACCTTAGCTAATGTCCAGGTTTGAGCTAGGAGGGAGCTCTGACAGGAAAAATGGCTGGTGTTGTGGAGCCTTCACATGAATTAATTACAAGTGTTGTAACGATTGATTTTATCTTAGATAGAGATCTGGTAAAAGCTAAGCATTCATCTGTTTCAGGTTAAGGTGAATCATAAAACCGCAAAGTTCAAAGCACATTGACGTATCCATAAGTTGCATGAAGTACCTGAAATATCGAGGAATCATTAATTATAACATATTAAACACAATAAATATTTAATTTAATATTAATAATCGAATATTGTCTATGTGAAATAGTTTTAAATCGATGGCTATATTTAAGTAATACATAAATTGAGTCTTTATTGAAAGTTAATCGATTTAGATTATCAAGCTGCTGTATTCAGTATAATTATTATTTTTAGAGCAGGATGAAAATATATTTATTTGAAACATACAGGGAAGAGTTTGAAACATACAAAAATATATAAGATGTAATTTTACAATTATTGTTGAATTACTTTTACAAGTCATATGATTAACACAAAGACCTTGTTAGTTAAATAAGTTTGGTCGAGAAAGCATTTCTTTAATTATATACCATAAATACTTCACCGTTTGACCTGTAACGTTTAGGCCTTTAATAAATAACGAAGTAGAATATCAAAAATCAAATACAAATTCCTTAGTCGAAAAAAGTCTGTCTAAAATCTATCATAACTCATGTTTTGAAAAATAATAGATAAAAATAAGTTAATGTATGAGTCTATAAGCTAAAATAAGTTTCTGCCCTAAGCGTTACTTATGCGGTAACATTGTTGGTCACAATGTAGGCGTTACTTTATATAGACTTTATTTCTGGCTGGTTAGATCTAATGCTTTGTGTTTAAATCCAAACTAATACCTTCGGAATCTAGTAAACACTATGTTTTGTAAATGTTGGACGTATTAAAAGGTAGTCATTTGATGGATCGCCAACACCAATGGGCAAAGAAAATTAGCTCTAGGAATGATTAGACTCGAGTATATAGTTGAAGTTTCTTAATTTTTAATAAATACACCCTTTAATGTTTATTAAGCGCATTTTAGAATTTTTTAACATTTAAATATTTTGTTCATTAAATTTGTTTAAAATATTTCAACCGATTATAATCTGTAGACAATAAAGCAATACGATTATTCACAAAATGTTTACGGCACCATATATAAAGGGGTTAGTTACGATAAAAATCTGACATTTTTATTTGTCTTGAATTATTATTTTAAATTTAGGAAGAACTTTTATTTCTAATTACGTTTCTATAGATAGCCTACCTACATATGTTTTTTTTTTAAAATTCCAAGTATCACTTTGCGGATCTCTTTGCGTAGGCTAAACAAAGAAATTATGTTAATTTAGAAAATGATCAAACCATAAAATAACTCGTGCTGAGTTATTTATACAATAAATGTGTTACGATTCTAGAACTAGCTTTATACTTTTAGTACAAGTTTTTACAATAGTAGTGACTAATAAAGTCAATGTAATTGTGTTTACCGCTGTGAAGGTTTCCAAGAGAAGAATATATATCCCTCCTACTTTCAAGCACAAAGGTTTGTTTAGCATTTCTCCCATGATGAGTAGATCTTGGGTGAACGACAATAGAAATTCCTGCCAGTTCGTAGCAGTGCGTAGTTCCTCTCCCTGGATGCACAAGAAATTTAAATATAAATAAATCATTATTTGTTATTACTGAACATTATTGTTAAAACTATTACAATCTTTAATGCTTTATTACCTGTTATAATTCAGTTAAATTGAGGAACATTGGTTCTGTATGTGTGGAAAAGTCCATTAATATTAAAACAGGTTTGTGAATTTACATGAATTTATTATTCGTAGTCTATATGGGAAATGAATGTTATGGGAATTTAAGTTGTTTAGTTTCATTGTTTTTTTTTGTGATTTGATTTTATTTTCTATATATTCCACATATGTAGCAGGCCTAATATGAACACTACATAAATATAGTACTATATATTCTACATAAATATGTAATCTTCCGTTTTTCCAAAATTTTAAATCTCTGAACTTTCTTAGCCAATTGTTTTGAAAGTTTTACACAATATTGTATTAGATAATGCGCATATGTTTGTGACCTGAATGTTTTCTATTTAGCTCTTTGCTTTTTAGGCTACCTATGGTATAACAAGGAACACATATTATTGTTGCTAAATATTGAATATTAAGTATAATACTTTGACGTTTGTTAATAAAAATATTAAATTTATAAATGTACTGATATCTGTGGTAGAAATCTGTTATAAATAATCCTAATCATTAGGATTTTTTTAAAAACAAGCTGTATGCTATTTAAAAAAAAATACAAACAAAAGTTTCACCAGGAAACACAGATAATACCTTACAAATATCTTTAACTAAAAATATCCTGGTTTATGTAATTATTACCTCTAGGAAACGTAATCCAGAAACAAAAATATTGTTTTGTACTAATAAGTATCAAATCACCAAACCTTTAAAATTAAATTGCTTGAACTAGTTGTTTTATACATAAAATACTGCAATAACTCTATCAATAAGTTATTTAATTCCTTCTATTAGCTTTATTTTTCCTTCTATCTTTACTTTTGTGTTCTCTTACTTATTACCAAAATATTTAATTTTACTTACCAGGGCTTCTAGTTCTAACGTCACAGGTCAGGCACATACTGTCTGTCTGAGACGGTCTTCCTATCTTGAAGCTAAAACTAGGTTACGTGTAAAATAACGATTGAATGTTTTAAAATTCAATATTCAACAATGTATTAACTAAACACGAATCACAAATTGAACAAATGACAACCGATGTGTCAAGAGATTTATTTTAAATTACTGCTAACTATTCTTTACATATATTAATTACTTGTTAAGTGTACAATAGAGCATTACAATTTATGTATCGAGAAGGTAGTAAGTTAAGTGTTCAAATTTAATTTTAGAAATGAATATCCAAAGACGATCTCTACCGTTTATGTGTTAATCATTTATCATTCAGAATTTAAGTTAGTTAATATCAAAATAAATTTCCTTAATTATACTTTATAACGTAATTGGTTGTGCACACCACTTGTATAACACTAAGACACATATTACTTATCACTGCACATCGCTCTTGCAACAAGCGCATTTAAACAAAAAAACACTTTTACTATTTGGAACTCATAGAAAAAAAGGTTCTGGCTTCTTCTGTAAGTTGCATTAATAAACTGGTACCGGCCTTGACATCTTAAATTTTGATTACTAAAAGCTTGCAAATTTTCTAAGTCATTTCCGAAATTGCCATCACGTTTATCTCGTTCAAAGACTTTTAATGAAGTGGGCAGTTTGGTAGACGCACGAAGCTGAATTCCCATGCAACCCACACCCTTATTTGTTCTTATTACATTTTTGATTGGTTCGCAGGTATCACCTCATGCGTACGTCATATGGCATGATCTGGTCAATTGCCTTAACTTAACAACATAGGAAGATATTGTACATTTTTGCTCGCTAGGAGCGCCTTACGTCTTACGATAGATTAACAAGGGTTCACCAAGAAAACAAAAATTTTCTTTTATATTGGGCCGATCTAATTATAAAACAAAAATTAAATATGTAAATGAATTTATATGTAACACCTAATTTTTTAAGAGCGTTACATAACCTATAGGGGATGGCAATTGATTTTAATACAGGGTTTTCAAATATTTATTCAATAATTTGAGTTTAAGGGATTTAGGTCAGATTCGAACTGAATATCGTTATGTTCGAAGTTTAGCGCTTTGGCACTGAGCCAACAATCCCTTAGCTAGAAAATGTATTTCTAAAAAATGTGTATGAATTATTCTTTTGCCACCTTATGGTTGTCATCGAAGCCTCCATTGTCCAACTTTAAATTGTTGTAATGGTTACCACACAATATTAAAAATAATGCTTTAAGATTAAAAATGAATGAAAAGAATAAAATAAACAAACAAACTCGGTTAACGGTATCGAACCTTGCTTGACAAACGGACAATGTAAAAGGACGCGAAAAGAGACTACAACACAATGCAAGAGACATAAAGAAATAATAAATAGTAAAAAACATAAATAATATAGTGGAATACCTTACATAAAACGAAATGCAAGGAAATTCACTTCCTATTTCGTCACTTAATATTCTTATTCTGACATATGTATATACATATTTATATTAGTCGTAATTATAAAATAAAAAGAAACTAAAATGCAAAATTTTCTTTGTTGATTTAAGTAAGAATTAATTACAATTTTTTTTACTTGTTCATATATTTTACCAGTATTCTTGTTAGTATCTGGAAAGGTTGCTTGTATGCAGTGTTGTCACATTTTCTAAAAACAAATTGGATCAGCAGGCTTTAAATATCATGTAATTGTCTGAGCATAGTGTACATTTTATAGGCTTGAATGTATGTATAGGTTATGAAATTGGTAAACCATTTGATTCTGTATTATTGACAAGAACTAATAATTCCTTTTAAACATTTCAATGTAAAACCTACTATATGGATATAATTTAAGTGAAAAATTAACTGAGCCAGCGAACAGATAGGTAAAGCCAGCACACAGATAAATAAGGCCAGCTAACAGATAAATAAAGCAAGCGAACAACAGCAGGCGAACTTCACAGAAGTAAAGCAAGCGAATTAAATTGACTATTCAACAAATAAAACACCGCGAATATATACTGCATGGGTTCATTTCGTCTTACAGGAAACACTGCATTGCGCAAAAAGGAAGAGGAAAGAAATGTTCTCGTAGAAAAAGTATGTAGGGTCTATTAGTTGTTCATGTTTTATACTTCCCCTTATGTTGTAAACAAAGTATTTCTGCGTCATTTCTCAACTGTTTTCTAATATTATTTATAACTTTTGTTACTATAAATACATATCTTTTAATACACCTAATCTATTTATATACTCTTCTACAATAAAATTAAAGTTATTTTAATATAGTTTTGTTATATTCATTGATTTTATTCATTTATTCATGCATCCTATTTAACGTGTTTATATTCACATGGTAAACAATTGACATTATTATTCAATATTATTCTATGTGTAAAGCGATTCTATTGCTAACCACTTACTGCGTTTATAACTAACTTCCCCATCCATGAGTGTATCCATATACCGAAAGCCCTCCACACACTAAACCAAGAGAAAACAGAGTTGTGTTGTAGTAAAATGTGGTTCCTGGAAAACGTAAACCACTAAAAGTTTATTACAAAGAAGTAAATGTTTACATAAAATATTCAGCAGGTATATATATATGTATAGCTGATACTTTGTAAATACTCGTCATAAACCTATTTAAACAAATAATGTTCATAAAGTCTATTTACCAACCCTGAAGGGGAAACACTTTCTATAACGTATCACAATTTTAATGTTTGTCAGACACATTTTAGAATAATATCATGGTTACTTATTTGATAACCTTAGAATTTTGTAGTTCATTACGTTCGGTGTAACCTAATTAATCACTTTTACATTAGTTTATGATTGTAAAAACGTACTGGGACAGAACGTTATCGAAAACGTCATAAACTTATGTAAAAGTTATTGCTTATTTGATAAGCAAATATATTTTTAAAAGCTTTTAAGCATCCCGAAATAAAGGTTTATTTATTTTAATATACGTAATTTCCGGCAGGAGGAATGCTTGGTATGATTATATAAGCATTTATTATTTATCCAAACCAAATCTGAAGACAAACATTCATTCTAGAACAAAATATAAAATTCCTTAGTTTGAGAAAAACGTTTTTTTTCTCAGATAAAACAGATGTCTTTAATTTCTTGTGTATGATAAAAATATAATAACTTTTTTTCGGAAACATTATGGAGAAATACGTTTAGTCGCAATATGTATGTAATACCAAACTAAAAGGTTGTTGAGGGTGCATTGTCAAAATAACTCCAAGTAGGCCTGAGAATAGGTAAATGTGTTGGAAAGGGTACAGTAGGTATATATATATCAACTGTTTCAAAATTTAAATAAATATTTGGATTTGGTTGGATATTCGGTTGGACACAGACAAAAATAATAGATTAAGCGACACTTGACAAATTAAATTAATGTTGTAAAACTCCTTAGAATAATATGACTCATAAACATAATCTAGTTTGTTAAATAGAAAATACAACATGTAGTCTCAGTTATTGTAGTTATATATATACGAGGCATGTTTTTAAAGTAAGTACCGTTTCTAAATTTCCCCGCCGCAGCTCTGCGGTCGGCGTTTAGCGCATGCGCGCAGTGTAGCTACATCTGTTGGGAAGCTACAGACGCCATTGTGACGCCGTTTGATCGAGTCTTAGTTTGTTTACGTGATTTTAAAATGCCGCAGACAATCGAGAATCCCGCCGACTGTGAAGTGCGTGGTGTGATTCGTTTTCTCTGTGCTAAAGGCTTAAAAGCAATTGACATTCAACGTGAAATCAGTGAAGTTTATGGTGAAAACATTATGAGTGAAGGAATGGTGCGGAAATGGGTTAGGGCCTTCAAAGATGGCCGCACAAACGTTCATGATGAGGAACGAAGTGGGCGACCTTCAGTCATTACCGATGATCTCATTCAAAAAGTGGACTGTAAAGTGAAAGAGAACAGACGGTTCACAATTTCGTCCTTAGCTGTAACATTTCCTGCTGTATCAAGAAGTGTTCTCTACGAAATTGTGTCTGAACGTTTAAATTATCGGAAACTGTGTTCACGGTGGGTACCGAAAATTTTGACTGATACGCACAAAACCAAACGATTGGGCAGTGCATTGAGCTTTCTCGAGCGTTACCGTAACGAGGGCGATGATTTTTTAAGCCATATCGTTACAGGTGATGAAACGTGGGTAGCCTACGTTACACCAGAATCAAAACAACAGTCAATGGAATGGCGGCATTCAACATCCCCTAGGAAAGTCAAATTCAAGCAAACAATTTCTGCCCAGAAAATCATGTGCACTGTCTTTTGGGACAGAAAGGGTGTGTTGTATGGTCGATTTTCTGCCTCGCGGTGAAACGATCAATGCAGCTGCGTACTGTGAAACTTTAAAAAAACTGCGCCGCGCAATCCAAAACAAAAGACGTGGCATGTTGAGTGCAGGCATCGTTTTGCTCCACGATAGCTGGTCCCAAGATACGACAAGTGCCTCAATAATAATGGAAATTATGTAGAGAAGTAGAGGAAAGAATGCTCTTTGAGGTAAATAAAGTTTTGTTTGAAAAAATTTACTTGTTCATTTTTTATATCAAAACGGTACTTACTTTAAAAACATGCCTCGTATATATATATAAATATATATATATATATATATATATATATAATTAATATATATTATTTCACAAGAATATATATTGCGATATTTATATATATAAATATATAAATATATATATATATATATATAATAAATTAAAAATATTTCAAAAACAAGAATTCTTTTATGAGTATATTTATTCAAAGCTTTTCGCTGATAAAATAGTACCAGCATCTTCAGAAAAATAATAATCTAATAAAAAAAATGAAACGATTTTTTTTTTAATTTTTTTATTAGATAATTATTATTCTGATGATGCTGGTACTATTTTATGAGCGAAAAGCTTTGAATAAATATATTCATTAAAAGTATTCTTGTTTTTGAGTTTTTGAAATATTTTAAATTTATTAACTATATTACAAGAAAACATATCACCATATTTAATATATATATATATATATATATATATATATATATATAGGCCTATCTATTTATTATAGTTATTGTACTTATATTATTTTTGGGTACTGAGGCTGTTTCCAATATTTTTATTGTCAGAACAGGTCAATTATTAAAACAACACCAGACAATCAAATAAGTCTATTTTTTAAAACACCCACCGCTGTAAAATGTCCAAAAAATTCAAATAAACGATAATGTGTTAAGAAAATAATCCATCTGGTGATGGCATCAGAGCTTCGTGGACAGAGCAAATATACAAAAAAACATGCTACTATGAGAACGCAATTAAACCATCGCAGAGTCAGCGTATCTTGGGATATCAGATCAAGATCGTCAAGGCGATTTTTCATTCTATTGCTAAATCCAGTGAATATAGAATAAAATAAAACATTTTGTGCGTAATGTAAGTCCAGTGGAGTGGTAAACATGTCTATGTTTCTAGAGCAGCCTCGGTTACGTAATATAAAAAATAATATCGTTTAACCTGTAAGACGCCAAGTTGTACAGAGTGTTACAACAACGAAAATGAGGTTACGATTCTATGACTATAGTTAACTTTTTAAAGATTTTTATTAATTATATAAGTTTCAGAAATATTTGCTATATACTTGGACTATTATCAATAAAAACTCCTTTTATTATAAATTATAAATTAGGGTAGTTATACGCATGATGAAAAACACTAAAATCGATTATATAAGCTTTACCCCCCCCCCCCAAGTAAATAAAACTTGTTGTTATATACTGTAGAATTTTATTCTGTTTTTTTCTTATCGAGAATCTGACGGGTAATTTGGCGACTGACCTCGTCATCCTAAAGAGCTTACTATTTATTTGTTAAAATTGAATATAAATCAAAATATTGAAATCCATTATTAAGAGAAGGGGCTTTTGTTTTAACTAATCAAATGTTCTGTTGAATTCTTGATAACAGAATGTGTGTTACTGTTACAACTGAGAACGGCAAAAGTATTTTTTATGAAGAATTGGAAATAAAACTTTACGCCTTATAAAAAATAATCAAGTAGGAAGCTGGAGAGATAGTTATAACCAATGAATATTTTCTAACCGGTTGAAAATGAAAGTTGAATGGAATATAACTGGCTACTAGTGACCTGTCCAGTAAATAGATAGTTATAGAGGTAGATCCGAGATAACAACGTGAAGCGTTTCTTTTGCAGAAGTGCGTACCTATATATACATTTTGCATTCCTAAATAAGTGGTTACTGGTAAAATCTCCTTGTAAGAGGAATGATATATTGTACAGACAAATCTAAGATAAAACCGTCAGGATTTTCTTTTGTAAGCTAGCGTACCTATACAACCAGTTTGCTTTCCAAAATAAGTGGTTACTAGTGTAATGTCCTTGTAAGAGGATATATATATATATATATATATATATATATATATATATATATATATTGTAACATTTTGAAGTAGTATATATATAAAAGGCACTTACAAAATAAGATAAATATATATATATAAATTCAGTATGTAAAAAAATTACTAAAATATACCAGTAACGAAATGTAAACATAACCTAATTTCACTTGTGTAGAAAATGCACATGGCCACATTTTAGATCTAATCACAAGATTTTATATAAAAAGAAAAAAAAACACAAAATCACTATTTATAAGAAAATGTATTAGAAGTAATTGATAGATAACAATTTGAATAGAACAATAGAACGATATAAATACACTTAAAACTTTCAAACGGCAAGCTAGTGAAATGTTCTGAAGTAAACAAGATGGGAGAACGAATTTGTGGAGTTGCGTGCATTCGTTTTAAATATTTCTCGTGGAGATATAATCTAAAACAGTTTGGGAAATAAGATTTAAATGCAATTGTTTTGCAAAGATAATTAAGTGCAGTTGTTAAGAAGAAGAAGTGTATCAGAGGCGGTGAACATGACATCCGTAAAGCTGTTACAAGGAATAAACGAGAAAATAGCGGAAATTGACGACTTGGCCATTTTATTGCTAAAAAGGGAGCGTCAGTTAGTTGGGACAGAGCATTTGAACGAGGCAGACGTGTTTCAGAATTGGCTGTAGAAATTTTATTTTTTTTACTGGTGCGGAAAGTGCAGTATCGTATTCAAATCATAATTACAGAATAACATTAAGCCAAATCATTGAACTGATCGATTAAGAAGACATTATTCAGGACATTATTTAATTAGAAACCAAATAACTTGTAAAAAAATTTTAGCTTGTAAGAATTGTAACTTAGATATTTTTTTGAAAGTGCCAACTCAAATTTTATTATTCAAAATTTAGAAAACCCACCTATTAACCCGAGATAAGGAGAGCTCAAGCTCAATTTAAAGTAATTAAATCAAATTCAATTAATATTAAAATTTATAACTAAACTTCTTGCTGCCATAAACAAATTTTAGACTTAGGCTAATAAAGCTTAATTTTTGTAATTCTTTGGGGATGAAATAAGACTTTGTAATTAGTAAGTGACTTTATAAAAGAAAATAAGGAATGTCATATTAAGATATTAAAATTTTTGTAACAAAAGAAGCATCGAATCGTTATTTCTTTTAACTTATAAATTTTTATTAAGACTTATAAAAGTGAATTTACAAATTATTACATTTGGCACACAAACGTGGGGCTCGATTATAAAAAAATTTAGGAATTAACCTTAAGGTTCTTTAGATAAGATTATTAATTAAATATTTGTATTAATATTGTTTACTTTTCAGGACTTTGCAACCATAAGTCAATAATTTTTTTAATTTTCAAAATTTAAATAACATAAAGGGGAATTTTGAAATTTTAGATAAAGAAATAAAAAAAAAATGGAATCTGAAACAGGTACATATAATTTAAGGGGGGAGAAAGCGAAAAAAACAGAAAAATTAGAGGAATATAACAAACATAATAGGTCTAGGAAGGGTACAGCAATTGAGGAAGCTGCAAAAGGAAAATATGTGACATTAAAAGAAAAAATAAATGAAAAAGAGGAAGAAGCTACAATAGGCCTAATGGAATTGGAAAAAGGGACAAGCCTAGAAATACAAGAGACAGAAACGGAAGGCACAGATATGCCTATAGAAGAGAGTGAGGTGGAAACCCAAGTAGATGAGGCTAGGGGATTACCACTGATGCAAACCCAACAGAAAAAGGGAAATAATGAGGGTGTTGATTTAAGGAATATAATGAGGACTTTAATGGAAATGAGTGTAAACATAAATACAGGGAGAGAGGAAATGAATAGAAAATTTGAAGAGAGTAAGGAGGAAATAAAAAAAGAAATGAATAGAAAATTTGAACAGAGTAATGAAGAAATAAGGAAATTAAATAAAAATAGTGAGGAAATAAAGGAGGAAAACAAGGAGATGAAAGAAGAGATGAACAGAGGATTTGCCTCAAGTAGGTTGGAAATGGATAAGAAATTCGAAAGCCTAAAGGAAGAAAATAGGAGAATGATAGAGAATATGAGGGAACAGTTGAGAACAGAGAATAATGCTGTAATAGGAGTTATGAGAAGAGACTTAGAGGAGAAGATTAAGGATAATTTTAAGGAAACAAAAGAAATAATAGCTGATGTGACAGAAATTAATAAGAAAGAGATAGAGAAGGTAGAAAATATAACAATACAGAACAGGGAAGAGTTAAGAGTTTTAAATAGGGAGATAGCGATTGAGAAAAACAATAATAATGATAGAATTGACCGATTGGAAACAGAAGGAAGGAGGAATAATGAGAAACAAGGGGAATTGACCCAGAGAATGGAAAAGGTAGAAAAGAAGGTGGAAGAAAGTAAAGGAGGAGAAGGCCTAAGGATCATACAAGTGTCTTGCGGGAATCAGGAGGAGATGCCCAAATTTAATGGAAGGAATGGTAACCCTATGGAGTTCCTCAAAAGACTGGATAGGTATGTGGAGAGAAAATTTGAATGTAGGACAGGGGAAAGATTTGAAAATGAATGGAGAGGAATCATAGATAGAGCTTTGGAAGTAGAAGCGGCTAGATGGTGGGAATCAATCAGAGAGGAGGTGGAAGATTTCGCGGATTTACAAGATAGATTTATAGAAAGATACTGGGCCAAAGAAATACAGGAAGGCATTAAAGAGAGAATGGAAAATGAAAGGTATATTGAGGGAAATGGAAGAGCCAGAGCAGATTATTTCATAGAAAGAGTCATAGTTTTAAAGAACATGACACCACCGCAAAATGAGGAAGAGATAGTCCGGAGATTAAGCCGGCATTTTAATGAAAGGATACAGTTGTCAAGAAGGGTGCAAAATATAAAAACGATCCGAGAGATGGAAAGGATGCTGAATGAGGAGGACATAGAGGAGAGAAATAAAGAAATAAGACAGAGAAACAGGGGACCATGGAATAGGCCTACCCCTAGAGAGAAACAGAATGGAAATAGATTTCCACCCAGAAGGGGTGAGGAAGGGATGAGACAGCAGGGAAATAGAAGATTTCCAGGACCAGGAGAATTGTATAGAAGGAATGAATATAGGAATGAAGGGCGGCCATATGTCCAGTTTTTTAACAGAAGAATAGATAATCATATGAGGGGGAATGTTGAACCAAGACCAGGGCAGGAAAATAATCGAGAAAATAGAGGAGACAGGAATTACAGAACCAATGACAGGAGCCAGAAGGAAGTAAATCAGATAGAGACAAGGAGATGTGTGGGGACAAGGAAGGAGGATGGTGCACATAGTCAAACGGAAAACTAGAGAACACTGGTATCGTCGCCTTGGATCAGGAAAAGGAGCATCAAACAGAACAAATGAGGTTGCCAGTGATAAAATTTGATAAAAGCTCCTACGATAAAAATAAGTTAACTATAAATAATGTATTAATCAGTAGAAAATTTTTAGAACAAGAAGATGAGGAGAGAGATTATAATTTAGGAATTGAAAAAAAAATAATAAACCCAGAGATAGAGATTAAGATGGAGGATACAAGTTTACCAGCATTAATAGACACAGGCAGTAACGTAACATGTATCCAGGAGAAATGGATGTTAGAGAATAAAAATAAAATAGGAAAAATAGAAATCCTACCAATAAAAAATTTAACCATTCGGACTGCAACAAATAAGAAAACTAAAAAGATAAACAAAATGATCATGGTAATAGGAGAAATAGGAGGGGTAAAATATCCGTTTCAATGCCTAGTGGTGCCAGGCTTATTGAGAAAATTTATTATAGGTACGGATATGTTGATGGATGTGGAGGCACAACTTGATTTTGGAAAATGGGAGATGGAGTTTAAATATGAAAACAAATTATATAAATCAAAAATGAGTGTAGATGGGCAGACAAAATTTAAAGGGGAGATGAATAATTTTGAAAATGAGATGGAGGAGGAATTGAGTTGTGATGAACAGGAAGGAATGAATGATATGGAAAAATGGGAAGAATTTGAAACTTTTGGAAACCAGAGTCAAAATTATATTAAAATTGTACAAGAGGAGGGAGAGATAAAAAAAGAGGATATTTTTGAAAGAATAGGGAATGAAGAGGTAACTGAGGAACAAAGACAGGAGATGAGTGATTTAATAGAGAAGTATAAAGAAGTATTTTCAGACCAGCCCGGTTTATGCACTGCATATAAACATAAGATTAAAGTTAGGGATGATGTACCATTTTACCAAAGAAATTACCCAATTCCTACAAAGTACCAAGATCAGGTACAAGAAGAGATAGAGAAAATGTTGAGGTTAGGTATAATTGAAAGAAGTACTAGTCCATATATTAATCCCATAGTCCCAGTCATCAAAACCAATGGGAAAGTTAGATTATGTTTAGATGCAAGAAAACTAAATGAAATTATAATTCCGGATTATGATTGCTATAGAGGAATAAATGAGATTCTACACAGAGCAAAGAGAGTTAATTGGTTGAGTACCATGGACCTCACTAACAGTTTCTGGCAGGTTGAATTGGAAGAGGAGTCAAGAAAATATACTGCATTCCAACATAGAGGGAAAACATACCAGTTTGTTGTTACACCCTATGGATTGAAAACATCTCTAGCAGCATTGGCAAGAGCTATGGACAGTATTATGAGGGAGGAATTAGAAGATTTCACCTTAATATATGTAGATGATATAGTCTGTATGTCTGAGACATTTGAGGAGCATAAAAAACACCTAGAAAAGATCTTCCAAATTTTTTTAAAAAACAACATGACCATTAAATTTGATAAATCTGAGTTCTGTAGAAAAGATATTTCATTCTTAGGGTATAGATTGACTACAAATGGAGTAAAAATGGATGAAGAGAAGGTTAGAGCTATATTAGAATTTCCCTCACCTAAAAATCCTCGACAGTTAAAAGGTTTTATTGGAATGGCTAATTATTATAATAAATTTATAGAAAAATATTCAGAATTTGTACAACCATTATTAAAATTAATATCTAATAGAAACAAATTTATTTGGACAGAAGAGGAGGAGCGAAATTTTATTAAATTAAAGAAAAAATTTTTGGAAACAAATGTACTTACTCACCCAGATTACCAGAAATCATTTTACCTACAAACAGATGCCAGTGAATATGCCATAGGAGGACACATCTATCAGATTGATGAAAAGGGGGAGAAAAAGGCAGTAATGTTTATGAACCGCACATTAAAAGGAAGTGAAGTTAAATATTATACCACTGAGAAGGAACTACTTGCTATATGTTTTTGTCTGCAGAAAGCAAGACAGATCATCCTAGGAAGAAAAATTGTGATCCAAACTGACCATCAGGCCTTAACTTTTATTAAGACTTGTAAAATTTTAAATTCAAGATTGCATAGATGGATATTACTAATGCAAGAATATGATTATACTATTGAACACTGTAAAGGAAAAGAAAATGTAGTTGCAGACCTATTGAGCAGGAACCCTTGTGACAAAAATAAGTTTGAAAGAAGAGACCAAAATTCAGAATTACAAATAAATTATATAGAAAGAGTTATGGATATGGAAATGTGTACAAAATTTAAAGAATTTAGTAAATTACAAGTAGAAGATTTGGAAGTTAGAGAAATAAAAGAAAACATTCAAAATTATCCTCAAAATTATAAAATTAATAATAACTTAGTATATAAAAGAAATAGGGAAAGTTGGAAAATAGTCGTACCAAAGGGAATGATTAAAGAAATAGTGGGTACTTGTCATGAATATTACCTGCATGCAGGAGCTAAGAAATGTCATACCATATTATCAGAGAGCTTCACTTGGAAGAAAATGGGAAAAAGCATTAGGGGAATTATTAAAACATGTAATATTTGTCAAAGAGCTAAAAATGTAACCTAAGGTAATTTTGGAGAGATGAAAGGGATCCAAGTGGAAAAACCAAAGGAGCAATTGTCAATTGATTTTATAGGACCATTTCAAAGAACTGTAGGAGGCTATAAGTATTTATTAGTAATTTTAGATGTATTTACAAAATTCGTTCAAATCTATAAATTGAAAAAGGCAACCACAGGGGAGGCAATTAAATGTTTAGAAAATTATATAGAAAAATTTGGGAGAGTAGAAAGAATACAGACTGATCATGGAACCCAGTTTAATAATAAGAAATGGCTGGAGTATATTAAAAATAGAGAAATGAAACCAATATTTTCTCCAATAAGGAGGCCACAAAGCAATATCGTTGAGAGGGTGAATAAGGAGATCATTAGATGTTTGAGAACATATTGTCATCATAACCATAGAGAATGGGGAAAATATGTAGAGGTTATTAACCAGGCAATTAATGAAATTCCTCATGAGACTACAGGATACACACCTAACCAGCTACAACTAGGAATTCAGGATGAAAGGTTTTGGCAAAAGGAAATAAAAAATTTAGGCTGGAGTTCAAAATTAATAAATTTAGAAAGACATTTAGAAATTGCTAGGAGTAGAATTAAGAAGAAGGCTCATAAGAGAGCAGAGAAATTTAATAAAACTCATAAAATAGAAGAATTAAATGTTGGGGACAAGGTATTAGTAAAAGAAAATTGGCAACCACAGGGTATAAGAGGTGAGATGGCAAAATTATTTTATATATATGATGGACCTTATGTGATCACCAAGAAATATGGCAAGGCGACTTATGAAATCAAAGATGCTAGAAGCAATAAAATTAGAGGAATTTTCCATATTAGCTTGTTAAAGAAATTTTATGAACCAAGGGAGGCACACCATGAAGAATCAGATAAATTTCAGATAGAACAAATTAAATAGTAAGGGAGAAGTCGAGAGAAAGGAAAATAACAAGGGATAATAAGATGGTAACAACAGGAATGACTCAGGATATAAAAGTATTAGGAGAAGGAAGCGAATGTAGGAGGGATAGATAACAAATAAACCGGAAATGACAATGGACCAGAAATGACTTAATAATTAAATAAACACTTGAAAAAAAATAAAGAAATAAAAAATATATAAATTTAAATAAAATAGGAAGGGATGAACGAATAAGAACAAGGACCTAACCTACAAACAACCTAGACATGCTATGACTCGGTTAGGCTAAAATTAAGAAAAAAAAACACTGTGTCAGAAGATAGATTATATAGATAAATAAAAAGACTTATGATTGGAAAGATTCCATTCTATTAAAATTAAAATAAAGAAAGAAAAAGAAAAAGGTTATAAAATAGATTCTAAGAATCAGAAAATGATTAATGTACTAGATGTTAAGAGTATAAGAGGATTGTTGATTAAATGTTAATTGTTAATTTATTGTATTGTTAGGAGTTAAGTATATCATATGTAATTAGAGGGCAGCAGACAAGCAAGAAGGATAGAGTAAGAGTTTACTCCCAAAATGTGAAAATTGAGATAAAAAAAAAGGAATTTTGGAATCAAAATTTTTTTTTATCTAAATTTGGGGACTATGTAACATTTTGAAGTAGTATATATATAAAAGGCACTTACAAAATAAGATAAAAATATATATAAATTCAGTATGTAAAAAAATTACTAAAATATACCAGTAACGAAATGTAAACATAACCTAATTTCACTTGTGTAGAAAATGCACATGGCCACATTTTAGATCTAATCACAAGATTTTATATAAAAAGAAAAAAAACACAAAATCACTATTTATAAGAAAATGTATTAGAAGTAATTGATAGATAACAATTTGAATAGAACAATAGAACGATATAAATACACTTAAAACTTTCAAACGTCAAGCTAGTGAAATGTTCTGAAGTAAACAAGATGGGAGAACGAATTTGTGGAGTTGCGTGCGCATTGACCGGCAAAAGATATTCGTTTTAAATATTTCTCGTGGAGATATAATCTAAAACAGTTTGGGAAATAAGATTTAAATGCAATTGTTTTGCAAAGAAAATTAAGTGCAGTTGTTAAGAAGAAGAAGTGTATCAGAGGCGGTGAACATGACATCCGTAAAGCTGTTACAAGGAATAAACGAGAAAATAGCGGAAATTGACGACTTGGCCATTTTATTGCTAAAAAGGGAGCGTCAGTTAGTTGGGACAGAGCATTTGAACGAGGCAAACGTGTTTCAGAATTGGCTGTAGAAATTTTATTTTTTTTACTGGTGCGGAAAGTGCAGTATCGTATTCAAATCATAATTACAGAATAACATTAAGCCAAATCATTGAACTGATCGATTAAGAAGACATTATTCAGGAAATTATTTAATTAGAAACCAAATTACTTGTAAAAAAATTTTAGCTTGTAAGAATTGTAACTTAGATATTTTTTTGAAAGTGCCAACTCAAATTTTATTATTCAAAATTTAGAAAACCCACCTATTAACCCGAGATAAGGAGAGCTCAAGCTCAATTTAAAGTAATTAAATCAAATTCAATTAATATTAAAATTTATAACTAAACTTCTTGCTGCCATAAACAAATTTTAGAC